>JANHMN010000003.1:97888078-97920578 GCA_030674055.1 Rhabdomys pumilio | reverse complement strand
AACAGAAAAAGAAGGTGAAAGGCAGGCCCTGCCAGAGGTCTTACAGTCAATACGATGGAGATAAAGGGGCCTGGGATATAGTCTGAGCTCACCAGGGAGGTCCTGACATTCAAAGCAATCTTAGACAGAGGTAAGGTTTATACTGACTCCCTTGGCCTTGGCTCCCTGCTCTAGCTGTGCCCCAGCCCACAACAAAAGCCCTTGGGCATCCTGCAGTTCAACCTATATCTCTCCAAGGGTGATATTCATGAACAAACATTAGAAATTCTTAAAATAAGAAAGGATCCAGGCGCCGGGCGGTGGTGGTGCATGCCTTTAATCCCAGCACTTGGGAGGCAGAGGCAGGCAGATTTCTGAGTTCGAGGCCAGCCTGGACTACAGAGTGAGTTCCAGGACAGACAGGACTACACAGAGAAACCCTGTCTAAAAAAAATAAAAATAAAAAAAAAATAAATAAATAAATAAAAAACAAGAAAGGATCCAGGCACGGGTGGAGGTAGAGAGTGGGTATGTTAAGGTTCAGCCTTGGCTCCAGGCTGAGGCTGAATTTCTGTACCTGGTAAACTTTAGGAAGTTTCATAAAACAGAATCTGAAAATTCTGAAATGAGAAGAAAATATCCAGATGATTTTATTAGTGGGCCATCAGGATCAGTTTATTCCTTATGCAGAAGACTTTTTGATAGTGGCATCCCAAGCCTCAGTAGTAGGAACTGCAGCTTGATTTCTCTTTGCCGAAACAGATCTAAGTCTAAGTTTGGGAGAGTGGTAGAAGCAGGAGGATCAGGAGTTTGAGACCAGCTTCAGTTTCACAGCAAGTTCAGGGCTACATGAAACTGTCTTTTAAGAAACCCAAATGGACAGGGCTACTTCACAAGGTCACTCAAGAGCCCAGCATCCTTCCGTCTTCTTTCTCTGCATCTCTGACAGTGTTCCACTTATCTGCATGGAACACAAGATCCCAGCTGTGGGAAGAACAGAGAACAGTAAGCCCTGGACAAGCAATTTTTTGTATGCTAGAGATGGAACTATCTGATCTTTTCTGCTTACACACAAGAGTTGTTAACCTACCTCTGCCCTTTGAAAAGGGAGTTGGCAAATGGGGCCTCTAGCTGAGTAGCCATATGCAGGAGAAAGGGGAATATCGGTATGAGAGGTACGACTAGCAGTCAGGATTGCCCAGAAACAGGCAACTGACCTTAGATCTGCAAGGAGAATGTGATTGGGACATAGACTTTAGCCACTGTCACCAAGATGCCCCTTGGTTGCCCTTTCTGGCTGACACTGAATCAGCAGCCTGTCCTCCAGGTGGCTCAATCTGCTCAGTTTGGGCACGTCTAGTGCAGGCTCTGAGTGGTAGCTGATTATGACCTCCAGCCCTGATAGGACTCAGATAGCTCTGTGACTCACCATACGAGGTGGCCCAAATACAGGGACACAAAGCCTGACTTGGAGGGGCCCAGACAAGCCCTTGGTAGCACCAACCTCAGAGAAATGTGGGCTTCTAGAATGATGGCTCTTTTCCCAAATTTGTATCACTTAGAATTTGGCAGAGCTTCTCAGACAGCTTGGGTGCTGGGTGAAAGGAATCCCTTTGGTCTCTTGGATCATGAGTCAGAGATAGGGCAAGAAGACCCTACCAGAAACTAGGGAAGGAAGGAATAAGTTGGGTGGGTGTGCCCCAGAGCTAGCTGGCTCCACATACCACAGCCCCTGCCTGCAGCATCGGGGAGGACTGTTTCTGAGATGTAGTGCTGTTGGGACATGTGGCTGTAGCTTGGAGGGGACCACCTGTGTGTGGGTGTGTTCGCTCTAGTGAGCTTGTCAGGAAAATGTCTGTTCTCTGGGAGTGAGTCACGGTGCTCTGCTCCATGGATCAATCCATGGGAGTCTATGCAGCTTGGGGACCAGTTCCAGCCTTAGGAGCATTTGGCAACATCTGGCCTCTCAGACCCAGCCCAGGATCACTGGAGGGCTACAGTCACTAGTGGACAGGTGACAGGGTGGCAGGAATGAGAACAGGTGATTTCTCAATGTGTAAAAGGGAAGCTTATGGGAAGTTTCTACAGCATCAGGTCACGCTGGAGCTCAGTGGCTTGGTATTTATAGTCTCAGAGGTGACCGTTGGGGCTCCAGTGACCTTTGGTGAAAAGCTCTGAAGGATAGAAGCTACGTAACAAATCCATTTGGAGACTGGAGATCACCTCAGCTTTTAAGAAGCCCATTAGCTCCCTGAGCAACTTAGAGACCTTTGTTGTAATCAATTCTCAGAACAAGCTAGTTGGCTAGATACATCAAAGAGCAGAGGGAAATACATGAAGGGCAAAGGTGGTGATGCATGGAAGACAAAGTCAAGTTTAGAATCTCTGACACGGTTGCACTGCAGAGCCCTCACTTGACCTCTCTGATCCACTGCTCTTCCAAGTCAAAGGGCTGGGAGAGATGGCGTGCATACTTCTAGCTTAATAGCTTTCCTTTTATCTATGCTGGTCACACAAATAATTATACAAATAACTACGTAATTAGCTAGATCATTGTGATAAGTACTGTGGAAAAAGGGCTTTACCAGAGAGATCTACCTTAGTCTTGCAGAGACAGACTGCCCTGTCTGTTGTAAATCCCAGAGCTCAAGGGTGAGCAAGAGGTTGTCCAAATGAGGAGAGGAAGAAGTACATTCCAGTCCAGAAACACGGAACTTCTTCAAGCCTGGAGCTAGCTGGGCAGTGCTTTGGACAACCTACAACAGGGCAATAACGTGCATCATGGGAGCAAGGAGGAGGTGGTGGTGGCAGCAGTGGTGGTGGGAACATGTCAGAAGTCTTCTAGAACATGCAGAGGTTAGGGATAGGGACTGTTTGCTCCAAAGTGCAACAGGAAGCCACTACATGCTTGAAGATTGACAAACTCTGGTTTGTATTTTTAAATATTTTAAAATATCTCCTGATTGTGTGCTAAGGTGTAACCACTGTGTCTCTGTCTCGGAGTGAATTGGAGGTGCCAATAAGCAGGTCTTGCAGTCAGTCATGGGGGAGGAGTCATGATCCCTGAACTGGGGCAATAGCATCGACTAGGATTAAGAGTTTCACAAAGTCCTTCTGACAGGCTGAGAACACAGCTTAGTCGGTAGAGTGCATACATGAAGCCCTGTGTTCAGTCCTCAGGGTTGCACAAACTAGATATACTCGAATCTGTCTGCAATCTCAGCACTCAGGAGGTGGAGGCAGGAGATCATAAATTTAAGAATATCCTTGCTTATAGAATGAGTTTAAGACCAGCTCCAATTGTGTCTCAAAATACCAAACCAAACCAAAAAAAAATCTCAATTTGTTTTTGGTGAAAATGATAAATCTTTTAGCCATTATAAATAACAAAAAGATTCTAAACAGCCTTGTCTCCTCCTCTGTCTTACGTTCTTGCCCCGCTAAGGCCTTCACTTTTGACAGTCTGACCAGAGACTTTCTGCCATCTCTCAGGTTTTCTCGATGGGACAATACTACTTTTGAATCTGCAAGCTGCTGTCCACAGCAACACATCACAGATGTGCTTTGTCAGTTGGTACCTGAGTCAAACCCAGTTGTATGTGATACTTTACAGCAGGGCCAAAAGATACTGTTTTCAGGTTTTTGTTTGTTTGTGTTTTGAGTCCTGGTCTTACTTTGTAGCCTGGCTACCCTGGAGCTCTCTTTGTAGCCAAGGATGACCTTGAATTCCTGATCTACCCCCAACCCTTTTACCTCCCAAGTGTGGGATTACAGGAAGATTATACCACACCCAGACACAGTTACCCCAGACTGTAAGAAATCATGCCAGATGCCCTGTTCAATAGCAAAGTTTTAGTAAACACGAACACTTTACTCTTTTACAGTTTTCCCCAAAATTGATTAATTTGAGTAATGAAAACTTACTTTGTTTTAACTTGCATTTTCCCAGTGAAGAATGAGGATAAGCCTTTGGAACCTCCTGCTGAGAGAGACTCCTTTGTACCCTGTTCAACTTTCTTTGAGGCTTTCCTCTATTGCAAATTGCAGAGAGTCTTTGTGTGGATGGCTGTTTTTCTTTTATTCCTACAAGTTTAGCAAGTATTTCCTCAGAAAACTACTTGTGTTTTTTCTTTGTTTATGTTATCGTTTGGCATCCAAGTCTTAAAATATCAGGTACCTGTTGTGGCAGTACATGCCTATAATTCAAGAAATCTGGAGGCTGAAGCACAAGGATTGAGAGTTCAAGGCCAACCTGAGCTTCATAACAAAACTGTCTCCATACTTTTGTAACAACCAAAAGTATGTGTAATAGTCTCTTTTTTCCCTTTGTTAGTTTCAATAAATTATTTGTGCTTTTATTTTAGAACTTGTTTCTTTTCTCTTAATGTTTTTTTTTCTAACTTTTTTTTTGTGTTTTATTCTTAAAGTATCTATATCACTTGAAAGGGTGCACACTTAGGAGGCAGAGGCAGGAGAATTAGGGAGGTGGGTCTTTGGAGCTTGCTGGTCTGTTGGCCTGCTGTGTGGAGAAACCTCTTCAGGTTCAGTGAGAGGATGTGTCTCAAAAAATAGGATGGAGAACTATTGGGGAAGACACAAGATGTCCATCTCTGGCCTGTACCTGCACATGCGCACCACTCACAGGCCCATAGGAGCATGTATACAACACACACACACACACACACACACACACACACACACACACACACTAACATGAAGTTTTTAGTTCTATAAATTTTGAATTGGGAATTCTAAAGAAAAATGGGTCAAATCTATATAGTAATTTAAGGAGGATTGGCTTTTCATACTCTTCTTTCCTCCCTACTTTTTAAAAAAAGATTTACTTATTTAAGATAAGTACACTCTGAGTGCCTGAGAGGGCAGAGGGCAGAGTGCTCTGTATGCATTTATACCTTAATGCCAGGAGGGGGCACTAGATTCCTTTCCAGATGTTTGTGAGCCACCATGTGGTTGCTGGGAATTGAACTCAGGACCTCTGGAAGAGCAGTCAGTGCTCTTAACCACTTAGACATCTTGCTAGCCCGCCACTCTTTTTTCTTCCTAATATGTAGCTGGGCTTTTATATGCTTAGACTTGGTCATATACCTCTAATATTATCTTGTCACTTTCTCCAAAGAAGACCTTTACATTTGTCATGGTGGTTCTTGTTTTTAAACTACTCCTAGATATTCGATCGCTTTGTCACAAACAATCTATCTCTTTATTTCTTCTTATATTTTACATTTACATTTGGAAAAGCCTACAGATTTCTGCTTACTTATGTGTTAAGTACCTTCTCAATTAGTGAATTAATTATAGTAACTTTTAAGCTAAATTTTATTGGGCTTCCTTGGTCTTCAATGACATAACTTGTAAATAAACATATTTTGTCTTTTTTTTTTTTTAAACCCACTATTTTTTCCTCATTAGTTCATTTTCATCGGTAGAGCACTTACCCAGCACATGCGACTCCATGGGTTTGAACCCTGGCATTGCATAATGAGGTGGTTTTCTTCTATTTTAGTATCACTGAATGTTAGCGACATGCTAAATATAGTAATTCTTGGCTTTTGTTTTGGTTATTTTGAGATAAACTCTAAGGTAGCCTAGTCTAGCCCTAAACTGTTTATGTAGCCAAGGCTGGCCTTGAACTTCTGATGCTCCCACCTCCACCTCTCTAAGGCTGGGATGAGAGGCACGTGGCAGAATGCTGGGCCTCATTTTTTGACATCTGTTACTACTAAATTGTGTTCCTTTAGTTGTTGATGTGGGTATGCATGTAGGTAGATTTTCTGATGCTGACTCAGGTTTGTAGTGTTACAATAAACCTGTCTCTTTTATAGTATGCTATTATGTTGGTATTTTCTCCATCTCCAGTTGGTTAATATCTTATTTCAGACTTTATACTCCTATCAAGCTGTTCTGTGATTTTTTTTCCCTTTCTTTTAAAAATCAATCTTTATAAGGTTAGGGAATTAAGAAATTGCTAGCTCATAAAACAAACCAGGACACTCTCCAACTTTTTATATTGCCTGAGATGGTTTAAATAGCATTAAATTGGGCTTTAAAATGTGTAAAACTTGCTGTAATATTATCTTTGCTTTGAGCTTTAAAATGTTTTAATTGTGTAATAATATATACATAGTCACAGTCCTTATACCCACTAGGTACACAGGTTGGTTGTTCATATTTATATTGCTGTGCAACCAATTTTTTTGTCTTGAAAGTCAGAAATGATATGCTTATTAAAGAATAGTTCTACATTGCTCCCTCATCCCAGCCCCTGACAGCAATTATCCTGCTTTCTATACATGTGAGTACACCAGCCACCCCATGCTCTACATATTGTAAAGTTAATCAGTTTTCACCTTTTTGTAACTGGCTTATTTCACTAATCATCACATCCTCAAGGTCGCCCATGTTGTAACACGTTCCTTCTTTTTAAGGTTGACTAACATACCACTGTATGGAAGTATCACACTTAGTTCACCCACTTAAGTATTGATGGACTCTGGAGTTGCTTCCGCCTTTTGACTATTGTAAACAATGCTGCTGAGGAAAGTTGCTTTCAGTTTTCTGGGGGTTGTGGTGGTTTGAACACGCTTGGCCCATGAGAAGTGGCACTATTAGGAGATGTAGCCTTATTGGCAGAAATGTGTCACTGTGTAGGTGGGTTTTGAGGCCTCCTAAGCTCAGGCCTCAGTTGGGAAGACAGTCCCTTCCTGGTTGCCTTGGATCAAGACATAGAACTCTCCACTCCTCCAGCACCATGTCTGCCTGGATGCTGCCATGCTTCCCACCATGATGATAATGGACTAAACCTCTGAAACCATAAGCCATCCCCAATAAAATGTTTTCCTTATGAGAGCTGCCTAGGTCATGGTGTCTCTTCACAGCAATAAAGCCCAAACTAAGAGGGGATGTATATCCAAAAGTGGAATTGCTGGGGTGTATGGAATCTCGCTGTTTTAATGACACAGTATTGACTAATTTTTAAGTCTCTTCCGTCTATTGATTGAACGTGGATTTTGATTTCTATGCTTGTTTTTTCTTTGTTGCTTGACGTCATTTGTTTTCACCAGCTATTCACATTGACTTTCATGGGTCTTACAGACAGCTACTACAACCCTTTAGCCTGCTTTGCACTAGTCTCACTCCCTCGTTCTCTTGATCTTCTGTTTGTACCTAACATTGTACATTTTCCTTTACCTTATGTCATAGTTAAGTTTGCCCATTTTTTTCTATTTTGTGGGTCTTTTTGTAAGAAGTATACCCGGATTTTAATTTTTTTCTTAACTACTATTTTAATTGTTAAAAATCACTTTCTAACTTTAACTTGACTGATTTCCTTCTGGTTTTTATGGACTTATTTGTATTTTTTCTTTTATTAAGATATTTAATTACATTTGTTATCAGAGGTGGAGGTCAGAGAACACTTGTGGGAGTCAATTCTCCTTCTCTGAACCAGGAAGTGGACTCAGGCCCTTGGGCTTGGAGGCTAACACCTTGACTAGCTGACCTATGCAGAAGGCCTTTGTCTTTTCTCTAGTTTCTTATATTATTTATATAGAGCTTTCATTTTAATTCTTTCTCCCTCCATTTCCCTTTTCTCCCTCCTTCCATTTTCTTTTTGATATTAAAAGCATTTAAGGGTATAGATTTCCCCTCCGACTACAGCTGTGTCTCACAGGTTCTGCATGGTGTGCTGTTGTCATTTCCATTATTAGATGATTTCTATTTTGGGTTTGATCTTATTTTTGATTCAGAAGTAACTCCAGAGTGTATGCCTTCATTTTCAAGCCGTTTATGCTTTCAGCCTTGGAGTTTGCTTTGTTTGACATTAATATTGCGGTTTCTACTCCCTCTCTGCTTTCATTTGCTTGCATAGTTTTCGCCCCTTGCTTTATTTTTGGTCTTTTTTGTCACCTTGTTTTGGGAGAATTTCTTGTAAACAGCATTTGGTTGTATTTTATTTTTTTTTAAACTTACTCAGACAATCTGTTTTGCAGTAGGGAAATTCAACTCTCCTCACACTCCTCTCTGGAACATACAGATACAGGCAACTCCATTGCCACGGGGAGCAGCGTGCAGTGGGCTTGCTCTCTTGTTATTGTTCTGGTCCATTCTTACAGACAACGCCTTTCCCATCATGCCCGTTGTGCAAGTAAAGCAGGTTGGAACATAAAGACTATATAAATGCCAAGTATCAGTCTTACATGGTTACAATAATTTACCCCAAATTCTGTTGCTCCAGTTCTCCTTCTCAGGACAATCTTCTCCACAATGTACAAGATGTTTAAAAAATGCTTATGTGCACAGCTCAAGTCCCCTCTGGACACCACTAGATTTCAGGTTCCAGAGAGTAATTTCCTGACAATCCAAGGGCTGAGAGGTGGGATTGATGGGCTAGGAGGATCGATGCATCCCTACAGTTAGAGCCGCCAATGCCACCATGTTACAGTTAGAGCCGCCAATGCCACCATGTTACCGACTCCTTCCTTCTCTTTTCCATCTTGGCCCAGCAGGGTGACACCTTAGCTTCTAGGGACAGCTGTATTACTAGCAACACGAGAGTCCCTAGTGACCCAGTTTCTTATTTTCACCACTCTCCCCTTCTCAGCCTAGCAGTACCTCTGAAGCCACTGCTCCCGCCAAGTGAGACCCTTGCAGCCTGGTCTGGTACATTGCCTCTCCCCATTGCTCCCAGCCCATGCTATGGGAACCTCAGCTGTTATGGCAGGTCTGCTAACATCCCAGTCCCAGCTATTCTCAGTTCAGTATCTTTTATCAAGATTTGGGGACCTATGCAAATTCAAGGTGGGACTGGCCATCTGTATCATCAACATGCAATACTAGTTGGTATTCTACAATAGTAATGTCTCTCACTGTGTCTCTCACTCTCTGTGTCTCTGTCTCTCTTTCTTCCCTCTTGGGTGCTCCTTTAAGGTTCATACAGGCTCTTTCCAGAGTCAGGATGGCTGTAAAGAGGTTGGGGCCTCATGCACACTCCCCCATGCTAGACTAGTTAGTATCAGTTTTAGGTAGTGGCCCTGCCTGGTCACAGAGAGAACTAAACATAGAGATTCTTAGACATTGGGCCTGTAGAAGAAATAAACTGTTGGGCTCTGGCCCCAGTCTATCCCTTTGACAACCTGGGAAAACTTGGTGCTCTGCCTCTGAGACTCCATTTTGAAATATGCAGCTCAAAAATGTCAGAACTGAGAGCTGAACTGTGACCTTCAGACCGACCTCATTCCCCCATGTCTCCAGACTCAGGCACAAATCACTCAATAACCTCAGCCTTTACATACACAGCCACTTGTGGGAATGTAGGGAACAGTGCCTTTGCAGGACAGTGAGAAGCAGGGAGGAGCCTCTGGGGAGAGGGATCTATATGAAGAGCCACCAAGGCAGGAGCACAAGTAGATGGCACCAATTAAGTGTCATCTGAACTGAAGCAAGGGGCATGGTGGTGGCTGGGTGTCCCCAGCCCAAACTGATAGGTTAAGCATATCCAAGTTTATCTGTTAATAAACATGGGGAGCCTGGACAGAGCCTGGTGAGATAGATCAGTTGGTAAGTCCTTGCCTCACAAGCCTGAGGACCTGAGTTCTAAGAGCCTAGGAATCAGAGACAGAAGAATCCCTAGGGCTCACTGGTCCACCAGTCTAGTTTAATTGTTGAGATCTTGTGTCAATCAATGGAGGTGGACAGTGTTCTTGGGAAAGACATTTGTCTTCCTTAGGGTTTTATGACTGTGAAGAGACACCATGACCACAGTAACTCTTATAAAGGAAAACATTTCATTGAGGCTGGTTTACAGTTTTGGAGGTTCAGTCTATGATAGTCACGGCAGCATGCAGGCAGACATCATGCTGGAGAAGGAGCAGAGGGCTCTACATCTTGATCCTCAGGCAGCAGAACTGACTGAGAGCCACACTGAGCTTGAGCACTCCCACAGTGACATGCTTCCTCCCATAAGGCCACACCTACTCGCACACAGCCACACCTCCTAATAGTGTCACTCTCTGTGGCACTTCAAATACATGAACCCTACTCCAACCACCACAACATCTGAGATTGTCCTCTGGTCTCCAGATGTGTGAGCCAACTGACATACACACTGCCCCCGTGTGCGCACGCATGAGCACGCACACACAAATGCATACATATACACACACACACCTGCAGGTGTACACACAAACATACAGAAACACATACATATGCATGAAGAAAGATTGTTCAAAATTTGAAAACACATTTATTTAGTTAGTTGATAAGGCAGAGAACACATGCCATAAAGGTCAAAGGACCATCAAACAAGAGTTCATTTTCTTCTTCAGCCATATTGGTCCCCAGGATCCAACCCCAGTTGCCAGACTTGGCTGCAACTGCCTTTAGTAGCTGAGCCAACTCTCTGTGCACTACTCCCCCCCCCACACACACACCCGTAAAGATCGTCAGAGCAGAAAAGGCACAAGGTAACAAACATTTGGCATCAGGAAGATGATAATTCTGGAACTGCTTAGAATGGAGAGAAAAAGGAATTGGCAAACCTGCCATGGCATGGGTACACCCAGGGCCTCAGCACTCCCGGGTATCTAAGCAGCCAATTTGGAGGCACCCTCTGAACAGCCTTCTTTTCATCACTAAATTGAACATAATTTGTGCAATAATTTCAGAAACTTTCCCAGATACTTTGAGAACATGTGTAAAGACGGAGGGTGGGGGATCAGTGTGACTCTCCCTATTCTCCCCACCTCTCCATCAGAATGTGTTTTGATAAGTGGGGGCTTGAGTACAGCATAAGGGCTACTAAGCCCCCCACCCACCCACCAATTAAATTTTTTAAGCCTCCATGGAAGGAGTGAATATTAGTTTCCTGATTTATAAAAGCCAAATGGATTAAGCTCGTTCATTGCCCGAGGAAACAAAAAGGAAATCTTCAATACCTCTGTGCACATTGAGAACTCGAACAATACTAGTCTTTGGAAAGCAGAAACCTAATTTGGGGGAATCAATTACCCTCTGTGTCCCTGCCTCTGTGGGCTCTCTCCCTGGCTCCCTCAATAGAGATTTCCTGGGAGGTAAAATGTAGAGTTGGTCCACCATAAGCACACCCTCTCTCCAGCTTTGAGACTAGAGGAAAACTAGGATGGGGTGGGTAGAGTCGCCCCAGTGTCAAGCATATGTGTGAGTGGGGGCTTTTATGTTACATTGAAGCGTGAGGTAATATTGTGTGGGAAGAGGCGGGGAGGGTGAAAGCAGTAAGGGGTGAGGTGGGGTGGGATTGCGGGGTGCATGTGGCAAAGCTCAGTCAGTGCAGGAGCAGGGTGACTGGGGAGGGGGTAGATATTATGGACTAGACTGGCTCCAGCTTCACCCATTCCATCCTCACTGCCCCCTGCACCCCTGCCCCGCCCTTGCCTGGTTTTTCTTTTGTAGTCTGTGCTTTCCAGGTTTGTAGCTGCAATCGCTGTGCTATAATGAAAAAGGAGAGGGTAGTATGGCAGGGAGCCACATTCTCAAAGTCATACTCCGAAGAAGCACTCTGCATTCCTGTGCTGAGTCTCCAACCAAAGTCCATAGTCCCAGACCCAGAGCCACACCCAGCTCAACTCACACACGGAGTTGGAGTCCCACACTCACACCAGAACATTGAAAATTGCACATTCCCACACGCGGTGGCACAAATGCCACCTTCCCCACTGGTCATAAGCTGTCCCAGCGGCCCACCACCTCACACATCCCTCACTCAGGCATGCGGTCACACAGGCACACACACATGCACAGAGTCCCTCACATGCACACACTCTGGCTGTGCTTTTGTGTTTTGTCAGAATTAATGAGAAAAGTTCCCGTGCCCTGCGGGTAATTAGTGTCCTTGGAGTTAAATAAGCTAATGGCGGGCACCTCTGGCCCAAGCAATTATGTTTGTGTATTGAATAATTGATTCAAAGGGGGGGAAGGGCCGCTAATCAGATCTGAGCATAATGAATTGATTTAATTAACAGGGGAGTCTGAGGGGCCCTGGGAAATGCAAGCTGCACTCTGGTGAGAGCGAGCGCAGCAGACTGCAAGAGGGAACTGGAGCGCGCGGCTGTGGCGGCTGCTCCGGCCTGGGCTCCGGCCCTAGCTCCGGTTCAGGCTCCCGCTTGGCTCGGGCCGGGTCCCAGCTGCTCAGCCCACGCGGCTGCGGCCCCGCCCGGCGCCCGCCCCCGAGCGCGCCGCGCCCTCGCTCGCTCCTCCCGCGCGCCTTGCCCGCCCGCGGCGCTGCGCTCCGGGCGCCGCTCCGTCCGCCCTCGTCGGCGGCCGCGGGGCGCGGGGCCCACGCGCGACCGCGGAAAGCAGCGCAGACGCCCCGTTGGCGACAGTCCGAGCCGCGAGTCCCTTTGCATCCTCCGCCCGCACCCGGCTGGAGCCGCCTGGGGACTATGGTTCTGGACCAAGAGGACGGTAGGTGCCGGGGGACACTTGCGAACAGCGCGGGCTCTACCGAGGCCACCTCCATCCTGGTGACAGAGGCCCAGACACCAGTTTTGACTGCTGCTTGGAGCGGGTTGGCGGCTTCCCGGAAGCTCGGAAGCTGGACGTGTGCCCTGTGTGTGTGTGAGTGTGTGTCGAAGGTGCCAGGCTCTGCGCCGCCCCGTGTTTCTCGCCGGGATGAGGAAGTCTCCCCCCACCCCCGCCCAGCGCGCATCCTGGAGCCTGTTAGTTGGGCACACTGCAGCCGGGAACTTTCCCGCTTCTGTCCCACTGCAGGCATCCGGGGCGCAGGCTTCCCAGTTGTGGTTGTACTCCCACTAGTCACTCTCTGGGCCTCCTTGAGTATTTTCATATTTTTCCATACCACGGTGTGAAAGGGACCCCCAGGGGGTACTCAGAGAACTTGGCTGGTGAAGGTGTATTCTAACTAACTTGGTCTTTGGGTTCCCCAGCCTTGCACCTCAGGGTCTGGAACTTCGGGGGGCCTAGTTGGTGGGTGGTGTTGTCTTAGCCCCCTGCAGGGCTGGGAGGTTGCATGCCATCAGTTTACCCAGACTACATTAGTGAGTGTCCTGCTGGTTAGGATAGATGGGTGGACTAACCAAGAGAAATTTGGGGTCTTTTGGGTCTCCTACTGTTAGATCCCTGGTGATCCGTTTGTATTAGGATTCTAATATTTCTCTCATTTTTGGACAGGTGGGCTGGGGGGCGGGGGAACTCAGGATAGTTGAGAGTCTTATTCTGCAGCCCAGGCTGGTCCAAAGCTCACAGTTGTAACCTAGGCTGGTCTGAATCATATTCCTTTTCTTAAGGAGCCCCGACCCCCAAGACTGCTGTAGACTTTGGGTCTCACAAAATCTAAGTCTACCCTTGGGTCTGACTACTACCTCTCTGCCCACCCCCTTATCCCCTACACCTGCACTGTAGGTATCTTAGAAGTCATCTCTCTACTATTCTCAGGGCTGAGGATGGTCATACAGTCACGCTTAGAGTATGACAGTAGAACAGGAGACTCAGAAATTTAGAGTTGGGAGCTGCTAATCACTAGGAAGAGGGTCTGTCTGTCTGGTCTCCTCTTTGGTCCCATTAATTACTTGTCTTATCCTTCCATCTCCCCTATGGTGGGTGATCAATTGTCCTGGCTTGTCCAGGGCAGTCTGTAACATAGAAAGTCTTGTAGCATAGGCAATCCCTGAGTCTTAGGGCAGACCAGGGTCCTCCTAAATCCCTTGCAGTTTAGGGGCTCGTGTACAGGGGTGGGGTGGCTTTCGTGGAGGAGCAGGGTAGATTTGTGCAGATTTGGCTTAGGCCTTTCTAAGGCCTAACAGTTTATGACTGCAGTTTCTGAGAAGGCCTCTCTAGGCTCTCTAGAGTCTCAAAGACGGAGTTTGCCGACAGTGCACTTCTCCACTATAAGCTGGTTTCAAATTCCTGTGCACTGGCTGCTCTTGTGTGTGTAGTAGAAAGTCAGGGCACCAGAACTTGGCCAGCAGGCATCCTGGTGGAACTGCAAATAGTGGTTTACTCTGTCCTGTAACTGTCACGTGCACAAGGGAAAGGGTCCTTGTCACCCTGAATACCTCTCCAGTAACCACTTAGCCAGTGTGTAACCCCATCTTGGAGATAACTTCACTGTGCTGGGAGAAAGACCCTCGGGTTCAGGCATGTTGGCCAGCCTCTGAAGAGTTCTGGATTATCTAGTCTGCCTAGGCCCCTTAGGCATCAAGTGAAATTGCCCCCTACCCCCAGTGCAGGAACCCCTTTCTTTGGATGTTTCTGCCAGGTACCAGGATGAACTGCTGAGACCTGTTCAGAAATATGTAAGGCAGCTAGCAGCCATCCCCATTCTCTTCCTAGAAACTGGGGACTGATCAACTGGTGTCCCCTGGCTGTCCCCAGAGGCATTTGAAGGGCATTTTGGAGCAGTCTTGGTGTGTTGAAGTGAGATCGCTGGCTCACCACCTGTGGAATGTGTTGAGTGAAAACTACCTCTTCCAGCCCCAGGGCATCTTAGGATTCCACTCAGTCATCATTGTCTTTTCCCAGGACCTGGAAGCTGCCTGGGAGGGGGTGGACAAGAGGGTGGGGCCCACCTATGATTTTAAGAGAGGCCACCCTACAGGTGAAACTCACACCTGGCTCCTTCCTAAGCCCCCTGAGACTTGCTAGGCAGCACTGCCACTTAGTTCTGGGGATCTCCCTTCAGAACGAATTTGGGGGGCCATGCTCATAGCTAGGGTGTAGAGGAAGCCACCTAGGGTGTAGGGACAAGCCACCTTCACATACAGCACCACTTCCGTGCTGATATGCCCTACCTGCTTCTGTAGCTCACTGCCTTGTGCCTCAGGCCTGGGAAGCAGGAGTCTTGACTCCTCAAAGGGATGTTGGCCAAGTGGCTGCCTGTTGGGTACCTTGGAAGCTGGCATGAGTGGAGGTTCAGATGAGAGTAGGAATGTGATCCAAGTTGATTGAGTCCTGATTTGTGGGTCAGGGTCAGGACCCCAAAGCAAGACGTAGGCCCCCAGAGATCAGGAGCAAGATTACAGACCTTATGTCTCCAGATAACCCAGAGATAATTCTTCAAGACGCTGCCCTTGCCAGGCCCTGCTGCACTGATTGGCCCTGGTTGAGAGAGGGGGGGTGGGTGTGGGGTGGGTATGGGGTGGGGGTGGGTGGAGGCTGCACCAGCTGGGCAGGGGGGAAGCAACAAGGGAGCTTCCCCTCACACCTTGAGGGCACAGCTCTGGCTGCAGTGGCAGGGGAGAGATCAAGCTTACAGTCCTGAGGGACAGTGAGTTTGAGCAAAATGATATATTTAACATCAAATATACTCAAGGACTATTAGGATTAAGTATTCAAGATGAAGGGGAAAGCGAAACCCTCTGAGCTTCGAATGAGGCATCTCATTAGAAACAGCTGCTCTTCAGTCTCCTCAAAGCCTGACTTCCCTGCCTAGGAGTGAGGAAGGGCTACACTCCCCACCCCAGCCTCCTTTAAAGTATGGGGGCCTCTTAGAATGGAAAGGGTAAGGCTTGCCTTTGGTCTCATGTGTATGAGATAGTGCCCCACCCCACATTGTCTAGAGCACCAGTTACCTTTCACATGCTTTTCTGTGGCACCTTTAGAGCCAGAACAGATGTGACTAGTTCATAAGCAGGGAAACTAAGCTGGAAGCATGCTTTTAATCCCAGAACGTGGGAGGCAGACGCAGGCAGATCTTTGTGAGTTCAAGGCCATCCTGATCTACAGAGTGAGTTCCAGGACAGCCAGGGCTGCTCAGAGAAAACTTGTTTCATAAAAAATAAAAACAAACCAACAAAAATGGGGAAACTGAGGCAAAAAAAAGAGAAGTGACTTTCCAGATCTGCTGTTCGTTAATTGGTAACAAATGGATGGATGCCCAGCTCCCGACACCTCGCCAGAATCAAGTCCTCGGCAACTGCCAGGACCAAGCTCCTAACATAGCCATCTGGAGCTCTTCTTGAGCTGAAAGTCATCATTCCACTTCCATTTTGGAGCTCTGGAATATCTGGGATGGGGGCAGGGCACCCTTGGGGGTTTAAAAGTAGGTGGCCTTCCTGGAGTAGGCAGCCTGGGCAGGATTTTCCAGGGAAGCAGAGTCTAGGAGGAGAGGCACTGAACCTGCCTTCCTTCCTGCTGGGTGGGCAAGAATTGTCAGCTCCACAACAGAATCTTTTCTGCTATATTCAGTGCCATAGAACAGTGCTGTGGTTCATAGTAAGTTCTCAATAAATATTTGCAGAAGGAAAAATGCCTTCAAACAATTATGCTTGTTCAGAGAGAAGCTGAAACAGGATTCTCCCTCTGCACAGAATCAGGATGTTGATGGGTGGTGGGAATGGGGGTAGCATGACACCACTGTGATCAGGGACAGTCACTGTAGGACTCACAGGAGGAATTTTGTGCCCTGCAGAGGAATTAACTTTGCCAAACAACTATAGAATCGACTAGAAACCCTAGTCAGATCTGGTAAAGAGAAGTCATGATTAGAGAAATAGCTTTCCTATGAGGAAACAGAAGTCAAGGTTGAAGGGCTTGGGACAGGCAGGGTCCACCAGACTGACATGGGAGACCAGGAAGAAACCCTGGTACCCACCGGAGTCATTCGCCAGCTGGAGCGAAGAGGCCTCCAGGTGGCGCTGCAGAGCCGGGCAACCGCTTGTCTCCACTCCCCATTAACCCGGCAGGGAGGGGGGCCTCGGGAAATGTGTGCATTTATTCAGTAGCAGGAGTGCAAACCTCATACATTGAGGGAGAAAGGCAGCGGGAGTCGGCCGCCGAGATTCCCCCATCTCTTTGAATATAATTTCAGATTGAGATTCAGATTAAATCCGAGGGGAAAACACTTTATGAGGCTGAAAGCTGTGTCGTTGCCAGAGCCAGGGTTATGAGCTATCAAATGCAATTACATTAAGACAGATTATACTGGGCAAATTGAGCCATTTAGAAGGTGAGAATCAAAGAAACGGCTCTGATCCTCTCTTCCCCCTTCTCTCTCCCTCTCCCTCTCCCTCTTTCTCTCTAAATTGCAGTTCGTAGTTCCTTGCAATTCTGAGGCACAAAAGTAGGTGAGACTGCTTTTGTATCTGCGAAGTGCTTCACTCCTGAATGTAATTCTAGCTGAGTGCAATCTAGGTTAAGAGCCGGACAAGCGGGTAATTAGAGCCCGCTTGCTGCCGGAGGACCGGCCGCCCAGCCGAAGTGCGCCCGGAGTCGGCGCCCTTTCCCCGGCCGAGCCGAGCAGCGGCTGGACACGGAGCGCCCGAGATGATGGTGCTGGACAAGGAGGACGGTAGGTGGCGGGCAGGGGTCCCGACGCCCCTAACGCCTTCACCGCGGCGCGCGGGATGCCACGCACGGGGATTCAGGGATACAGACGCGGGGCCACGCCGGGTTGTGGAGCCAGCTGGCGGCCCGGGGCGGGAGGTCGGACCCGGGTGGGGTGATCGAGCTCCTGGCCTCGCGCCCCCTAGGTTTCCGGATCTCCGAACTGGCGGGCGGGGCGACGCAATTCGCCGCGGGATGGCGTGGAGGTTCAGAGTGCCCTCTGGTCTCCGCGCCCTGGCGCTTGGCACTGAGCGTTTGGTCTCTGCGGCTGCTCCTCGCTCACCGCAGCCATCACCCCCGCGCCTGCCGCGTAACCCGAGAGGCGCTGAGTGCCCAGCAAATCAGCAGCTTCAGGGAGAAAGGAACTAGATAGAGAGCTTGGGGGCGAGCGAGAGCACGGGAGGACCGCGCAAAAGCCGGGATGCAAGCCCAAGAGGGGAAGGCTAACTGGGTCCTCCGGGGGGAAAACTGCCCACTAGCATGACTTGGTGAGAGGGACGTCTCCTGTGATGGCCTCTATCTCATGTCTCCTTGAGTATGAAGGCGCGAGTTTGAGCCAGGGGAATTGTCCCGCCATGGGCCAGTAACACTCCAGAGGGAGTGGTTTGAGGGTGGCCTGGATGTATGGTCAAGACCCTGAGTGCATTTAAGAGGGCTTCGGAGCTGAGAGGTCACATGACTGTAGACTACTAGCAGGTGGTCTCATAGACCCAGAAGTCATTTTTGGCTGGGAATGCCTTGCACTAAGTGGCCTAAAAGGTTGGGGGATCCCAACTGTCTTGAAGGTAAAATACAGCCTGTGTTCTGTGATAGGCACCAGGTCCAGGGAGTGGCTGCCCCAGGATGCCTCGGGTCCCCTCTGTGTTCTGTAGGTGCTGTAGGGAAAGGTGGGCAAGATTGTTGGCAAACCCACTGTTAGTGCCATTTGGGTAGGGACTGGAAAGGCTAAGAATAATGGGACATCCTCAGGAATCCTCCATTGGGTTTGTGCCTTCTGTCCACTGAGGTGTGGTTGGCCTGACTACTGCTGGAAACTGAAACTTAAGTGACTTGTTCAAGGTCATACCAATGTTCAGTTGGTTGCTGTCTCATCCAGCTATCCCCGACTAACTATATCTTCTGAGGTATCAGAAGGAAAAGGCCTTTAAAATGTCCAACCTAGGTGGATGTATGCAGGGAAGCTATAGGGCTGGTAAGTCCCCAAAGACAGGCTCTTGGCATGAGTGAAGGAGGAGATAAAAGAGGAGATCTAGAAGATTCTGGGCTGGCTGGAGGATAACAGCATCTTCAGCACATTCTCCTCTGTGTGACCCTGGAGCTCCAGGAGGCCATCAGAGTACTGGGCTGGCCCTGTTGTATATAGAATGCAAGGAGAAGGAGAGCTCTGAGGTCAAGACAGGGAGAGAGGAGCCATTTATTTGGCTGTTTTAATCACTAATTCCTTATCCTGTGTTACTTCAGATCAGTCATGTCCAGCTCCAGAGTTCTCTCTTGGTTATCTACAGGGACTGTCACTATGAGAAACATGTGAAAAGCAGGATGCATCTTTAACCAAAGTTAAAGTTGTTTCACACGCTCAGCTCCCCAGGTCTAAGCCAAGAACCCAGAAGACCTGAGTTTTGTATGAGGGAGCCCTCAGTCTAGGAAGATTAACTATATGTTGGCAAGATGGCATTTCCACCTCCGCCCAGGGTCTGCCTTAGAATGGTTTGGGCTCTGGGAATAATGTTAAAGGGGTTGGATGCCTGGAGACCTTCAGACTTGCTGGTTAACTGGATATCTTGGTCATATGATGTCTATGTTCCTCACAGAACTTCACTTTATCTCCTACCTGTACAGCCAAATAATATGGTGCCCTTCACCATGGTACTATTGGTCTCTGGGGTCCATAACATCATAAGGAAAGCGGGTGTCTGGGTTCCTGGGTAGCATCTGCATTGGGGGATGAAGAAAAGCTGTGATACACTCACCTGCCTCTCCACACCTACTGCCTAACTTCATAAACACTTCTGCCCTCCCAGAATGCAGCTGCCTGAACTGCATGGGAGATGTGATGCCCTAGGCCCTGGGGATGAGTTCCTCTGCTGCACAGAGCACCCATTGTCTGGCAGCAGCAGGACCTCAGGCCTCCCATCAGTCCCCCCAACACCTCTTTTGTACCAGACAGCATCTCAGCATCTTGTTGAGAGAGGCTGGGCTCCTCTGGTTGAAGTCGGGTCTGCCAGCTGCAGAGGACCAAAGCCCTCGCTCTGCTGGGCTGCAGGGCTTTCATGTTGCACTTCTGAAAGATAATAAAATATCAATCGTTTTGCCCTAGCAACGGGTTTAAGAGACTTTCTGAAGTATTGAATCGTCAGAAAAAAAATTTTTTTCTTTTGCTTTTAAGCACAGTGCATTATTAATAAAGAGATCCATTAGGTCGAGCAGTGAAGGGTCACCACAGAGACAGAAAGATCTGTTTTGCAAATGGTTAAACTTCGGGTTTTAAGATTAATTGCTTTCATTTGGATACTTGCTCTTGGCCTAGCTATCTCCACTTTACTGGAACTCAGGGTTCGGGCTTTCTAAATGCTGTGGGTCTCCCGTCAGCAAGAGGGTGGTGAGCTCCTCCAACTCTCCTGGGAAAATAGCCCTTCCCCTGGCACCTACAGGTGCTAGCTTGGGCTGGTATCAGACTATGAACTTTGAGTGTTGGCAGGGGAGACTGAAATCCCAGGGAAGCAAAGAAGCTCCTGCCCTGAACCCTGCAAATCAAATTTGACCTTCACTGATGGAGAAGAGCCCCCCTCCCCTGTCCCTGAGTGAGGACCAGACTGAAGAGTAAGAGGATGCTGAGGGCACCCAGCTAGGAGTGCCAGCATGTTTCCAAATGCATGCTGGAGCAGGGCTGGTCTGGGTCTAAAAGGCCTCTGTAAAAGCCCAGCAGGATGGCTTGGGTGACCACAGGAAGCAGCAGGCACATTGTGGAACTAAACAGCAGACATGATTCCCAGAGCATTTTTTAATAAGTAAAAAAATGCTTAAGGAGAAGTGAAGCCGGGTTGGGGAGAACCAGACAGTGGAGTCTTCAATTGTTAATGACTGCTAGGAGCACAGCCTCGGCAGCTGACTCAGTTTGTCTGTGAGGTTGCTGCCAGCAGGACCTCCTGGTCTGTCCCATCTTGCCTTAGACCACAGAGAGTAGTGTGGCCTGTGGAGATGGAGACTGGGAGGAGCAGGCCACAGTATTGTTCCATGGCAGAGACCCTAGCCCAGTGGGTACTACAGCCTGCTAAGGGCTAGTAAAGGCCTAGCATGGGTGGCAAAGTGGGGGCTCCACCTGGCACTCACCTAGTGCCTGGCAGGAGCGGTTGTCTTTATCCACACCTGCCACAACCAGCTTCAGGAGCAGCCAGTCTCTGCTGGGAGAGAGGTGACAAATCCTAAGCAGCAGGACAGTCACTGCCCATTCCTGCACAAACTCAGCCAGCCCGAGAGTCTGTAAAGATGAGGCTCCCCCACCCCTCCTGGAACACTGAGCAAAGAGGCAGGTGTTCCACTCAGTTCCTCTGCTCTGCCATTCATTCGCCCACACAGAGGACTTAGGGGGATGGGGGACAGGGAAACAACATAAATTGGTCTGTCGTCCAGAATCCATGTCTCACTAATGTACCCAGATTAACTCAACTGTAAATTGTCTCCTTGGATGGCGGTGTCTTGCTAAAAGTTTCCCATATGATTCATGATTTGGATTGCTTTTAACGGCTATTGGCTAAGCAAGCCGGTGACTGTACAAGGTGATGCAATTGGCATTAGCGAGGGGAGGCACGGGAGCGTGTAATGCAGTCAATACTGCATTAACTACTGATGCCCAATTACAGGGAGCCTTTCAGGAGCATTAAGACCAAGGGAAGCTGAGATCACTAGCCGCTGCTCGCCTAAAAGCTTCACCCTTTGCGTGCCGGGGCTCAGCACTGGCATGGCCACCTGCTTGGCCTCCGTGGCTGTGGGAGCTGCCCGGCTCCTTTGCTCTCTCTTTCTAACCATGCCTCACAAAGATACTTTTAGCACATGGAATGTGCTGGGGTCTGCCTCTCACCTCTTCTGAGAATTCACTTCCTCCCTTACACAGTCTCCCAGAGGAATCAGACCCAGTGACAGTCCAGTCCCACCTTCTTTAATTTAAAGAGCCTCTCAGCATTTATGAACAGGACTTGGACGTGGTTTACTTTGGCCTCAGAAGGATAATTACTGATGAACATCGGACGCAGACCCTCTGTGGTGCTGGGGGAAAGGCTCCTGAGATTCAGCCTCATCTGGGCTGCCAGCTCAAGGCAGCGTGTGTTGGCTGTGGCTATGGGCTAGGCCATCTTTCAATAGAAGACAGAGCTGTGGTAATGGAAACAGGGAGAGTGGTGCCCATGAATGACTCAGGCCATGTTAGAGTTCTAAGCAAATGCAAGTTCAGAGATTTGGTGCTCCCCACACCTGAACGGTGCCCCACACATGACAACCCTATATCTTCCTCTGTGTAACAAAGAGGTCAAACTTTTGCTTGGATCAGTACTCCAGGATCACAGGGCCTCCCAGTACATTCTGATTAAGGCTTCAGACAGACTGAGGATTGGTTAGGACAGACGATAGAGAAAGGGATGTGGCACAAGGCCATTAGACCTGCTGTAGCCTCTGCCATTCTGCGGAGCTCTGGTAGTGCAGTGTCTGCTCTGTATGCCATGTTCTGTCCAAGGCTGAGGCTGCTTCACCTCTATACCCTGTCACCTCTGCAATGAGAACAGCTCCATCTGCCTAGATTGTCACCAGAATTAAATGAGGTACTGTCAGTGCACACACTCCGCCAACAGGAAACTCCACAGCCACATGACGCATCTCTGCTCCCTGCTCAGTTTCAGTACAGTCTGAAGCAAGGCCTGGGCCCAGTCCAGTGGCACGTTCACTAATGAGAACCGGACCCTCCTCACTCTCCCTCCTGCCTCTTGCTCATCGCTGGGAGACACACTGCCTTTATCCTCAAGTCAAGTGTCACCAGGGGGAAAAACCTTCAAGAATACTCTTCCAAGTACTTCCATTTGGGCGGGGCATAGATTAAGGGTCAGAAAAAGCAAGAGAGTTGTACAGGGTTATGTGAAGAGATAGAACCCAGAGCTTCAGTGTCTTTCTGGTCTCCATGTCCAGCTGATGTGCCTGCCTTTCTGGTCCCAAGCCATGATGAATTTTGGAACAGACCATCAGATGGACAGGAACAGCATGTCTGCCTGGGTATCCCAGTCATGGCCCAAGGCAAGTAAGTTACTAACCTCCCAGGCTACTGTTCTCAGATGTAAGACCTCCTGGAAGGTGCCAATTGGCACACATCTGTCCTGGGCTTTTTGAGCTGAGAAGTCCCACACATGTGTATGACATAGCCTGTCCTGCCTTCCTGCCTATCTGAGTTGCATGGAGATCAGATACACCGAGGCATGCAGGAATCCTCCTAGTTACCAGGCTTACTAGCTCTCTCTAAAATGAGGCCTTCTGGCAGGTCCCTACTCAAGATACAACCATACCATGACGGCACCTTGGAATAGTTGCAGAAGCTGATTTTGTGCATTGCTTCCAACTCTGGACTCAGTAACATGACATCAGCAGCTTGGAATCGTCCACAGGGCAAATAGTTGTACCTGGGAAACAGGCCCTTTTCCTGGAGTGCCGATGGCCGAGCCTCTCAGCACATGTCTAGGTTGCATTTCAGTGGGATTTTGGACCTACCCCTCTCTCTTCTGCTGCTACCTCTTGCATCCTATCCACAATCTGTCTCTTGGTGCTTATTACAGCCAGTGAGAGCTGACCTCTGCCACCCTGGCATTCATTCTGCTTAAGGCTGTCTGCCACCCAAACAATGTAGATTTAATGCGTCCACACTGGTTTGTGTTCCATGTAGTCCCAGTGTTTGCCTCCATCCCTTTGCTCCTGTTATTCTCCTTGCCCCACATGCCATTCCCTCTTATTTGGCCATGCTCAGAGACAGCATCCACCTAGCAACAAGCTTGTCTGTCATTGGTGGGCTTGTATTTATGTTCTAAGGGAGGAGCCCACTGGGACTGATACAACTAGAGACAAATAAAAGCAGGTGGTGAGAGGAGTGAGCAGGCTGAACCAGGCTTCAGGGGCAGGTGCCTAGTGTGACGGCCTACTAGGCTACATCACTAGTGGGTTTTCCTGAGGGACCTGATAATTTCAGTACAGTCTAGCATGATTCAGAAAACCTGAATTGTGGTGCTAGTTGAGAGCTGTGTGACTTCAGACAACTTACTAGGTGTCCATTTTCTTGTCTCTACAACATGAGCTATACCTGGTATCTACTGTCCACAGTGTAGTACACCAGGAAGCCTCATGCTTCCCGTGGGAACATTTCCTCTCTGCGATGTGATTTTCTTAGTCCTTAGGTATATAAACATACAGCAGCTTTCATTTTACTAAACCCTAAACACTAGGCATAGCCCAATGCCTATGTATCAGTGATTGCTACATCACCAACCAAAATTCGGCAGCTTGAAACAATAAGCACTTGTTTAGCTTATAGATCTTTGGGTTGCAGCATTAGGCTGGGCTAGGCTGGGGTGTTTTTTCTGCTGTCAGTTGGGCTTACTCAAACCTGGAGGTTGGAGGATGGCTATTCAGTTAGACGCTGCAGTAATAAGACTTAGGACTCTCATCCTCTAGCCATGTCACCTAGGTAGTTATCATGACACAGAAAGATCTAGAGAATATGGACACATACCAGGCTGCTCGAGGCCACTGTTTGGCAAGGAGGTAGTGTCACTTATGACACATTCCACTGGCAAAAAAAAAAAAAAAATCACAATCATCCCAGGTTCAAGAAGTTGGGAAACAGGTTCTACTCTTGAAGATAAGAGGTGGCAGCTTGTATCATGAAGGACATGGCTACAAAGAGGTGTGGAGATCAGTCAGTTTTAGAACCAACCTTCCATCCATCCCCAGCATCCGCCCTGTCTGAGCTCATCCAATGCCCATAACAACTTTAGAAAGAACCCACTCTTTATTTCACAGATAAGAAGACATGATACAAGAGCCTGTGGATTGGTCCCAGATCCCACAGCCTTCTAGTATCAGAGCTGGGCTGTGAAACTAGATCTGACGGTGGAGCCCTGAGATCATTCTCTGACTTGCTGGCTTCGTTTCCCATCCTCCACCCTTGAGGCTGAGGAGAACTCCTGGTGGAGCCTGTTTGGGGTGGGAAGGAGCTGTGTGTTTGTGTGTGTGTCTATGCCTCTGTGTGTGTGTGTGTGTGTGTGTGTGTGTGTGTGTCTATGCCTCTGTGTGTGTGTGTGTGTGTGTGTGTGTGTGTGTGTGTGTGTGCGTGCGCGCGCGCCCTTTACCCCCTCTACCAAAGACAAGATTTGGGGTAGGAGCATTATGAGTCCATCTCCACTGCTTCTCCCCACCTCCCTCTGTCCTGCACAGTCACAGCCTGGGAAGGGGTGAAACTCCATGGCTAGCTTTAACTGGAGCGCATATGCAGATGCAGGACACATCAAAGTCATCGGTTGGCCCCTGGCCTCAAAACAGGGCAGTAAGTGGGCTGGTGAGAGGCCTGTGTACATTCATAAACCAGCTGATTGAAAAGCAATATTTCAGATAAATACAAGCCAGCGATCTATCAGTGGTTGTAATAAAACCCAGGCTTCAGGCTGTGATTTTATTTTGAAATAATAAGAATTGCTTGATTCTTTTTACTTGAGTTACCATGGTAATTCCGGCGTGGAGCGGTGTTATATTGATTTAGAAAGTGGACAGTAATATTTCTTTTGTGTTATTCTGTTTCTAGGCCTTGATTTCTAATTTCTACTTGGAGATTACTTTTATAAATTTCTTAAGTCCTTCCACTTTCTCTCCCCCCTCCCCACAGTATAATTTTCCTCTCATGCACCACGATGTTCTGAGCTTATTGGTTTGCTCTTATTTTAAATTAAACTTGCTGGTTTCAAATATTGAAATGACATCTTTGTCTGTGTCTGTACTTTGGTTTAGCAAAATATTACAGTCTGACGCTCTCTGCTTAATAATTTAAGGGAGGCTTTCTGTCGGCCCTCACTGGGTGCTGATAACTTATGACTCAACCAACGCGGGCCTTAAACTCGTGACATTTTAATATTGTGTGGCAGGAGCAGCCACCCCTCTGCTCTCAGTCTCCGTGGAGAAAAATCCACATGGTACTCCAGAAAGGAGTTTTAATAATTCAACCTTGCTGGTTGGCTCTCTGTGACTCCAGTGAAATATGTGTGTGTGTTGGTGGGGAAACCTATGCTTTCCAGAGTATTCAGGACCTTCCTAGCCTGGATTTCCAGGACCTATAACCTGCACCTTGATCCAACTCAAATTCCATTCTTTCTTGGATATATAAGTATAAGGCCATCCCTCATGTCAAATGACAAAAGTTGCCTGTGAATGCCAGAGAATGCTTGAACTCTTTGATCCGCTGTTTTATCTTGAAAAACAAGTGGATCTCACACAGGTTTTGAGTCAGATAGACTAGGTTCAAGTCTAGCCTCTCCACACTTGCTTGCCAGCCCTATCCTCCTGAAGAAAGCTCATAGCTGCCAGCCCGCAGGGTAAGATATGTCTGTAAACCCCCTCGGTGGCCTGAATGGTGGTAGATTAGTTACCACTGTGTGACAGATAAGCTTGGAATTTAGCACCTTGACACAGTACACAACTGTCATCTCAATTCTGTGGGACAGGGGGCTGGGGCAGTTCAAGTGGCTCCTCAGAGCCTCTCAGAGATGGTAGTGATGGTATCTGTCAGCCAGAGGCACAGACTCTTCTCAGATCCTCTTGGAGAAGTGATCACTTTTCAGCTCTCTTATTTGCCTATAAAGATTCAGCTCATGGGTGGTTTGGGCTAGAGGCCTCTTTGGCTTCCTACTGCAGGTGACTACAGCTTCATTTCTGTGGCCTCAGCACTGCACAGAAGCCTCTGCACTATGACAGCTTGCTTTCTGAAGGCCTCAAGTAGAAACTAAAGAGAAAGTCACAGTCAGCTTCTGCTACTACACCTTAGGGCTCAGGTAGCCAATGGCTACCTGCACTTTACCCAGTTGTAGGAAGCTCATCTTCTGTCTGGAAGTTACAATGTCTAAAAACCAGCCATCCAACCAACCATCCAACCATCCATCCATCCATCCATCCATCATTCAACCATCCATCCATCCATCCATCCATCCATCTGCCCACCAGCCAGCCAGCCAGCCTGCCTGCCTGCCTGCCTGCCTGCCTGCCTGCCAGCCAGCCAGCCAGCCAACCAACCAACCAACCAACTAACCAACCAACCAATGCCAGGGGTGCCTATAGCCAAGGCTAGCCTTGAACTCCTGAGTCTCCTTCTTCCACTGCTTCATTTTGCTCCCAGAGTAGGAAATGCATAACCCAGAAAGTGGGTAAATGGCAGGGCTGGGATGAGGTCCCTGTATGTCAGGAGCATGGGAAATGATTGGCTCTAGTGTTATGAATTGATGGCAGTCATACTTACACCACATACACACACACAAACACACACACACACACACACACACACACACACACACACACCACATATCCTTACCTCATGTACACATACATAGACATTCTGTCTGGATATGGAGGTCTTGTTTTGTTTTATTTTGTTTTTGATAGATGACACACAACTCATGTTCACGTACATAGACATTCCTTCTGGATATGGAGGCTTCCGGACTAAAGGGTTTTTTTCCTTTTAATTTTGTTTTTAAAAGGTGATAAGTATGCTCAGATCAGTTAGGGTCCTGAAGAGCAGCTGTCTGGTGGGACTCAGTTGCTCAGAGCCTGCCTTCTCTCTCAGTACCTTGGAAGAGGTAAGGATGGTCCCTTCTGAGCCAGCCTACCTGTAGCTGTTAGCCGAGAACGTCCATCTCTAATGGCTTTGCTGGGTGAGATGAAGACAGACCTATAAGGCAGTCTAGGCAGAGATAGCTTTACAGTTCCCATATGAGGGAACAGGACTCCTGTAGACTGGAGTACTCCCACGGGCGCCTAAGGAGCACGGAGCTGAGAGCTAGAACTCTGACATCCCCATCCTGGCCCTTTGCCTAGTAGGATCTTTTGGGGTGGGTCCTATCCACATTTACATTGGCAGGGTGACTGGACAGTTGGGCTCTTTGCTTGTTGATGGGAGGCTACCTCTTCCAGGCAGCTGCATACCCGCCTCCCCTACCCAGGAGCCATTTCCCATCTGTGAGGCCTCTTCTTGGCAGAGAACAGGACCCTGGGGAGCACTGGGTTGGGGGGCAGGGCTCCCTGGGGCACCTGGTTGCAACCTGGCATCGGCTCAAGTATAGAGTGTGGTGCTTTCACCTGCCTGTTTGCCCCAAGGATGCCTTCATGCTGCTCTTTGATCTCAGGCGGAGTTTATCAAATTCATGGCAAGGCTGTCGTACCCACAAGAATAATATCTCATTTCAATATTATTGAAAATGCTAAGTAAAAAAAAAAAGAATCTAGGAAAAAATTAAAATCAGTTGAAATAATTAACACAGAGTTAAGCTGGCAACAGTCACACCTGCACCTGGTAAAATATGTTATTGGCTAAAAATTGACAGAAGAATCAAGTCTTCCTGACAACATTTAAATCTGCAGAAGCTGGCTCTGGAAGTATTTTCTGGGAGAAATAATTGTCACAAAAGAAGTCTCAACAGTGACAAACACTTTAATTTATAAGATTTGATATGAGCCAAAAAACAAAACAGCAACAACAAAAACCCAATCATGGACCAAGCAGTCACTAAAAATGTTAAAGTAATTGATCTTGATGAAAATAATACAAATAAATTGGGGGTGTGGCTTTATAGTATTGAGCAGAATAATTGATCAAGAAATTCAGTTGACCCAGTGAAGTGTATTAAGAATTACTTTCTTAATTAAAACCACCACCACTGGCATAGTTATTATTAAAATACAGGGGTCAAGAACAAGATCCTAATAGCAGGGTTTGGTGAATGCATTTGGGCGAGCGAGCCAGCAGGTGAAGGGGGTTCAGAGTGGAAGGTCGATGCAAATCATAGACTCGTTTGTCCCAGGATGAGGTGGTGGGCAGAGAGGTCAGAACTAGAGCTCAAAGCATCATGGGTATGACTGCAGTGGTAATCATCGACAGGACCACACTGACAGAACCACACTGTGAGCTGAGCCTTGGTTAGGGTTGAAGATTCTTGTGGAGGTCAGTGGGAGCCCTCTGAAGGGCTT
The DNA here is from genome assembly GCA_030674055.1 of Rhabdomys pumilio. NCBI lineage: Eukaryota > Metazoa > Chordata > Mammalia > Rodentia > Muridae > Rhabdomys > Rhabdomys pumilio. The sequence goes on along the minus strand of JANHMN010000003.1, from coordinate 97,892,012 downwards.
TAGGCAGAATCAAGATGCTTTATCAGATCACTTGGGCCACTCTGTGAGACTGGACTGGAAGGGATGAAGCTAAAAGCAAACAGTGGAGCATGCAGTAGGAGGAAGGACCCTCTTCCAGCTCTGCGGATGATCACTCTCCACCCCTCTGCACATGTGTCCTTTGTTCCTTCCTTTACTTTCCTTCCTAGCTTGCATTCTGGTCCTATGGAGGAGGCGGTGGAAAGGGGTCTGGTTTGGTCACGAAGTAGGTGTGTTAATGTCTAGCCTCTAGGAGAGAGAACCTCCAAGGTCATGGACCCAGACACTGCAGATTTGGAATCCAAAATTCTTTAAAAGAAATAAGAGCTCCATGCAGGTCTGACTATTACTGCAGAGGCGGCTTACTGGCTAAGGAGGTGGCAGGCACAGCTTTTGTCCCATGCCTGCTCTGCCACCCTCTGTGAGATCTCAGGGAATTGTTCTTTTGCCTACTGCAGGGCGACCCTGGGCATACCACTTAACTTCTCTGATCCTTGATTTTCTTATATATAAATTAGGGCTTACAGCATGCTCAGTGTTCCCTGCACAAATTTCAAGACCGAGGAACTGTTGGTGGTTTTGGAAAGCCAGGGGTACCTACCATAACTCTGGCCACCTTTCCTCTGACATCTCCTTGGTCCTCAGCCCCTCAAAATCTGAGAAGAATTCTGGAGAATTATAGGGTAGTTTTCCTAAGGTACAGTTTCCTGAGATAGACTCCCCCTTATGATGAGTCCATGGAGACCTCTAGGAGCCAGCCTCAAGCATAAAAAATGGACACATATCTGTTGATATGAAGGCCCAGACATTCCTCTCATAAACCAAAGCTGGGATGTCTCCTTCGTGAGGCCATTTCCACAGGTGAGAGACATGGAAGCTAGCCTGTCTTTGTGGAGACAGCCCTTAGCCCATACTCAGGGGCAGGGGCCTTTTTCTGCCACAACCTATGCTTGGCACCCCCTGCTAGACCAGCCCCTTCAAGGGCATTCTTGCCTCTTTCCCTCTTGCCCATGTGCCTGGGATTTGAACTTTTATCCAAACTTGAACCCTGCCCAAAGTAAGGCTCACAGGTCCCAGGAAAGGGCACTATCTCTCCCCATGCCCCACTGTGACCTAGTCATTGTGCGTATGCCATTATATAGCTCTGATGACCCATAGAACACATGCCACACTTCACATACCACTGTGTATAGTCACACTGCCCTACATAGAACAGGTTCAGGGTGCTGAGAGACGACCCTTCCCCACAGGCATGCCCTGTTGACAGATAGGGCCTAGTCCTTGAAGGACATAGATGCTTCAACAGAGAGCCCATCCCTGGTGGTCTAGTGGTTAAGATTTGACATTCTCTTAATAAAGCCCTGGGAAGATGAACTAATATAATTAGTATGTCATTCATTTTCATCATTCAATAATATTCTACTGTGTGTACATATGTTTTATTTATCCATTTGTCAAATGATAAATGATAGACATTTGGATTATTTCTACTCCTTGGCTGTTAAACATGTTGTTCAGACCAACATTTTTATTTCTCTTGGACACGTACTTTGGAGTAGAATTTCTGGGTGGTGAAAATTCTGTGCTTACAGATATTTGTGGTTGGTGTGTGTGTATGTGTTGTGTGTGTACCTGTGTGCTTGTGACAGGATGTGCATATACCATGACACATATATGGAGATCAGAGGACTACCTGAGGTATTGGTCTTTGCCTTTTATCTTATTTGAGACAGGGCCTCTTGTGTGCATACCAGGTTAGATGGACTGCACACTTCTGGAGATTCTCCCATCCCTGCCTCTTGTGTTCTTGTAGTAGGACAGGGACTATAGATTCACGCAACATAGTTTCAAGGTTTTTTTTTTTTATGGTTCTGATGATAAGTGTGATAAATGTTTTAACCACTAATCCATCTCCTCAGCCTAAGACATTTGTTCTTAAATGAGCAGGGCTCAGGGCTGTTGATGGGAAAAATTCCCTAGTTGTCCCAGCTTCCAGAAGTGAGTTTACCTGCCATCTGGTCCTTGTCAGATTCTGAGATTCACTGTAACCTGGCTAGCCTCAGTTTTCTGGTCTGTGGCATAGGGCTAGTACTCACCTTGAGTACTTTGAAAAGTAAGATCTACTTGTGGGGCATGTGAAGAATTACAGGGTGTTATTGCTTTGTTTGCATTCTTTTTGCCCCGTGAGTTGGGTATGGCTGCTCCGGTTTTGCTTATGGAAAGCTGAAGTTCTCAGAGAGACTAAAGGACCAGTCTGCCATGTTAGTCAGTGGTAGAGCCTCAGCTCAAACCCAGGCATGTCAGAATCCCTAGACTCTGACTGATCCCCTGTGCTGTATTCCATCACCCCAGAAGCTGGCGTGCCCACAGCAGATGATCACCCTGAGAAGGGCACACAGGAGCCCTTTAGGTAAAGTTGTCTGGACGAGTGCTTGAAGTAGGTAGAGGACAGTGTGGGACCATCGTGGAGAAGTGACTGTCTTCTAGACTGCTCAGCAAAAGCTTGAAGGAGGAGATTCTACTCAGACTGACTGGGAAGGTGAGCAGAAGGTTGGAGGCACCTGGGAGATTCTAGTGTTTGCCAGTCCAGAGCTGCTAGAAACCTAGAGGGGTTTGCAGGAGTCCGTGGAGCTCTCACCCTGGAGGAAAGATGTGAGCATGCCCCTCTGGTGCCCGATCCTCACCCCCACCCCTGCCTGCTGATGCCTTGGGGGTGGGGTGGGCCTTGCCTGACTGCCTCAGTTAGCCTGCGCGGTAATAAAACACTTTAAATTTATTGTGACATTTGGATTTAATTAAAAAGTACATACTTAGAGAAGTAGAACATAATGGGTAGAGAGGCAGGGTGGCTTTTCCCCTCCTTTCTTCCCCAAACTAATTAGCGTTGTATTTTAAATTGTTTATGTGCCGCTAATCATCGTAATAAATCATTTATACTGAAAAAGACACACTCCGCTGTGCCCGCCGTGCGGGTTCCGCTCGCCGGGCTCTATCGCGAACAAATTGATCTAGAAGTGAATTTATTAACCACTGGGGAAGAAATCATTAGTGCTTTCTCTAAACATTCCCCAGGTACGCTTTATCGCCACAGTTTATGCTGTAACTAAAAGGAGCATTACCCAGGCTTTCGCTGCAATTTCTTTGAAAAGCTAGCAACCCCACTCCCAAGCTAGGGGGTCCCTGCCTCCTCGCCCTTATGTGGTCTGGGAACCCCAGCTGCTGTTCAGTGTTCCTTTTACAATAAGGAGTTCCCCATGAAGCCACTACAAGACGCCGATGCTCCTGTAACTCTTTGTCCTCTGCTGAATGCTTCATGGTTACTGAGGTTTATGTCTTAGGACCACCATGGTATAAAGAGGGCCTGAGGTTTAGAAGTAAAGGGAGGCTGGGTTTGCAGAAACACTGGGACCAGAAGCTTGTTAGAGAGTGGCTTCCCTATGCAGAATCTGAGAAGACATCAGCTGTGGGTTGACTATAGGTGAAAAAGGAGCCCCAAGTTGGAGCACAGGACCAATCTGGAATCCCTGGAGCACACTCTGATGATCTGGACCTCAAAGCCTTTCTCTCACAAGCTCTGAAGCCTTCTCCAGGGTTTGGCTGGAGTAGTCTATTCTGCCCAGGTTCCTAATGAGGCCTTTTGCCCTATGTATTGTGGTGACTTCACAGTCCCCCCAAGACATGGCCTGACAGATGACAGCTTGACCAACAGGCAGCTCCCAGTTACAGATACCATGCGGTACAGCTGGTAGCTGCATTAACAGTAGTCTGTTCTCCTGATTGCCACATAGTGGCCTTCTCCTTCCTGGAGGCTGTGCTCCAGCACCTCCACCCTAAACCCTGCTTCCCGGGAGGCTGTGCTCCAGCACACACACATACACACACACACACACACACACACACACACACACACACACAC
>JANHMN010000003.1:97863393-97881759 GCA_030674055.1 Rhabdomys pumilio | reverse complement strand
CCCCTGCCCCTGCCCCTGCCCCTGCCCCTGCCCCTGCCCCTGCCCCTCTCCTTCTCCCTCTCCCTTTCTCACCTCTTTCTTTCTCTTCTTGGTTTCTTTCAAAACAGTTTCTGGCTGTCTTGGAACTCACTGTGTAGTCCAGGCTGGTCTCAAACTCACAGAGATCCACCTGCTTCTATCTCCCAAGTGTTGAGATTAAAGGCATTTACCACCATGCCTGGCAAGACGTGTTTTCATACACATTTTACAAAAAGGAAAGAAAACTAAGGCCCAGGGTTAATGAAGTCTATAGGAAGTGGTATCATATAAAGCTAGATCAGGGATACTCCAGGAATAGATGCCCTTTCTGCCTCAGAAGTGCTGATACTTTCAGACTCATAGGAATCCCTCTAGATTCAAGTGAACGAATGTCTTAGCTAGGGTTGCTATTGATGTGATGAAACAAAATGACCAAGGCAACTGGAAAGGAAAGGGTTTATTTGGCTTATACTTCCGTGTCAGTATTTAATCATCTAAAGAAGTCAGGACAGGAAGTCAAGGCAAGAACCTGGAGGCAGGAGCTGATGCAGAGGCCACAGAGGGGCGCTGCTTACTAGCTTGCTCTCCATGACTTTGTTCAGACTGTTTTCTTATAGAACCCAGGACCATTAGCCCAGGGATGGCCCCACCCACAATGGGCTGGGCCCTCCCTCATTGATCACTAATTAAGAAAATGCCCTACAGGCTTGCCTACTACCAAATCTTATGGAGGCCCTTTCTCAGGTTTCTTCCTCTCCCATGACTGTAGCTTGTGTCAAGTTGACAGAAAACTAGTCAGTACAGGAGGGAATGTAACAAGTGACCCAGGACATTGTCCATTTGTTTTGATTTGTTTTGTTTTGTTTTGTTTGGTTGGTTGGTTTTGAGACAGAATTTATCTATGTAGTCCTGGAACTTGCTCTGTAGACCAAGTTGGCCTCAAATTCCAAGATTCACTTGCCTCTGCCTCCTGAGTGCTGGGATCAAAGGTGTGCACAAGCTGCTGCCTGGCAACATTGTTGTAAAAGGTGTTGTTGGGAGTGCTGGTGACATCTGAATAGGATGTGTAGATTGGGAAACAGGATTTCAGTGATCATTTCCTAGCTCTGTGGCTGGTTTTACCCTTGTTTTTAGCAGTTGGTATTTTATACACCAAGAGCATCTAGGGTTTAGAGACTTAATGTCTGAAATCAACTCTTAGATGATTTATGGGGGAAAAGTTATAAGTATAAATAAGAGGAAGAAGATACAGGAAATGGGCACTTGGGAATTACTCCTATTATTGCAATTTTTCTGGGAGCTGAAAAGATTATTTTAAGTCAAAAAGAAAGCAGGGCATGGTAGCACAAGCCTGTCATCCAAGCACTTGGGAGGCAAAGGCAGGAGGAACAAGATTGTCCTCAACTACATAATGAGTTTGTGGTCAGCGTGGGCTACATGAAAGGCAAACAAGTTCCTGGAGTGATGGCTCAGTGGTTATGAATGGTACTCTTTTTGCTGGAGACCTGAGCTCGGTTCCCAGTGCCGGTGTTGGGTAGCTCATAACAGCCTGTTAACTCTAGCTCCAGGGGACCCAGTGCCCCCTTCTGACTTCCACAGGTACTGCACTTCTGTGTACATACCCATACATAGACACATATGTAAATGGCTCAGCAGTTATGAGCACACATGCTCTCACAGAGGACCTCAGATCATATCCTAGTACCCATGTCTGTTGGCTCACAACTGCTTCTAACTGCAGCTCCAGAGAATTCACTGCTTCTGATCTCCATAGGCACCAGTACTCACATGTACATAGCCACATACCGACACACATAGAACAAGATTGAGATTAATTTTAAAGAAATGTAAAGCTCAAAATGATAAAAAGTTTAAAAAAAACGAGTATTCAAAGGAACAACACCCTAACAGAGTGGATGCTGTCCCTTCACTCCATTCCAGCTTCTGGGCTATGGCCTTAGGTTCGCAGCTTCATCTTGACCCACCACAGTCTTTGAATAAGACCTCATGTCCCTGTGTCACAGTTGAAGGTCTGAAAGGAGGGGCCTGAATCCCCGAGGTCTGCACTCCTAGCCCCCAGCCTAGAGCCCACTGTTGTCCCCTAAAGCATATCCTGGACAATGGTATTTCCCCCAGAGCAGTGGTGAGTACCACCCTTGGGGTGGAATTAAAGAAGGTCCTCTGGTGGGCTAGAAGGAGAAAGATACTAGGATTCTGTCAGGAGCTGGTGCAGTCTGGCTATCCCCAGATGCAGTCTCCATCACTGGCAACAGTACAGCCCAGTAGGGGGCATTCCTGTGGTATGGCCTGCAGTGACCTGCCACAAGGTGAAGTAGACACACTAGGATGGAAAAATGACCTTGCAGAGGGTAGCTGGGGTGGGTAGGGTGCTCTCCTGTGACTCAGGCCTGTCCATAGTAGAGCCCACATGCTTTGGTTTTTGGAGAAACCCACATCCCACTGGAAAATAGCAGCCTAGCTTGGACCGAATAGGTAGGAGTTGTCTGGGGTTGTGGGTGTGGTTGGCAGGCAGCTTCTTGTGTAGAGGGCCTCTCTCCAGGGTAAGGGAAGAGGTAAGGGGAAGAACCGATGCCCTCCGTGAGTCTCACCTCCTCACTGAGGTGTCTGGCTTTGCCCCACATTGCAGAGTTGAGTGTAAATGTCAGAGTTCTACAGAGCCCAGGAAAAAGAGTTTGCACTGCCCTGGAGCATTGCAGGAACTTCTTAGGATGCTGATGAATTGGACCGGAGACTTTGCCTGAAAGACTTCTCCCATACCCTGACCACTTCCTCATCAGGCCTGCTACCTGCCTTCATGCAACAGAGAGACAGGAGTTCAGCCTGTCTTGCTTCAAATATCATTCCCTGTATTCACTGGGATTGAGGGTGGCACATGGGCTGAGTGAACTGATTATTTTGCCAGGTCTAGTATATGTACCTGAGCATGTGCCTGGGCATGTGTGTGGGCACAAGCAGTCTCCATTGTTAAAGCTGGGTGTTTTTATTCGTGTGTAGTAATTATTGGGTAATGCTTTAAAACCTTTCCTTGAGGAGTGCAAAGCTGTTTTTTTTCCCCTGAAGTCGGGAGTACGTTAAAAGGATTACCATGTAGATTTGATTTTTAGATAACGCTAAAATGGATCCCAAATGGACTTCAGCAGAGGGCTGCTATCTCCCTAATGGAAAGTGCATGGCCCCAGGCTCTGCTCCCAGAGCCAGTAGAGGAGGGGCAGGGAGGTCTGCAGGGGGCTGGCTGGCTGGTAGGCTAGAGGGGGCTGGGGAGACAAGAGTTGAGAACAGAGCCCCAGAGGGACCAAGCCCTCCCTCTGCATACCAGGTGAATGAGAAGGACCGAAGTCTCTCTAAGGCTCTAAGGCTCTAGCTTGAGTTCTGAGTTAGTGTTTATATGAACACTCCTGGACGGGTGCCCCTACACAGGCCCCAAGGGACAGTCTTCCCATCTTTGGAGCCTGGGCCTCCCTTTATTTTCCTATACTTTATCCCTCCCATAGGCCAGGCCTTAGAAGGAACTTCTCCAGAGGTTGGCTTCATGGGCAGATCTGGGCTGTGTCAGAGGAGACACAGGATGACCCTGGGACAGCCATCATCCTGAATACTCTCTCTCATTCAGACCAATTAACCTTTAGAGCTGCATTAAGGAAATTAGGCAGTGAACTTCCCAGCTAACAGATGGTCCTATGGTGATGGAAGGAGGGAGGGAAAGGGAGCCGACTTCTGCCTGCCAGGGGCATCTATGGGGCCTCCTCCTCCATGCCCTCAACCTGTCCCTTTGGTCTTGTGCTGTCGTAGGTCCCAGCTCTCTTTTTGCAGAGAGGACTTCGTGTCCTAGGGGCTGTCCTCCTCTCTAGCAGAGGTCAGAGGGGGTGACTGGGTTGAGAAAGCACAGGAACAAACCCTCAAGCCATCCCCATCAGCAGTTTAGTGGTTTAGCCATCCCTCTAACTACCTGAACTTCAGTTTCTGCATCTGTAGGAGCAGAACATTTGCCTGGAAAACTTAACAGTTTTTCTGACATGATATCTATGAATCTAAGGTCTCTAGGTGGCAGGGTCTCCCCTGAAGCCGGAGGACATATTCCTTCTTGAAGAGGGAAGGGAAAAGGAAGGATCTGGATCAGCAGCTGGGCCTGCGGATCAGCACAGTCGGAGCTGGGGATGGGAAAGATACCCAGGGCTGGAACTGAATGCCATGCCTGGAAAGAACCTAGACAGGTCTTTGGGTCAGGATAAGGCCAATGGAAGCAGAGACTTGAGGTCTGTTGGAAGCTGGCTATTGAGGAAGGGTGGACTTTGTTGGCTGTGCCATGGTTGTGGGTAAAGATTTGTCTCTAACCCACCCTGTGTTTTCTTAAGAGGCTTGTTTTCCTGCAGCCCTCCGTGTACAGCCACAGACTTGGTTTCTCTGCCACCCACCCAACATTTTCATCTTCCTTGCCCCTGGACACTTTGTGCCCCCCGTTTTCTCCTCAACTGCTCTTGCCAGTGATTCCAGGGGAAGGGACCAGGCATGTGTGACTGAATGCTCACCCATGCCCACACTTACACATCATGCTGTGTACAAGGATGTTTGCGAGTGCACGCGCTTACCTACCAGCAGGCTCTGCCTTCAATAACTGTGTACCGAGTCTTGCCTGGTATTTATTGTTTCCTCTATGTTGAGAAGCTTGCAGAGGCTAGAAGGGAGCTGGTGCAGGGAGATTCCTAAACTGGGAGATTGGACCAGACCTCAGAACCCCCCTCTTTCTCTCAGACTAAGCCACACAGAAGTTTACTTTTGACCAAAGCATTCCTGAGGGGAGTTCTCTCATGCCTTCCCAGCTGCCACACCGAGCCTCCCACTTTTTCCCAGTACCACCATTCTGCACATAATGGGTGGTCCAATGCACAACAACTGCTCACTCCAAGAAAGAGCGAAGAGGATGAGAACAATCTGGGAATCTCAGTGAACCTCGTTCTTAGACCTATCGTGGCCAGCTGTAGCTATGTTAGGACGTGGGTCTGCACAGATCAGATCACACAGGACACCGTTACTAGGAAGGAGAAGAGCCCAGCAAGGCCATCAGCTTCTGGAGGGGTCTTGACAGGACTAAGGCATGTTGCCTAATGGGCCAGGCTTAGGGCCTGTGGAAGAAATAGAAAATGAGGTCTCTGGGAGCTTTTACTTAGAAGAAACAGTAAAGAGAAAGATATACTGGCCCCCTTCCCTGCAAGGGGGTGGTGCCCCAGAGCTCCAGGGCAGTCCCAGGCCCATCTGTCTTATTTTCCCATTCCAGGTGTGCCGATGCTCTCCGTCCAACCTAAGGGGAAGCAGAAGGGCTGTGCAGGCTGCAACCGCAAGATCAAGGACCGGTACCTGCTGAAGGCACTGGACAAGTACTGGCATGAGGACTGCCTCAAGTGTGCCTGCTGTGACTGTCGCCTGGGCGAGGTGGGCTCCACTCTCTACACCAAGGCCAACCTCATCCTGTGCCGGCGTGACTACCTGAGGTGGGTTCTGCTGCTCTGCCCTACTCGAACAGCCCCCATCCTTCTAGCCTGGTGCGACTTGGCTCCAAGCTCTAAACCAGACAGCCTGTGTGCACAACTGTGTGACTTCTTCACTGCCTTATGTCAGCCCTGTGTGCTACCTGAGAGCAGGGTTATGTCTTCATCTCTTTGGACTTGGTCCCACAATATCTACTCAGGCACTAGTAAAGTATTGGACACAAAGATAATCTTCCCATGGGTACCAGCCTGGCTTCAGCCTCACCCATCTCCTATGGGCATCCAAAAGGGGACATCTCAAAGGGGCCTGGAGGAGCAGATGAGGTAGTCTAGACTTGCCTGGGCCTTCCTCCCAGTGGAGTCTCCTGCCCACCTCTCCCTGGAGTCCTCCTCTCCAGGTGCGCTGGGATTAGGCTCTCATTTGCCTTAGTTGGCAGGAAGCCATACCCTAGGACAAGGACTGCCAATGCTTTTTTTAAAGATCTGGGTTTGAACCAGCCCCGAGCCTTTAGTTTTGAACCTTTCTCTATTTAAGCCTCCTATAGCCCACCTTGCATTCTTCAGAGCTCTGCCTCTCCCCCACAACCTGGATCTCATCCCCTGGGGCTGCCTTCCCCAATTAACCCTCCCTTAGGCCATTGATGACATCAGCAAGGCTGGAAGGAGGCCATGAAGCAGGGGCCTTGGCTGAGACCCAGCACCTGCATTTGGCTCTGTCACTAGCTGCTGGATGGTGGCTGGGCAGCCTTGTGGGGAAGAAAGGCCCATTGCATTAATTATCAGGATGAGGATGAGAGCTGGTGGGACTTCTGCTCAAGTCAGGACAAGTTGGAGGGGGCAGGGTTATCTGGAAACTCCCCAGCTCCCCAGAGACCCTGAGATTTACCTGTCTGGACCTTTCCTTTCACCTGTTGTCTTTAGCTTTAGCAACAGAATTTTTTTAAGTGATGGTATTCAGTGCTTCCAGGATGGAGAGAGAAACTGAGGCTGGGAGGAAGAGTTAAGGATGCTCTTGGGAAGTCAACCCTTGAAGACATGGAAAGGGGCTTTTATGCCTGGAGATTTGGAACATCTTGGCCTGCCATCAGGGCTGGGACTTCTCCCACAGCACCGTGGTGCAGTGTGGGCTTGTGGAGAACTCCCGAGCACCCACTTCTGGGCCCTGCCAGCCATGGGGCCTGGAAGCTTTTTTCCCCCCCTATGTTCTGATAGAGGTAACGAGTGACTTCTAGAGCCAGGTAGCCCAGTAGGTTAGGGAGGGGTGGCTGCCCAGTGCCTGGGCCTTTACAACAACTGCTGGTGGCAGAAAAGGCCCCCACTGGCAGGCAGATGCTGTGGCCCAGCCTTTGTCTGCCTTTATCTGAGTCACCAGGCAGCTCAGGCCAATGAATAATGGAGCCAAGCTGGTCTGCAGGTGTCTGAGCCTGCATCAGACAAATTGGACAAATCGGGGATTAGAGGCCCCCACCACCCGCCTCTCAGCCCGCTTGCATCTTTTGGAGCTTGCTCAGCAGAAAGGAAGCAAGGAGGAGCTTGGTCGGCTCAGACCATTAGAGCACCCAGCCAAGAATTGCCATGAATGGGGAGGGAGTGAACTTCCTGCCCTGTCCCTGGAGCTTTGTAGCCAGCAGCTGAGAGGAGGGATGCCCTCTCAAAGAGATCACTGTGTCAGGTCCCCTTGGAACTTGTTTTGGGGATCGCTTCTGGGTGAGAAGCATCTTTAGGCAGGCTGTGTTGTCCTGGCAGCTTCGTTTTACAAAAAGATAAGCTGAGATTCCAAGAAGGAAAAGGAGACATAGGCAGGTGACACAGTGAGATTATGGCAGAATACAATTTCATAAAACACTGTAATTTTATCTGTTTTTGAGACATGTCAGCGAGGCTGGCCTTGAACTCCCCATGTAGACACAGATTACGTTCCATTCCTATTCCTCTTGCCTCTACCGCCTGAGTGCTAGGGTTATAGATGTGGACAACCACGTGGGTCCCCGGGTACCCAGAGCTTCTTGCATGCTAGGCAAGCAACTACCAACTGAGCTGCAGACCCAGAAAGCACTGTAATTTCAAAAGCAAGAAGCCTCATCAGTGGCATAGATCACTCTCCCAGAGGAGCCAGGCATGTGTCCCTGGTGAGTTGTTTATCTCTCTGTGACTCATTCTTTTCTTGAATGGGGATGATATAAGTGTTGACCTCACAGGGCTGCCTTGGCATCAGATGAGGTGATTTTTGTAAGCTCTTAGCATGTCCCTGAGCCACAGGTTCAGTTGGGGTTAAGGTTAGGCATTGCTAAGTACATTGTCCAGTGAGGGATACATTTTGATCTTTGACATTGAGAGAACTGGGGCTCTGGGAGGCTCCAAGTGACAGCATAAGGATATGCAGTCCAAGGCAGCCAGACTGCCTCTGAAATTTAGGCTTGTGTGGGTCTGGAGCCTTTGCTAAGGGGCCATCCTGGTGCTCTAGGGACTCTGGTGGAAACCTGAAGTGAGTGTAGGGTGATGATGTGTACCCCTGACTGTCAGTTACATAGCCTCCCTAGGGAGTGAGATGCCAGGGTTTTAAAGCTGAATCTGGCAGGATCTAGATATGGTAGTTAGTTCTGAACTAAGGTCCACTCGCTATCCCACCAGCTAGGGAATGAGCTAGCCTCTGGGTGGAGGCGGCTCCTTGGCAGGCCCTTATATCCTCTGTGCCCTTCCCCTGGCAGGCTTTTTGGCACCACAGGAAACTGTGCTGCCTGCAGCAAGCTGATCCCAGCTTTCGAGATGGTGATGCGGGCCCGAGACAATGTGTATCACCTTGACTGCTTCGCCTGCCAGCTCTGCAATCAGAGGTGAGTGCCAGACCCTCAGCCAGCTCAACACACTACCCAGACCCTAGCCTGAGGCCTGCCGGTTGAGCCAGGAGCACTGAAGAGGCGTGCATACAAGTGTGACTTCTTTTATGTACATAGCTGAGTATGTATGCTTATGCTGTCCTCAGCATACATGTGCGTATTTGTGTATCTACATCTTATAGTCAGATGTGTACACTCCAGTACTGGTGCCCTATATAGCAGTAAGTTTCTACGTGAATTTAATGATGGGGTATGTGTATGTTTTTACACTATGTATGTATATTGTACATAGAGTATAGGTATTTGTGCGTTTGAGGGAGGAGTTGTTTATAGCAGGGTCTCATGTAGCCCAGGCCACCCTTCAACTTGCTATATTGCCGTGGTTGCTGGGATTGTAGGAGTATGCCGTGTGTCTAGTATAGATGTGCTTGTGTTTATATTCTAAATGTTTGTGTGTACATGAGGTCAGTGTTTAGTTGTGCATGTAACTGTAATTGTTCATGCATAGGAGTTTGTGAGTACTGTATGGCCAGGTGAGAATTTTATGCACATTTTAACTGTGTGAACTGAGTATACTGTATCAGTGGGCATGTGTTTTTGTGTCCTGTCTTGTGAGAAGGGTTTCCCAGGCCCATGGAGTAAGAGATCTCTTCAGGGAATATCACTTCCCCGCAGACTCTACTCATGAATCTAGTTCTAGCCCCTCTCTCTCTTTTGTGAATTTCTGAGCCCTATTCATTTATCCCAGGCCTGGGGGAAGACTTGAGGGATTTTAAACATTTACCCCTGGCTTAGAACCTACCACCAAAAAGCAGGAAATCTCCTCCAGAACCCTCAGGTCAGGTAGGAATTCATACAGATGTCCCCAGGTTGAGGTCCAGAGGGACCTGCAGGGAACACTAGGCTGGCTGAGTGCTCTGGGTAGACTACCTACTAGCAGGGCTCTGTGAAGTTCCATCGCCACCTGGTGGTTGGACTGAGATCCACTACTGGGACTGAGTCAGTGACCTAGAGGCTTAAAGCCTTAGCCACCAGGGGACATCTTTGAGGGGAAGCTTGAAAATTCCTCAGTACTTCAGAGAACTTAGAGACCCAAATGTGATCTTCCTGGGCTAGAGAATAAATTGTGGATTGGGTTTACTTAGGATGTGAGCCTTAAGCCAGGAGGGCAGAGGAATGGAAGCAGCCATGTTCTCCTTCTCCCTACCTCCCCTCATCTCTCTGTCTCCATCCCTCCACTCTGTCTAGTGCTGGTTTCCTACCCTCTCCTGCATCCTCTCTGGGACTGGGAGAGGGCATCTGCATTCCTCCTGCATCTCCTCCCATGACCTACTGGTGGGAGGCCTGTGGCTTGACAGTCTATCTCACCACCCCAGGGGTCTGCAGAGAGTCATTGGCCAGGCTTGCAGTGGCATTTCCTCTATACCCCCTGTGAGGTTCCAGGAGCCAGCTCCTGAGCATCACAGTCTGGCATGCATGCCCCACCTCCTGGACCAGGCTGGGACCTCCTCTCACTGAGACCTCACCTATAGCCCCCTTTTCTCTTGATTTTTTTTTTCTAGATTTTGCGTGGGAGACAAATTCTTCCTGAAGAACAACATGATCTTGTGCCAGATGGACTATGAGGAGGGGCATCTCAATGGCACCTTCGAATCCCAGGTTCAGTAACGCCCAACGTCTGGCCTCCAGGTCCATCTGTCCGTCTGCCCACCTGACCACCTGCCTGGCAAGCCGGCCAACCACTCTGCCTGCGCGGGCTGGCCAGCCGCTGTCCTACAAGTTAGAACTTCATCCTCAATGGGAAGGTGGTTTTTTTCCACCACCACCACCGCTCATTTCTTTGGGAGCCCTCCTGGGGCCAGGCTCGGCCTGTACAGTCTGTCTTCTGTATATAAATGGGAACATTTATTTTATGAGAAATGTAATGCGATTTTATTACTGGCGTGGATTAAACTTATGAATGTTTCCGGGGACATGACTGCATTGCTCACATTGCTGACACAGAACTGCACCTCCCCACCTTCTGCCTCTGGTGGGTAGGGCATGGAGAAGCAGCCTTCAGCGCATGTTCTTGCCAAGCAGGGCAAACAAGCATGGCTTTAGGGATCGGAAGAAGGGAATAACTCAGAGGGCCCCAGCCACACATGAGAAGTGGGGTATGCCTCCCTTCCTGCAAAGCATACATTGTGGCCCTGTGCAAAACCCTAAGAAGAGAGCACTGTGACACTTTGTGTACTTTTAGCTCACCCCTCTGTCACTGGAACCCCTAGAAAAGTGGCCAGATGGGGACCAAGTTCTGTCCTGCTCCACAGTAGAGTCCCAAATCCCAAGCCTCATATCATGACACTACCCTCCTAAACACCCCCTTTCCTTTCACAGTGACAGTGTTTGTTGGGTCTGACCTGGATGCTAGTGTCTTGTTTATCAATCAAAACATTCTGTTTCCCTTGAGCTTATCTATGCAGGCTGGAGATAGTCAGTCAGTCAGTCAGCAAACCTTAATCTATTCCAAGTCTTAGCCTTATGCCTCTATTGGAGCTAACCCAGAGGGAATCAGGCATGGGATTGAATCATTGATAGTCTTTGCTCTTGAGAAGTCTACCAGGGACCTGGAAGTCTGAAGCCTTAGTAGGGGAGAGAGAAGAAAACCAGGAAAACTGACAGACCACACCAGGGGAGGCAGAATGCTTCTGAGGAGAGCTGAAATCCACCCATTTCCCACAGCAGACATGGGCTGTGATGACTCTCGAGGGTCAGGAACAGAGGAGGCAATGAACACACTCTCAAACAGACACATGTGCGGACAAGCAGAAGAGACGGGCAGGTGAGCCAGCAGGCAGTCAGCTCAAGCCAGAAGATAGCCAGACCTGTGGCAGACAGTCAGACAGGCGTTTCTGTCTGCCTGGCTGAGCTAGGCTCACCCGGAGTAGCAAGGATAATGCCACAGTGCTGGGCATAGAGCCTGGAAGAGAGCAGAGTAGATAATGGGCATCAGTGAGAAGCCTGGCCAGGGAAGGCTGTGTGGACTGGCTCTCCACCCAGACCCTTTGCTTCTCTTCCTCGGCCTGTGTTCCACCTGGCCACAACCCAGTACTAAAGGAGCCTGGCTATGGCCTCCAGCTATGGCTGCCCCTCCCATATCTATGCATCAGGCCCACTCCTCCATTCTGAAGTGCAGGGACAAGGCTCTCAGGTGCCTGGAAGAGACTGCTATAAGTCCTGGTTTTGTGGCCAGAGGAAGGAAAAGGTAGGACCAAGGATCATGGTGTAGGAATTCTCTGTGAAGGAGCTGTCTATACCCATGTGTGTGTGAGAGTAGAGAGAGAACAGGCCAGTGGGCCTGGCTGCAGGGGTGTTTGTGTGTGTGTGATGCGCTAGGTTGGGGTACCAACAGTGTGATTGACAGTGGACTGGGAATGAGATTGAGTACATATGGAGATGGGAGAATGGCAGTCCACAGTGAGCAGTCGTCTCCCTCAACATGAAAAAAGCAGATTTCTTTCCTGGATGGTAGCACAGTCATCAATGCCAGATGCTCTGTGGGCTCTCAAGGCCTAGGATGCCTGCCCCAAAGGCCTGACTCCTAACTTCAGAGTTTGCTGCAGATAAAGTTGTAACACAAGTTAATTACATGGTTATGGAAAGATAACGGAGCCACTCAAACGCAGTTTCTGGGCAATTACAATTGTTTCCAACAGAGTTACCATATTGCAGCCATGAAATAGCATGTCATTCTGCAGTAATTATGTAATTAACTTGTCTCACCACTCTAGGTTGCACAACAATTAATTCACTCACAATAAGATAGACTCAAAATCAAACAGGCTGCATTTGAGAGCCCCCAGTAGAGGAGCTGGCCTTCTGAGAAGACCCCAAACCTACTCTATCCACCCTCAGACCTTATCAGGGGGTTTCCCCAGTGCCATATGTCCCAGAACTTTCCAAGCCCAGAGTCATGGAACCAATTTATTGCTTATACCACCCTGCCCAGGAAGTAAGAATGATCCGATTCCTGGGTGGGCCAAGAGACCCAGATCCACATTGTGAAGTGCTGTGCTGACTGACATGAGCTGGTATCACCATGCTGGTTGTTGTGAGGGCCTGAGTAGGATTCACCTCACCAGGAAGCCCCCAGTCAGTCCACAGATGCTCTGAAGGCAAACTATGTTGGCCTGGCTTCGACCATGTAAAGCCAGTAGGAGGGGCGGGGCATTGCTCATGGGACAACTGAAGAAGGGCTTCAGTGGCAACTGAAGCCTAGGGATTGTGTATTTGTAGAAGATTTATGGTCTCTAGGGGTGATTTAGGAAAAGTCTAGCCTCCCCTACTTTAGCCACTGAGTGCAGGGTATAAGTTGTCCTAGGCCTGTTCTCCTTGGGGACTACAGTCCACTGATAATTGAGAGTTAGGGACAGAAGGATCTGAGCAGAAGCATTGGAGGCTATATCAGGTCTAGCCTGGGGTATATAGTCCTTGAACTATGGACTGACTTTACACACAAAACCCTTCCATAGCCAGCCCCTACATATGTAGAGGGGCTCTGTCTTCCCTCCCTATCTTCCTTGATGTCAGAAATACCATCACAGAGCTCCTGGGCCCAACACATGGTGGAACTTGTTCATATCCCCAGTCCTTGATCTGAAGCTGAACCACAGAGAAATGCTCAAAAAGACCCCTGATTCCAATGTTGATGCTGCCTATCATGAAATCTCACCTAGCTTTTATCTCCTGGATCTCATCACTGTGACATTTTATGCAGGAAGTACTGACAAAACCCACATGACAGTCCTGTCTGGGAGAACTTATCTTAAGAAGGGATGATGGCTTTTCTCAATTCTGCCATTAGAGACCATTTATTACCAGGCTAACTAAATCTGACACCGAGTGATCCCCAGAACCACCTACCTAGCATACCAAGTGAGGGCGGACCCAGAAAAGATCCTTCCTAGCTCCAACTGTCTATCGCCCTCAGAGAAAATGACACAGAATGGTGGTGAGTCAATATTTAGCTATATTTTATCTTGAAAGCTCGAATTTCCTGAAAATGAATGAATATAGATGAGCTGATATGAAGATATGAAGATAGGTAGGTTCAGGAAAATATTTGGTCAAGCCTGGTTTTTCATGAGAGAATAATCATAAGAAACACACACACACACACACACACACACACACACACACACACACACACACCAGAAAAGAATTACTTTAATCAGAAGCCATAGCCACTCTTTATCTCTGCATGAGATCCTGAGAGCAGGCACTTGTATTGCTTTCTCCAATTTAGGGTCTCAGTTTCTTGTCCCTGGGTCAAGGAGACAAAAGGATGTCCCAGATCTTCTCAGACTGTTGGTGCCACCAAAGTAAATTACTTTTGAACTCTTGACATCCTTTTTGTCACCCGGCAGGAGCCAGCCCATCCTTCCTATGGGTTGTCTTCAGCTTCATAGCACTCTTGGCCCTGCTACCCTACTTAGATTCTCTTAAGCTCTTGTATGTCCAGCATGGACTCCTAGCTGTGTCCAGAGTTCAAACAGTAAGTAAGTTTCATGTCAAACTTCTTTATAGCTCTTTAGCCACTTGCATCCTCTTCTTAGAGCTTGGGTCATGCATCTCTTAATGGAGCGCCTTGTACCTGGGTTCTACCTTCTTGACACTTCAGGGTTTGAGTCAGACCAGAAAGAAGGCAGTTGCTGTTCACAGCTGTAGAAGAAGGTCTGGTTCCTACTCTGAGAAGGCTGAGAGAATAGGGGGCCAGGCACTTGAGAAAGAAGTAGTCTTTAAACCCTATTCCCAACAGGGCTGTGCCAAACAGGCTTGCGTTCAATGTGGACTCTCCCTGGTGGTTTTTGTTCTGGGCACCACTCGTCCATGAGAGCTGGTGGAAGCCCTCTGCGCTGCTGAGCTTCCTCAAAACACCCATTTCCCCTTCTCATTAGGTTGCACACCTACTTAAGGCTCCCAGCGGATGCTGTCAAGACTCTGATTCTCTGAGTCCGTGCATTTCAAGCCCAGCAAAAGCAAGTACCCAGTTACCCCTCCTGAGCCTTGGCTTGACAGAGAATCCAAGACCCCTTGAGGGTCTGGATCCCTTTGCCAAGCAGTAGCCCTTTGTGGTGGGAGCAGTTTTTCTCCTATCCCTTTCATCTTTGGCACACAGATTCTAGAGAGGAGGGCTTGCCTAGATGTTACAGATTCTGGCCTGAGTCTGCTCTTTAATAGGGTTCTGTTGAGGGACAGAAATTTCCAGGGGTTGGACAAATTCAGTTTTGTCTCTCAAAGCTGAAAGATGCCTGATAAAGGGTGGCAGCTAAGGTAGGCTCTGGGTTGTATCTCCTAACATAGTGAGTCTCCCCACTGCATTTGGGAACCGTAAAGATTCTTCCTATAGAGGATTCAGAGGATGCCAAAGAATCTCAAGGCTCCCCTTTTGTCTCAACTTTTCTGTTCATCTGCCATCCTATGCCATAGGTGATATCTGGGGTAAGACACAGCAGAACAAAACAAAAAGAGATGAGAAAAAATATGAATGATGTCTGGCATGGTGGTACACACCTGTCATCCCAGTACATAAGAAATAGAGGCAGAAGGATCCCAAAGTTCATTGTCATCCTTAGCTACATTGTGAGTTCAAGGCCAGCCTGAACTTTTCTATCTCATAAGCACAAAAGAGAAGGACGAGGGAGGCAAGAACACTAGGAGGTGGGGGAAGAAACAAGGTGAAGAAAGCAGGCATGGGAGAAGTGTCCAGAAAGAAGTTTTTAATTGCAGGGATGAGCCTATAGAAAGGGCAGTGTGGTATGGTATTGCTGGCTCAGAAGCTCAATGAGTGACATGGTTAGAATAATAGCCTCCCAAAACCAGCAGCTGAACAGTCTGGGGTTGGTTATTTGAGTCTCCGTTTACAGAGGTGAGCCATCCTTCTCTTTAAAGGAGAATATTGACAATGCCTATTTTTCAAAGTTGTCCTGAGATTTAGAAGATGATCCCATGGAGAGCACTCATGGATGCAGACATGACCATGAGCCCAGACAAACACCAGACTAGCACTCAATGTTGGACACCTCACATTCCACAGACTGTATCGTGTCCACTGGTCTGTCCTTGGTCTATTTCCAGGACAGTTCCTGGGCACATCCTGTGCAAAGACTTTCACAGTCTTAGCCTCATCATTGCAGGGCATTCCTGGTACCTTCATGCTCTCTGGAGAGACATTTTATCCTAGAGCAGGGGAGAACAGGTGAACGCTCATCCCACACTAGCCAAGCAGGCTTTCACAGATAAAGTTATACCTGACCCATTTCAGTCTCTATGCGCTATGTTTACTATTTGACAGTTTAAAAACACACAGGCCCAAGAAACTTTGTGAGTTATGCAATCTGGATTTGAACTTGGGCCTGGTCAGACTCTACATTCCATGCAAGTTACTGAGGGATGAAAATCACAAAAGCAAAGACCTGGGCGGGAGAAGGGTCGTGGAATCCAGAAGTAAACTTTACTTCCAACAGAGCTGTGTGCCTGGGGTGAGGACTCAGTTGGTTAAGTATTCCTTCCAAGAAGAGGACCCACATTTGATTCCCAGAGCTACATTAAAAAGTGAGCATGTGCTACACACTTGCAATCCCAATATTGGGGCCACAGAGGCAGGTGGATCCCTGGAGCCATCTGGTAAGTTCCAGGCTAATGAGAGACCATGTCTCAAAAAAAAAAAAAATAGAGTAGATGACTCCTAAGGATAGGTACCTGATGCTGTCCTCTGACTTTCACACCCATGAGCACACGCACGTTTCTCCTACTGAGGGATTGTTGTTGGGTGAAGTTGGGGGCCAGACATATTTGTCCTTCAGTACATGTCTTAGCCAAGCATGTCAGCCCAGCCTGGTCTACACTGGATGCTAGATAGGATAGCCTGGGCAGACTCCTCATCTACTCTTCAGCTTGGCATCTGTCAGGGAGGCAGGCCCCAAGGCAGCATTCTTCAGTCAGGAAGCAAGCCTATCAGTCAATCAGCTGACAAGAATCTAGTGCCTGCCTCATGCCAGGTTTGCTGCTAAGAACGGAGAAGTGAAAGTACCAGGTGCAAGGCAATGGTGTAGAGGTTGAGGGAGACAGGAAACATCGGCAGATAATGAACTAAACATATTTCAAGACATGGGGCAGTGGAGAGAAGCTTATTTAGATCAAGAGGCCCCAGGGTAGACAGGATGGCTCAGTGTGCAAAGGTATCTGCCATTAAGTCTGGTGACCTCAGTTTAATCCCTAGATGGAGAGGTCTAGCTCCTATATGTTGTCCTCTGACACTCACAAGCAGACTGTAGCATATATACACTTAGATAGATACATGATAGATAGATAGATGATAGATAGATAGATAGATAGATAGATAGATAGATAGATAGATAGATAGAATGGAATGGCCTCTGTTCAACCAACCTTTAGAGACTACCTTACCCAAAAGGCTCGCTCTGTGAACACTGAGGTCTAAGGAAGTAATAGGCAAGTACACACCGATCATCTAGCTTGCTGGCCTGGTATCTTTATTCCTTAGGCCTCTGCCTCCTGCCTGCGATAATACCTTGTGCTCCGGCCTAAGACTGCCTGCATACAGTGGGTGGAGGGCAGGAAGTTCCATGCAGCCCCAGCACCTCCTCAGCACATGTCTCCCTTTGTTTTCCTGGCTAGTAAAAAAATATTTCCCCTAAAATACAAAGAAATTGGGGTTTGAGTTCTTGGCTGCCACCACCCATATTCCTGTTCCATCCTGTTACCAGCTGGGGACACATTGGCTGAATCTATGGCTTCTGGAGATTCTCTTGGGGTCCTGGTGAGAGACTGTTTTGAACACTTAAAATTACTACCCTGAGCAAAAGATGCATCTAGAAAGCATCTCTATACTCTGCATGATTGGTTTTCTAGGGGAAAAGACAGTTTGCTATAAAAGGGAATTAGCAATGCCCAAAGGGCCAGAGGACATCGGGAGCTGGCAGACTAGTTCCACAGTTTTTTCTTTTCTTTGTCCCATCTTAATCTGCCTAGTTTTCTGTGATGGGAGAGGCCATGGGCTAAGGCTAAGCCTTGGCACTCATCTGTACCCTCCTAGCTACTGGAACAAAAATAGCTTAAGGCTGCTGGGTTCCCTTTAGCTGTGACACATAGGTGGGGGTGGGGAGTAGGGGTGTCCACAGGCTTGTTTTCTGCCGCTGACAGCTCCCCCTAGTTGAGGGGTGTGATGACTGGCTCCTATGAACCATACATCTTGCTTCAGCTGGGATTTTATTCAGGAATGTAGGTTTCCAAACTCTAGTCAAGGTGACAGTAGCTTCTGGTCCAGGGACATCAGATCTCCTTCTATGCATAGTTCCCTGCAGAGTGAAGGAGTAAGGCTGTCTTTGCAGCAAGGAGGGTACAAGGAGAACTCAGGAACACTGAGACCCTTGCTCTTGGTTCTCTAAGGCTGGCTGTCCCTCTCCTGGGGCTTTTTTAGTCTCAGCCTTCTCTGCACCTGTCTTCTTAGTTAGGGCCTATGTAGGAGCTAATCCTTGTGTTCATTATGTGAACCCCCTCCTCTGCCCCTCTTCTTTCATTAGAGACAAGAGAGCTAATTACCACCCCCTCAGAGGCCCAGCTACAGGCCATTTAGAACTGACACAGCCCTTGAAATGATTTAAAAATCCCATTTCCCTGCAATGAAATGGGCCACCCTTCCCTCCTCATTAATGCTAATTACTAAATGCTTCCCATTTAAGGAAGAGCCTTGCTCTCACCCTCTGCCCAACCCCATCTCAGAACGTGGTTCCTCACAGAACCTTCCTGGGCAACAGCAGAGGCTCTTCCCTATCTTGACTGGATATTGAAAATCTACCACACCAGGACATCCTGGATGTTGGAACTCTCCATGGTGCTGGGACATGGTGCTCGATTGTCCCAGAAAAGTCTTTGGCTCTTAGAACAAAAAATCATTGCTGCTGCTGCTGCTGCTGCTGCTGCTGCTGCTGCTGCTGCTGCTG
>JANHMN010000003.1:97831071-97863383 GCA_030674055.1 Rhabdomys pumilio | reverse complement strand
TGCTGCTGCTGCTGCTGCTGCTGCTGCTGCTGCTGCTGCTGCTGCTGCTGCTGATGATGATGATGATGATGATGATGATGATGATGCTGATGCTGCTGATGCTGCTGCTGCTGCTGCTGCTGCTGCTGATGGTGACGGTGATGATGATGGTGGTGACGGTGATGATGATGATGATGACAATGACAGTGATGGTGACGGTGATGGTGATAAAATATATAATTAATTGAGTTGTGTGGCTTTTCCTAGGAAGATGTGAAAAGAATGCCAGTCCACCTTAGATGGGGTACTGATGACAGACCACAGAAATTATTTCATCTAAGTCTGGCTTGGCGAAAACAGCAGATTTGTTGGGGTTCTTTACAGGAACAGGAGTGACTTAAATGGAGCTGCATGACTGAAAAGCACACCCCTGCACGGATTGCGTGGATTGCACAGATGATAGCTCACAAAAGCTGCATTTCTGCAACTCCCTGCTCAACTGGTGGGCTCCTGCACCAACAGGTCTCCCCTTCCCAGCAATTATTGGCTGTTTTGATCACTTTGTAACTCTTGACACTTTCTTATCTTCCTGGGCCTTGAAAGCTTTGTTAGGCTCCTCAGCCTGATGACCCTTCCCCTGAAGCCAGGAGGGAACATTTCAGTCCATAGGAAGTAGTTACAAACCACCAAAGTCATAAATAGGACTGCACTCCTTTTTTCTAGGTAGTGTTTGGTGTAGCTCAGGCTGACCTCAAACTCACTATGTAGCCAAGGATGACCTTGAACTTGTAGTCCTCCCGTCTCTACCTCCCAAGTACATGGTTTTCTAAGTACTGGGAATCCAACCCAGGGCTTCATGCATGCTAGACAAACTCAGGAACATCCTCAGCCCCAATTCTTAATTTCAGTTTAGATATGTTTATTTCCTAACATTTTTTCTTTGAATTTAGAATTTCCAACTTAGGCTCTGAACTCCATTTGACTCTGCTTTTCTGTGTTGTTTTTGTTTGTTTGTTTGTGTATCCCTCACCCCCTTTTGAGACAGGGTTTCTCTGTGTAGCCTTGACCATCCTGGAACTCACTCTGTAGATCAGGCTAGCCTCAAACTTGTAGAGATCTCCCTGCCTCTGCTTCCCAAATGCTGGGATTAAAGGTGTCACCACTACTGACTGACTTTTCTATATTGAGGACTGGGAGACACAGTTCCTAAGGCTTGTCTCCTAACATATATTAGAAACTTTTTATTTGCTTTCCAAGGGATAGGTGGTATGAAGTGTCCCTGCATGTCTTCCTTGCAGCTTCACCAGTAGAAAATGCGCATTAATGTTTAGCTCATAAGCAAGCTTCATGTGGAGGGGCAAATTAAAGGAAAGCGTTGTTACCAGCTCTGTTGGGGATACCAAAGCCTTCTCAGTGTGCACTTAGGCCAAGCAGGAGCCAGACTCTGCCTTACACTGATGCTTTTCCCTGCTGACCCCCAGCAGCAGAGGTGTTTCAAAGTGTGAGGTACTACATTCTAAGTCCTTTTCTGGACTCTCTCAGTCCTGTCTGCATTTGAATTTTGCCTTCGGATGCTTGCAAGCTAATGTGTGGGCAAGGAGGAAAACTCCATGTAAAGGAAGAAGCACCCATTGAAGAGTTGCCAAATGTGCATTTCAGGCTCCTGACCCCATCTGAGTGACATCCAAATCTCCACAACTCCTCCCTCTGCCTAGTCTAAGCACACTCCACTTCTCAGTGCCCCACCTTCTGTTCCATACAGTCAAGACTGCAGCAGAGTCCCTTTGTCTGCAGCTGCTGTGTGTCAAGGAGCAGCTTAATCACTATCTCCTTTGGTATTTTCTGCCACAGGAGCTAGCTCTTCTTCAGAATTCTCATGACATGATTCCCACTCCCCACTCACTATGCCAGTAGTCCACATATGTATTGATTACTTTTGCATCACTATGATCACAATGCCTGGCAGAAACAACTAGAAGAAGAAAATATTTATCTCAGCTCATGGTTTCTACCCATCACAGCAGTAGATGCAGTATTATTAAGAGAATGTGGTGGTTCACACAGTCAGGATCTAGAGGCCAGGCATCACCTTCAAACATCCAACCCTGAAGACTTCCTTCCACCATATAGGTCCCACAGCCTAAAGGCTTCATAGCCTCCCCCAAATATTACAGTCTAGGAAATGGCTACGCAAAACACAAATCCATAAGGAATACTTCAGTTTTGAATCATGACAACATCTAATACACCACAGAGTCCTCCTTCCCAAGAAGCAAGAGAGCTGATGTCTATTCCTTCCTGGATACCCTCTACATATATGCCACCTGTAGAATGGGAAAGCGTCCTCAAGAAGAGTGACTGAAGCAGAAAACAGTGATGTAGTTTGATTCACCCTCCCACTGCTATCCATCCCTCCATCCTGCCTTCCATCCATCTAACCATCGTCTAACACAGATTAAGAGAGATTGCAAAAGATATGAAGCCAAAGCCCTTCTCACAAAAACTGTCACAGAGAGGAGAGTGAGAAACCAGTCCATGAAAACATCATAACTTCTTGTTTTAGAACAGAAGCTACAGGAATAAGGAACAGGAGGTACCCAGCAGTCCAGAAGAGACAAACACAGGTCTGATGAACATGTCAGGCAGCAG
The DNA here is from genome assembly GCA_030674055.1 of Rhabdomys pumilio. Classification (NCBI taxonomy): domain Eukaryota; kingdom Metazoa; phylum Chordata; class Mammalia; order Rodentia; family Muridae; genus Rhabdomys; species Rhabdomys pumilio. The sequence goes on along the minus strand of JANHMN010000003.1, from coordinate 97,860,755 downwards.
GTAGAGGCACCGAGATGGGAGAAAGTGGGTCCCACAGCTTGGCATCCTTGCAGCTCAGAGGTGATCTGCAAAACTGCTAACAGAGGCTCTCATATCAGGCCAAAGAGATAGACCTTCATCCACAAGGCAACAGGGAAATGGCAAAGCAAAGCTTTCTTTTTCCTTTTAAATAGAACAAGGACATGATCAGATCTGCACTCTTTGAGAGATCATTCATGGAAGACATCAAGGGCCAGTCAGAGGGAATCCAGGGACAGAGCAGACAGCAGCCTTAGAGACACCGATTTTGTGGTTGAAGAAAGGGTGGGTGTTTCATCAGTTGCTCTTCTTGAGCCCTTGATGGACACTTTTGTGTTTTGTTTTTCAAAAATAAAATTTGAGGCAAAAGCTCTACACATAACTCAGTCAAGTCCAGAACTTCCTCCTGAATTAACTGTTGCTTGGAGATACCTCTGCCACTCTGAGCCCCTGGCTCACCCCAGCAGCGCAGGGTCACCCCAGCTGGGGTAGCATAGAACCTGGTCCTGTTCAGTTTTCCTGACAGCTCCACTGACTAGGGGAACTGACATACTACTATCCACACATTACAGTCAAGAAAGTGACTTGTGAGTTGCCACACCCCAGCCCCTATGGGTGAATTGTAGATGTAAGGCTTCCCAGGGCCTGGTGTTCCCAGGAGGAACAGAGATGTGCTTGCTGGAACCTAGGGTGCCCTGTCTGGTGAGAAGATTCCTGTGGAAGGATGGGAGAACATTGTTGGGAATCTGGGGGCTTAAGTCACACCGATTCCAAGAACTGAGCCAAAGGAACAAGCAGAGGATTCCAAGTAGCTGGGCTAGGGCGGCTACTGGGTCAGTAGATGCTCTCTTCAGGAAGCCAGCTCCTGATCCAGAGTCCTCTGAACTGAATACGACTGTTGGCTTCTCAAGTCCATGACTGGATACTCTCCCCTACTCTGCCATGGGGGCAGAGACTGAGGCAACCAATTTTCTTAGTGTGGCAAAGTGACTCTGGGCAGGTATCTGCTCTCCACTCTGAGACTCCACCCTTCTAAGAAACTAGCAAGTCCAAGGATGTGGGTTGTGACCCCCAAGGAAGCCATCAAAAGGCACTCCACTATGTCACACCAACAGAAAGGCAAAGCAGGCTTCAAAGGTTTCCTAGCTGCCTGGAAAGAGGCCTCCTCTTACTAACCAGAGGGTGGCTGTCATTGTCAGCCCTTTGCCATCTGAGAACAGTCTCTCATATGGCTGATTAGTTATTGTTCTCAATTTGACACAAATTAGACTCATCTGGGAAGAGGGGATCTCAACTGAGAGAATGCCTCCATCAGATTGGTCTGCAAACAAGTCTGTGGTGCACTTTCTTGGTTAATGTTTGAGATAGAAACATCCAACCCACTGTATACCATTCCTAAACAGGTGGTCCTGGTTGTTATAAGGAGCAAATTGAGCAAGCCATGGAAAGCAAGACAGTAAAGCAACGTTCTTCCATGGTCTCTGCTTTGGTTTCTGTCTTCAGGTTCCTACCTCCAGGTTTCTGCTGGAGTTCCTGTTCTGACTTCCCCTCATGATGGACAGTAAGCTGCAAGATGTAGCCTTTTAAAGAAACAAGCTCTTTCCTCCCCCAAGTTGCTTTTGGCCATGTGTTTATCACAGCAACTGGATGCAGATTAACATAAATGAGCAGATTCTGGAGCTGTTGGAAAGTCTACATCTTTGACACCTCAAGGAGGATCAAATCAAGTTATTCAAGCATTCTGAGAGTTGGCAAAGAGGAATTTTTTTTGTCTTCTTTTCTAAATATCAAGTCTGAATCCCAGCCAGTTTCCCCAGAGCTTGGACATAAAGTATGGGTGGTCATGGGCTCTCACTGCTCTCCTGCATAGATCACCTCAGGCCTCTGGAGAGGTTCAGGACAGCAACGATGCCACATAAGGTCTATTTACTATATCAGAGCTGCAGCTCCCTGTTGGAATGCAGCCTTTGTCCATGGTTTTCCACCAAGGAGCAGAGTGGTCTAAAGTAGGGACTCTAGCACCTCGAAGTCTCTGGAGTGGCTGCTATGGCTTTACATCTTCAAGAGAGTGTCCCTACCTCAAAGAGACAGTGGGAGACTAAAGGAGGTAACAGATCAAAAGTGCCTAGGGCAATGTGTGCCATATAATAAATCCAAAGTTAACACTAACTTACGTACTATTATTGTTATTACTATCATTAACAGAATGACATCACAAAGAGGGAGACTGGGGTTAGAGAAAGGAGTGTCCAGGCTCTGTCTAAGGATCTCCAGGCTGCTTGTTAGTGAGCATCTCATTCCTTCAGGCATTCAAATAGACACTGAATGACCCTGGTCTCTATCTCTAAGGAACGCCACTCATTCTTAGCTAGATGTTTGAGGTTCTTTCTACAACTTTAAAAAGTATAGATTAACAGATAAAAATAGTATTTATGTACCATGCATAACACAATGTTTTTTGAAGTACACACACATCGTGAAAGGGAGAAATCTAGTTAATTAACAAATGTATTACCTCACCTGGTCCCTTCCATGCCTTTTACACCTGGAGGGGGTGTTCACGACAGTCTGTTAGTCTACTTGTGGTACAGAAAAGGGAGGGAGTTAAGGTAATCCCACCCACTGTCTGCAATAGAGGACCCCAGAACTATTTCCTGACTCATGTCTCCATGCAGAAAAGCACTCCCTCCTTCCTTTTTCTGAGCACAAACAGCAGGAAAGAGACCAAAATGGGGCCAGGAAGAGGTGGCTTAATAAAAAATCCCAATAAAGCTTTGCAGCCCCTGGTGGCCAGGGGCAAAGCCTGGGCACAAGCCTTCCATAGACCCTCCCACCAGGGGGCCCTAACTAATATTTCTGGAGCCTCTGCCTGCCCCTAGCTTCATTACCCATTCAGAAGAGACAAGAGGTCCAACAAGGCTCCCCAATGCTGCCTGACAATATTGTCAAGCTGCCCACTCTAGCCCCACCCCAGTATACATAGCCTCCCACTCCAGACCTGAGGAATGGGCTTCATGCAATCAGCCATTTGCCTATGGGACCAACTGGGTCAACTTATTGTGGCCACATGCCAGCTCTAGGGAGTCAGGCAACACTGGTTTGGAATTTGGAGGAAAGACTTATTAAAGATCAACAGAGAGGCATGGAGGTACTTGTTCCCTCCCCGAAAACAGAGAGAACCAAGATTGGTTCCAGTAGCAAAGGTTTGGATAGGTGGGGCGAACTCCCAGGCTAGAGTCGATTGCTAACACAGCACCTCCTCTGGCAATCCAGAACCGGCCATGGGGCCAGCTCTTGCTGTTTTCCCTCTCTCTACCCTCTCACAGAAAACACAATGCCTTTAAGGAGTCCAGGCTTAGCAAAGCTAAGTCTGCCCAGTTTCAAGACAGCTAGACAAAGGACCGGTACAAGATTGCCCTGAGTTCCTCCGCCCTTAGCTGCCTACAATGGGCAGGAAAAAGGAGTGCAGACTCTGCAGTTGAGCTTAAAAAAACAAACCTGTGAAATAGAGAGGGGTTCCCTGCTCCCCCTCCTCCAGTAGGAGCAGGAGGGGCTGAAAACATTTGTTCTGAGAGAGGGTGGGGGGAGAAAACCCTAAGTGCTTCTGCCTCGGCTTTTTTTTTTTTTTTTTTTTTTGCCAAATCATGCAGAAGATGCTGGCAGCTGCGAAGATTCAATTATGCACAATGCGAAAAATCATTTACAAAAATAATGGCACTCGAAAAAAAATGGCCTCTCCAGAAATGGTGTGGAACAATAAATCCGTTAATTAGCTAATTAATATTCAATTGGGGTCAGTGGGCTTAATAGAACCTTTCTTGGAGACCCAAGAAATTCTAAACTGCCTCGAGGCGTCTGCCCACTGCCATTATCTCGGGCTAGCAGGCCCTTATCGGACTGCCAGCTGTCCCCAAACAATGCCCGTCCTTATCAGCCGGGGCAGCAGCCCTGGCCGCTCACTCTGGTTGCCTCCACCCAGAGGAGCATGCAGCCTCTTGGTAATTGATATATGGCTCAGCTTTGTCTAAGGCTGTTTGCTCTGCTGGTATTTAAGGCAGCTCGGGACCCCCTGATTGATTGCCATTGGCCAAGTTTCTGCTGTCAATGACAACCTGTCAATAGAGGACCAACCAATGACAGTGGCTAACATTCTTCATATCCCAACCATCTGGGCCAGGCCAGAGGCCTGACATGCAGCTTTGTGGCCTGCTAGATGTGACTTGGGTTTGTGGTTGTGTGAGTAGAAGGCCAGTGTCTCCTGCCTTGTTTTGTCATCCTTCTAGTCTTTCTGTCAGGAAAGGAAGAGGTTGAAGCACACCCTTACTACTCCAAACGTGGTTCATGAGCTTGCAGCTACCATTGCCTGAGAGGTTCAGAAAGATTTCAGGCTTCTGGAATTGGAGCCGATGGAGGGGAGATCTGAGAGTGTGTTTATTATATAGCTCTCTGGAAAACTCTCAAGCTGAAGTTTGAAAAGATTACAGTTCAAATCCCTGGCTGTGTCTCAGGCTCTTTTGGGCATGAGGTTACATGTACTCTTTCCTGCTGCTTTGGGGCCTACCCCCCTCAGTTCTGAGCACTGGAGGCACAAGGTACTCTGAGAGAAGTAGAATGGCTAGCAAGAGGCAGCAATCACTGTCATGGTCATCCCTGTGGGATAAAAAACATACATGACCAAGGGGGTTGACAAGTTCTAACTATACAGAGCTCTGGGAATCCATCAAGAGTTAGACTGCAATTTCATACGTTTCATGTGGGAAGGTTTTCCAAGGCTAGTCTCCAGATGTTTTGACACACACAGCAGGCTGACTCTCATCTCACCTCTTTCATGGGATGTACCATGTAATCAGAAAGAGAAAAGGAAACAGAGGAAGTCAGTGAAGAAGAGGGACTTACATCTTGCAAGGACTCAAAGCATAGGGCCAGTGTAACAGTTATTCTTCTTGTTGTTGTGAGCAAATACTTGACAAGAAGCAAATTAAGGAAGGAAGGGTTTATTCTGACTCACAGTTTGATGCTACAGTCCACCATGATGGGGAAGGCATGGCTGCAGGAATGGGAAGCATTTGGTCACATTGGATCTACAATCAGAAAATAGGAAGAGATGAAAGCTTTCATGGTGGACTGCAGCATCAAACTAGGGTCATGACCCAGTGCCAGGGAGTATGGGTATCAACAGGTAGCAGGATCCAGCCATAGGAGCTATGGGAAGTCAGTGGGGCAAAGGCAGCTCAGGCAAAGCACAGTTCTGATGAGAAAATGATACCTTGGGCATGTGACCTGGCAGAGCCTCGAGTCTCAAATAAATTGAAGCTGTTGACCCTGGAGCCCAGCAGCTATGACAGTAGGTGAGAGTGGAATGTGAGAGTCGGGCTCCTGAAGTTCTTTTCCATCTCCAGGAACATCCCATATGTGGCTATAGCACTTTGTCCAATACGAAGCCACATCACAGGCTCAATGGGCTCCTCTAGGAACAGGTGTCACTGCCTCCTGCATTGTGGAGCTTCTAAAAGGAATTTCCAGAGCTTCCCAGAACCTTGGAGAAGGCTCATTACCAACAAAGAGCTTTGGGGAGGAATAGCTGATGCTCTGGGGCCCAATCAAAACCACCCGGGGTTTTGGGGTGACGCAGAGGCTGATAAAAAGATCAAAAGCAGGCATCTGTCAGTCACTGCTCTAGATCTGATGACTGACATCTGGTTATGACAAACTCTGGTGAGGGACATAACTGTCTGCTAAGTAAGTAAATTGCTTACTTAAGAACCATGGGTTAGCAGAGCCTGAATCCCAGCACTCAGCTCAGAAGCTGCGCAGGACACCCACATCTTCCCTTCCTTCTGTCACTCCTGCTTATACCCAGGACTAGCCCTTCTGGACTCCTGGGTCCTTCCTTGAGCAAGTCTACTCTGGACAATCTGGGTTTAGCTCAGCTCACTGGGTGTCGGAACTGGACATCAACATAGTTCCCATCTGGATTTGAGTTGTGATCATATCTCTTTCCAGAGGGAATGGATGATCCTGGGCTGTGGATGCTGCCCCAGACTAGCAGGTGCAGAATTAAGACACCCAAGGCTCTTTTTTTCCAGGTCCAGTCTGTCCTGGTTGTTTTAGGAGGCTCCTGGGCAAAGTGTAGGTGGGAGAGACAGTGACAGAACCCATAGCAATGAGACATTAAGACTCCCAAGAGTCAAATCCCAAGAGAGGCAGAAGGCATACTCAAGAGCTGACTGGCTTGTGTAAGAGAAAGAGTGATGGTCACTGGACTGGGGAGGACACTCTTGGCTAACACAGGCTTCCTAAGCTGATGGTGACAGTTACTGGTATAAAAATGGTGTAGACAGGAGAGCCTGCAGGTTTTCAAAATTCCTACCCTGATCTTGAGTCTCTGGTTTCCCATATGCCCCAAGTGGCTTCTTCCTTGAGCAGGATGAGGACTGAGATTGCTCTTTTGGGTGCCCTCAGACCAGTCCAGTTTATTTTATGGGTAAGGAATACTGAGGTTCAGAGCACAGTAGCTTTGCATGAGCACATGGGTGAGTGTGTGCGTGTGTGTGTGTGTGTGTGTGTGTGTGTGTGTGTGTGTGTGTGTGTGTAGGCCAGAGGGCAACTTTGGGTGGCATCATCAAGGCACAATACACCTTTATGTTTGTTTTACACAAGGTTTCTCATTGGCCTGGAACTTAGAAAACAGGCTAAGTTGGCCGGCTGGCCAGTAAGCCCCAGAAGTCCACCTGTCTCCTCAGGGATTGCAGTGTGCTATTCCATCACACCTGTCTGCTTTGTTGTTCATTTGTATGCTTGCTTGCTTTTAATTGTAGGTTCTGGGGACTGAATTCAGATCCTCATGCTTGCAAGGCAAGCACTTTACTGGCTGAATCATCTCCCAGGGCTGTTTTCCAAGTGTATTCTATCCACTTTGGGTCAGGGACAGCACAAATCTAGGGATAGCCCTAGCTCTCTTACAGTCTGCTGTCATCTACCCCCACAGACACACTCCCTTACTGGACTGACTCCACTGTGGAGGCATCCAAGCACTACCACCAGGGGAAAGAAAGTTTCTGTTAACCTGAAAGCAAGGCTTAGGAACAGGAGGCCCTGAGTGTGCCTGTGGAGTTTGGAGTTCCTTCAACTTCAGGACTAATTGCAGAGAGGCGGTGGGCGGGCTCTTGGCAAGCGATTAGCTGTCCCACTGCATGAATAATTTGCATAGAAAATGCTTTATTTTGGCAATCTATTAAAGGGCCCACAGTGCTGTGGCTTATCTCAGTCTCACAGCAAGGCAAAGGCTTGGCTATCTCGTTAAGTTCTGTTGATGCATAACAATTTGAAATGGGCACAAGCTAGTATGACATTTAAAGATGCCTTCACTTAATTATATTACACAAACATGGGGTTGTTTATCCTTGGGAATAAAGTCTTTTTGAAGTCAAAGTTGGCATGTGCATAAAGGAGGGCATTTTAACTGATTTTTCAAGAGGGGGCCTCCTCACTTCAGACTTTGGGGAGGGCGGTGTTCAGTTTCCTTAGGGCCTTGTAACACAGAGGGTTCTACGGCTGAGATGCAGGCTTTGAGATCCGTTCTTTAGTTTTCTTTCTTTCAGGGTGGCCTACAGTTTGACGCTCAGTGCGGTATCATGGAGAGAAAAGCTTATTCGAGCAAGGAAAAGAGACTGGCTGTGTGACCTTGGGTGAGCGCCTTCCCGTCTCTGAGCCTTCAATGCCTCCTGTGCAACACGTGGGGTAGCTTTTCCTGTTCGAAGGCAGTGACTGGCAAGCTACTGCCTATTTTTGCTTTCCCTTTGCCACTCTTCACATTGAATGAGTCCAACAAAAGCAGCCTTGGCTGACAATATAGCTCAATTGATAGAGTGTTGGCCTAGCATGCACAAAGTCCTGGGTTCAGTCCCCAGCACTGCATGAACTAGGTATGTGACACATGTATGTAATTCCAGTACTTGGGCAGGAAGATCAGGGCTTCAAGGTTGGTTTCAGCTACACAAAGTTCAAAGCCAGCCTGGAATACATGAGACCTTGTCTTAAAAACAAACAACAAAAACAAAGCAACAAATGCAGCTTTTTGTTGAGAATCATAGGGAATTCGGGGAGCCCATTGTGCTTTCTGGGACTGAGCTTATGCAGGAGGAAGGAAATTGAAGGGCACACAGTTACAGCAGGCATTGGTATGCTTTTGCTCTGCCAAGTCGGAAGGCCCAGGAGACTGCAGAAACACAGCTTTGCCTCACTCCCATTAACACTAGGAATTAAGTCCTGATTGGAGAACACACAAGGAGAACTCTAGGGGCGTTTAGAGAGACATGAAGCTCTGTGAAGCCTGCCTTTACCTTCTTGTGCTCCTGGCAAAGCCATCTGAGAGCTAGCTGGGTCCTCACCTCTGGGTATTGGAGCAGATGCCAGTTCTGACACAGAGGAGTTCTGGACCCAGGATCCATTTGACTGGCTTCTGAAAGAGTAGAGCTTTTGGTGTTTTCAGTGACAGGGCTGCCTGTGGGTTAACAGAACACACAGCAAGGAAGGCTTTACCTGGGTCCTGGCTTCCTGATCTCATGTTCTGAATTCCAGCTTTCTAGAAAACAGGTCCTCCCCTACTTCCCATTCCTTTTCTGTCCTTCTGTGTCTGTGGACTATGTGCTCTTCAGCTTAGAGACATATGTTCATGCTCCCGCCTCTTTCTGTCACGTGTGTAGCTACATGGACGTATGCATGAGTGTGTGTATGTGAATGTGTGTTTCTGTACAAATGTGTCCATGCATGTGTTTATGTGTGTGCGTAACATGTATATGTGGAGATATGAATAAGTACCTCTGTGTGCTCACGTGTACATTCATGGGAAGGAATGTGAGTGTGTGCACACGTGGGTATATCTGAATGCTTGTGCTTGGGCAAGAGTATCTTTGTATGAATTAGTGTGCCCAAAAGTGTTTGTATGTGTATTCATGTATACATATGTTCACGCATTTAAGTGCATGCATGCATGTGTATTAATGTGTGTGTGTTCATGACTCAACTTATGTGTATTTAAAGTTAGTGTGCATTTGTGTGTGATCATGTGATTATATGTGTTTTAGTCTTGGTGCATGTGTTCACTTGTGTGTATTGTGTATTTGTAAAAGAATGGGAGTGTATGTTTTCATGTGGATAGTATATGTTTGCACATGTATGTACATTAATGTATTATGCATATGGTTGTAGTACATGTTTATGTGTGCTTGTGTACATGTATGTGTGCATATATGTGTTTTTAGGAATATAAGCATGTATTTATATACATGTAGGTATGTGTCTACATATATTTGGTAGTGTGTACCCATGGTCATGAATGTGTACCTATATGCTGTGTATGTGTATGCATACATATTTTCCTGGGAGTATTCATGTGTACACTAATATGTGCATCTACCTGTGTGCATACACATGTGTATATGTGTGTACCTGTGCATGTTTGCATGTGCACCTGTTTACATATATGTGCATTTTGTATTTCCATGTGTATATGTATATGTGCATGCATACGTATAATTTATGTATTTGCTCATGTATGTGTGTATATTTGTGTGCTCATGCTTCTGTGTGTGTGCTTGTATGTTTGTTTATACATGTTTGTGTTTGTTCATACTTGTGTGTGGTCTATTCGTGTATTTTAGTTTTTGTGTGCTCAGGTATATGTTTGTGTGTGCTTCTTCAGATCTGTTTCCGGCACTCAAGTGAAATCTGTCCCCTCAGCTACCCAAAACCCATAATGTCTTCTCTTCACCTTTACATTGCTCTACCAATTCTCAGCACAGAGCCATTGCCAGTGGCCAAAAGCAGGAGGAGGGAAGGCATGGGAAGTATCCCAGGATGGTACCTGTTATGGTTTATCTTCATTGTCAGCATGACTGAGCTTAGGATCACCTAGGAAATATGAAGGTGTTCCCAGAGAGTTCAAAGTGAGTGGCGACTACACTCACCCTGAATGCAGGTGGCACATCCCATGGACAGGGAACCAGAGTTAAATAAAAAGGAGAAGCCGAGTTGAGTGCAATATGACCACCCTCCTCATATCCCTGTTACCATACAGTGTGTCCCTTCAAACTGTGAGACAAGTAAACTCTCCTTAAGTTTTTAGTTTAGGTTTTTGTTGTTTTGCATTGGGTTTTTTTTTTTTTTTTGTCAGATCAATGAGAAAGTTACTAATACAATAGCCTATAGTATAAATCAAGAAGATAGATAGTAATTATCAACCTTTGGCTAAATGTAATTAAGAAATTTAAATCTATAAAATGACAGGTAGAGGCACAGTAACATAGTCAGCCTGTTGAATAACGTCCTACAAGAATTTGATGTAGGTAGCCTAAGTGTCATTTTCAATCTGGAGCAAGTAGTGTTTCAAGAGGGGAACGGCCCTGTATCAGCCCTGTTCATCCCTACTGGAAATGCTTGCACACACTCATTCACAGGTGTGTCTTTTAAATGGTCTAACCATTTCAGATCTAATCATATTGACAACCAAGATTACTTATCAAAGGACTGAAGAGATTGCTCAGTGGTGCGCTTGCAGCTTCTGTTCCCAGCATCCACGTGGTGAATCGCAGCTTGCTGTGGTTCCAGTTCAGGCCATCTGACACCCCCTTCTGGCCTCTGTATATAAAACATTTTTAATGATTACCCATCATATCCAGTGTGCTTGAGGAGAAAGCTCAGTGGCAAAGAGCCCTTGCTGTGCAAGCACAAGGACCTGAGTTAGAATCCCTGTCACCCACTTAAAAAGTTTGGTGTGAGGGGCAGCCCTGCTTATACACTAAAGGCCTAAAATCAGCCATAAGCCTAAAATCAGCAATAGGCCTGACATACATGCCTGCTAACACAAAGTCTTGAGTCTCTGTGGAAAAACACTGAAACAGATGGCTATAAGCTATTGTAAACAGGCAGCTTTTGTAGAAATCTACCAGCTTGAGTAGTCATAGACCTTGTAAATAGTCAGCCTTGGCGGATAGTACCAACTTAGATAAGTACAAGTGAATCATAGGCAGAGTCATAGTGACTTGACCCCTGAATCTTTACCCAGCTGATACCCTGTTCTGAAAGATATCTGTACTCCCCCTGAACACGTATGCCCCTGTGTCATCCTCTTCCCCACATCCTGCATTTTTGTGTTTATAACCCCTGTGATAAAAAGTAAAAATTATGATTTGATAATGAAAAAAATAGAAAAATAAAGCTTGCTGTGACTGTATACATTCCTATAACCCTGGTACTTGGTATAGAGTACAGCTAGGATTGTAGAGTCTTGCTGTCTGACAATATAGCTCCAGGTTTAGTGATTGTCTCAAGGGAATAAGGCAGAAATAGACAGAGTGGGACACCCAACATCTTCCTCTGACCTCTGTACATGCTATTGTGCATGAGAGCACACACACACATGCAAACACACACAAAGAGAGGGGGAGGGAGGGATGGAGAGAGAGAGGAGGAGGGGGAAGAGAGAGGGAGGTACCCCTCCACCAAAAATAATCTCACACCCCAAATAAATTAAATAATAAAAGATAAACTATAACCCCTAGTAAAGTCCTAAGTAATATATAGGAGCTGTACTATCTGCAGCTATTTTGACTCATTAGGTCATTTAATCTTGCAACAACTTTATTTAAAAAAATATAATTACTGCTCTAGTTTGGATGTTGAGTGTCCCTTAAAGGTACATGTGTTAAAGGCTTAATTCTCAGAGTGCAACTTTTAAGAGATGCTGTGGATCTCTAGAAAAGAGAGCCTTACGAGAGGTCCTTAGATCACTTGGGGTAGACCAGTAGTTTGTGGAATTGTAGGACACTGACTCCTGTATCTTCCTTCCTGTTCTGCTTTCTGGCTCATGAGGCATGTGGTTTTGTCTGTCAAGTACTTCAAGCCGTTGTCTTCTGGGACCATGATCAAAGATATTTAGCAATGGGACTACTCAGTTCAGAAAAAGAATCTCTAAAATTGAGAAGTAAATAAACCTTGTCTTTTATACGTTAATAATCTCAAGTCTTTCAGTAAAGTGACAGAAGTCTGGTTCATGCAGCCATCCTGCGAGGTAACTGAAGCTTCATGGGTAGATGATCCTTCCAATTTTACTCAATGAGTCATTGATAGTAAAAGGACCAAGTTCCCTTGCTTAATTCTTAGTCTGAAATTTCTCCCTTCAAAGCATACCATCTAATTGGATGGGGTGGAGGGGCAGAAGAGCTATGACTCTGACACTGGGGATCACTCATCTTTAGCATCTGCTCTAAGAGCCAGAGTCTAAGACAGAGTTCCCTGGGTGGAAGAAAGCAATAAATAGGTTAAGTGTCTTCCAGGCAATCCAGAGTATCTGAATCAGATTTCAGTCAAATATTGACTGAAGTCCCACTATGTGCCAAGACTTGTTCTGGGGGACAGTCCATCACATTACTCAGGATCAGTCCTCTTCTCTCCTATTCCTTAAAACTCAGAACAGGACTGTAGAATCTTGGTACCACAACAACTCAGTGCAGGCCATCAAGGAATACATTAAGCCTGCAAAGAAAAAAGAAGACTTCCCCCCCATTACATACAGACAACACACAACACACAACACACACACATACACACACACAACACACACACACACAACACATATACTCCTTTTTTTTCCTCTTTTTTTTTTCATGTGCTCTGGGAAAATCTACTCTCCCCCTGTAAAGGAGGCTGGTGGCTTCCATTTTTCACACATTTAAGACCATCTATAGCTCATTCTTTTGGCATAAGTTATTCAAAGGCCAAGCAAGATTATTTGCATATTCTAAGGCTACTTACAGAAATCGTGTAGACACACTCTCCCCATTCTTCCTCTCTCCTCACTTCCTGATACCATCTCCTGTGACCCAGCTCTTGCCTCACAACTCCAACCAGGATCTCTCCACTATTCTCTCAGACTTTAAGAGCTTGTCCTATGACTTTGATTTTTCCTAAAATGAACTCTGATTTAACTTTCCCTTGTCTTGCCTTGATCAGAGCCCCTGATATGGCACCCAGACCTCCATGTACCCCAGGTAGCAGCTACATTTTCTTTTAGGCTGAACCTAGACAGATACATGTACCCCAGGTAGCAGCTACATTTTCCTTTTGGCTGAACCTAGACAGATAGTTGGTGTGGGTATAACTTTGAAGTGGTTCACCCAGGAGAGAAAGAAAAAGCTACTGTTTGGTGTCAGAGCCATAGTCAGGGAGTGGCTGCAATGTGCTGCTGCTGAAGGAGGCCATGGAATGGTTTCTTACAGAAAGGCTTCTAGTTCTTAGGGTTTCTTTTTAATAATGAGTGGAGTTGCAGGCGATGCTGTGGGAGACAAAAGGAGAGGGGATGCATTCTGAAATAGTATCTGTGACAAGGAGGAGACAGAGCTGCTATGGATGAAGAGAGGGAGCAATGGCCAGTGTCAAGGACCTGGCAGAAATGGCGCCAAAGTTTGTAGGATGCTGGTTCTTGTGCCTGAGCAATTATCCTTAGTAGCACTCAGGTCCCCATATGCAGAGACAGAAAAAAATTGTAGGGGTTTGGTCTGTTGGTATGTATTATAATGCTAAATTATATATCACATGGTCTAGTTCCCTTAAGAAGAGTGAATTCTCATGTATACCAGCTTTTGCTGTGCAAACCTTGCTCCTTAATTTAAAAATATTTGTCGAATAAAAATGGCTACAGCCAATTACTGGAGGGAATAGAGGTAGGTGGATTTTCAGTTACCTGGTTGGGGGGTCACGGGTAGAGGAGAGAGATGAGGAGGGTGTGGAAGAGAGAGGAAGAAGCTGCCACGAGAGGAGAAGGAGCATGAGCCCATGGCCAGGAGAAATAGCAAGTATTTGGGGTGCATCACTGGACCAGGCCAGCATTTACAAAAGTACATTAGAGGTTACCCCTCAGTAATTGTCAAAGCCAAATAAAATAACCATAGTGAATCTCATTCATTTCTAAGCCAGATGGAAATAAGATTAAATTGGTTTACTACAAAAAAATGGCTGCTGGAAGTTTGCTAATAGTAGAATGGAAAATGGAGGTCACTGGAGTTGAGAGCTTTGGCCGAACACTAGTAAAGGTAGCAGATTAGTGGAGGGAAGAGAGAAACTAATGCCAAGAGAAGGCCGAAAGACTTCCAGAGAAAAGCAGACTTGAGAAACTGCCAGGTATAATTAGGGCAAAACCAATGGAGTCAGGAGGACTTAAATGTGGGTACCCTCAAAACATGAAGCTCTGGGCATTCCAGGAAATAATAGAAAGTAAGGATTTACAGGTAGCCCAGCTTGGATGGGGTCGTGACCAAGGTTGTTTTTATCAGCAAGGGCTGGCAGGTATTGTGAGAGCTGTACCGGTTAGGTGGTTGTGGTTGTTGTTGTTGTCAAATTAAGCTAGCACCATGTGGAAAGAGGGACTCTCAGTTGAGGGATTGTCTCCATTAGAAAGTCTGTGTAGCATTGTCTTGATTAATGGTGATATGGAATGGCCCAGTCTACCTTGAGTGGTACCACCCTGGGCATGTGGTCCTGGGTTGTATAAAAAACTAAACTGCGTAAGATGGGAGAGCAAGCCAGTAAACAGTGTTTCTCCGTAGCTTCCTGCCTCCAGGTTCCTGCCTTGAGTTGCTGACCTGACTTTCTTCAGGATGGAATATAAGGTAGGAGAAATCAACTCTTTCCCTCCCAAGTTGCTTTTGATCATTTTCTTTAAATCACAGCGTTAGGAAGCAAACCAGAACAAGGACACAGATCAGAGTCATGTGCACATGGAAGGAGCCTGAGAAGCTGGGAGTTTAGAGCATGGAGTGGTCCCTTTCCATGGCTATCTGAACCTTCTGTTTCTTCTCTGATGCTGATTAAGAGGTGATATAGGGAACATATGTTTCAGGGTGGGATTCTAACTATGAGGATTTGTGTTACAAATAAATGCCATAATAAATCATGACGGCAAAGACAGGAACATGATCTCCATGATGTCTTTCCCCAACTTCTTATCCAGCTAAGATTTCAGCTCAGAATGTCAGATCCACCTACAAAACTTAGAAGCTGCCCCTTGCATTCCTGCTCCCTTGACCTGTGCTCAGGTTCCCTCAGCCACCTCTTCCTTGCCTGCAATGAGATATGAACAAGGTGGTGGTGTGGCAGGTGGCCGGTATGATTGAAGTTAATCTTTTCTCTTTTGCAGTGTGGCTTGGAACAACTAGTCAGGATCCCTAACTTTTTAATCTAGAGTGGCTTGAAGACTTATCCAACAGACAGGAAATGTTATACAAATTTTGACTTTTGGTTATCTAAGATGCCATGTTTGTAATCGCAAGTTGGGTTGCTGATTGGTGGGGAGGGATCTGTAGTCTCCAAATTAAGTTCAGCTCACTTCTAGAACTTTGAGCCATTGGATGATGCTATTTTGGATCATTCTGTCCCATTTGAGTCCCCATGAAAAAGCCAAGGATAGATCAACCCAACAAGACTCAGGTTGTCAGAGCCGCACAGCTAGCCCATGGACTCATGAGAAATAATAATTATCATTAGAAGGCACAACTTTAAGGGAGGTTTGATTCATTATGCAGAAGAGCTAGCAGACACAGGGTGGACATAGCACAGGGCTAGAAGACATAAAGGTGCACTATACTACGTAATAAAAAGATTATGATCAGTAGTTGACACATAACTGGACCATTTCTCTTCTGTAAAATGACATGCCTTTCTCCCTCTGGGCTGGTCGAGTCCTGCGCAAAAAGTACGACTTGACAAGACATTGCATAGTACACAGCCCCGTTTGTCCCCTTAGACTCCCTTGTACAGGTACCAGTTGCTCAAATTGTAGTAGCTTCTTTAAGTGTCATCAAGAAGCCTAATGTCCTTTTCAGACAACAAGTGTACTGTGTTGTCTCCTAGCACAGCTAATTGGATGGGAATCTGGTACTTGACTGGAGACGGTGGGTTATCATCTTTCTCTTGAAAATGATAAAATGTGAGTAATATAAATTTTATAGGTGGACTAGATGGTTAAAAGATGCATCTCCAAAGGTCTTACAGAAAAGATTGGGCAAGCTGAATCTGAGCAGTTATGAGTAATGATAACTAGCAGACGAATAGCTGACACAGGGGCTATGAATCCATTGGGTGAAGGACAGGACAGCAAGGACTGTGCGTACCTGCTACTGAGCTCCTACAGCCACCAAGATCAAAAACCAGCTTTCATCAAGCTACTGGGGCCAGTCAGCTAGGGTCCTGTCCTTGGATTTGTAAATGTTCAGACTCCCTGCTTATTCACCTATTGTACTTGGGTTGATCCAAATAACACTACCCTTTGTATGTTAAAGCTCCCCGGGTAACACAGAACCATATCTCCTCATAGAGCCAAAGGCAGATGAACCCCAACACTGCCCATCCATGAAGCTTCTCTGTCTACTCCCCAAGTCTAGGTAGGATAGACTTGGGAACAAATATTGCCAGGGCAAGCAGGAAACAGCTACACACCAATATTCACTCCTCAGTGCTCACAGTCACTCCTGAGCCTGCCTCTCTTCTTCCCACTGTGAAACACTCTTTGAACACCTGCTGTCAATTCAAGAAGTAGTGGTCACCTACAAAAACCTACATTCTATATCAGGAAGGAGGCTGCACGTTCTCAGCTTCTCCTACCTTCTTTCCCATTAGGATCCAGTGGTCTCAGAGCGAGAGAACCCTATAAAGTTCACTCTGTCCCAGTTCTAAATGAGAAAACAGAGCTCACTAAAGAGAGTATCCCAGGTCACAGATGCTGGACAGAATCAGGAACTAAGATGTATAAGAACTGGATCACTTATCACCTGCCTCCTTTCAATTTTTAAAGATTCCCAACCAGTTGGGACAGCCTATAAGACAAGTACAGCCACTAAAACAGTGTACATTCACACACTTTAAAAAATATAACTTATTTATTTTATGTTCATTGGTGTTTTTCATATGTGTACATCTGTATGAGGGTGTCAAATCCCCTGTAACCAGAGTTACAGACAGTTGAGTTATCATGTGAATGCTAGGAATTGAACCCTGGTCCTCTGGAAGAGCAGCCAGTACTCTTAACCACTGAGCCATCTCTTCAGCCCACCTACACACTATTTTTGGTCACTCATTATCTGTCAAGCCTTACTTTAATCACAAATCCTTTAAGTAATATAATCTTCAATATTCCCTCTGGACCAACTCAACCCAGAGTCCTTAGAACCAATTGCAGAACCAGAACCCACTCACTCTAAAATGCCAGTTCTCAGAGGTCCTTTGAGGGTGACCAAGCAATAGCTACCATGATTACCCTTCTGTTTTCCACACTAGTGATGCTGGTGGGGTACCACTCCAGAGTCCTGGCCTCTGCCTATTCTGGAATAGAGGCCTGAAACAGATGGACCTCAGAATCTACCCATCCTCTCCCTTCATGAGTTTTTGTGAACCAACATTCACCAAGAGCAGAGAGGCTTCTCTCTGGGGGGGGGGGGGGGCGCATCCAGTGCCTCGCAACTTTTGTGGTATATACTTCTAAGATTCTCATCCTGTACAAGAGGAATCTGGGGCTCACAGACAAAATTATTTATGCTACATGGAGGGCACCAAATTGAAGGCAATAAGCTATCTGACTCCACAGCCCCAGCTACCTCTGCAATGCTACACTGGGTCTCTGAAAATTGCAAAGGAACAATGCTTGGGGCCAACAGTGAGAGCAGGCACAAGCAAGAGAGTGTCTCTTCTTGTTCCAGTATAGTTGAAGATCTGGGATCCCATTGGCTGCTTCCTTTTGGATTAAATAGAGTTGTCGATTCAACCTAAACCTGACATCCTGAATCCCAGACTCCGGCGGGGGTTGTATTAGTCATCTTTCTCTCACTGCTGTGTAAACATGTGGCAAAACCAACTTAAGGAAAATTTCCCTTACCCTCTCTTCTTGTCTGGATTATGGTTTAGGAAGAACAGTCCATGGTGGTGGACAAAATATGGCAGTTGGAGTGTGAGATGTCCAGTCACCTTGTGTCTGTACTCAGGAAGCAGGGAGAGATGAATGGAGGGGCTCAGTTAGCTTTCTCCTTGCCCCTCTGTATCCAGTCCCATGGGATGATGCAGTCTCTAGTCAAGGTGGGTCTTCTCTTCTCAGTTAAGCTTGTTTTGAAATGCTGTCACAGACATAACCAGAGGTGTGTTTCATAAAGAGGCCTACATCAGTCAAATTGACAATGAAGGTTAAACATCCTAGAAACATTAGTGGGAGCTCACATTTCAGGCACCAGGCGTGGGAGGATCCAGGACTCAGCAGGTGGGGCTGGGCAAGAGCTACCATTCTAGACACTAACAATTGTGGACATGGGGTGTATTCTAGTTTCATTTTGTTCTGATAAAAAAAAAAAAAACAAACACCCTAATGAAAGCAACTTTAAGGGGAGCAAGGGTTACTCAGCTCACGATTTCAGGTTACAGTCTATCACTGTGAAGAAGTCATGGCAGGGTCTTGAAGCAGTAGTCACAACTGAGCCGGGCGGTGATGGTGCACGCCTTTAGTCCCAGCACTTGGGAGGCAGAGGCAGGCGGATTTCTGAGTTCAAGGCCAGCCTGGTCTACAGAGTGAGTTCCAGGACAGCCAGGACTACACAGAGAAACTCTGTCTCGAAAAACCTAAAAAATTAAAAAAAAAAAAAAAAAAAAAAAAAACCAGAGAGAAATGAGGGAGTGCATGCTTCTTACTCAGCAATCCATCTCTACTCTTCTATAGTCAAGGACCCAAACTCAGGGTTCACTTTTAGGCTGAGTCTTCCCACAACTGTAACGTAATCAAGATACTCACCCACAGGCCAGGTTTCTCTAGGAGATCCGTAACTGAAACGTTCTTTGCAGTTGACTCTAGAGCGTTACAAGTTGACAATTCAAGCTGACCAGTACAGTTGGCTTTGCCTTTACTGCAGGATCACCTTACGGAGTCGGATGTACCAGGAGAGCTATCTCAAAGCAACTCTAACTTGAGAGAGTTGCAGCAGCAGAGCTGGCCAGGTAGAATAGGCTTCCATGGTATGTGGGTACCATGAGGACTTTGGGTCAAGTCTGACTCCCATCCAGATCCTCATGAATCTGAGCACAAGGTACAGCAGAGTGAACAGTCACATCTGGAGCAAGGGAAAAGGCTTGCCATGTTGGCCATATTGCACCTGGATAAGCCTCTACTCAGCAGAGCACACACACAGTGGGTGACTTTATAAAAGGACAAATGACCCCTATGTGACTTCTGCCTCTTTGATGGGCAGTGACCCTTCCTGCTCTATAGCCTGCAAAATTCGCATCCTGAGATCCCAAGCCATCACTGTACACACACTGCCATCTGCTGGGGGCCAGGAGGACTGATCCTAAAGCCTCATTGAGATTAGACCCAAGGCAGAATTTACCTCTCACTAGCTGCCTTGCCTGCCTGCCTCTTCTGGCTTCCCAAGTACTCCCCCACACCTCCTTCGGGAACCAGTCTCTTGGGTTCTGCTCCCTGACCTCTCCTCCTTTAGGTAATTACTCCTAAGACAGACTCAGTCCCACCACAGAGGTTCAGGCTCAGAGGCAAGGGGGTCTGGCAAACCAAAAGACTGCTGAAGGCAACAGCAGAAAGGCTTTGGGTATATGTATCTTTGGGGTAGGGGTGGTGCCCTCTGTCAGACAGGGAGCATGGAAAAGAGGAGGTCACAGAGCCCAACATACTGGAGTGGTTCTAGAGTGGTTCTATTTGCATGTACCGCCTGTAGTCTACTCAAGGGTTGCAGGCCCATAGGACTAGGGTGGATAAATCCAGATTTGCCTTGAAACAAGGAGTGGAGCTGGGGCCCTGTGTATCTACTTACAATCTTAGAGAACAAATTAGGGAAGTCAAAGCCACCTGGTAGACAGCTAGGTTAGCAAAAATGTTTCCTGCACAAGCACAAGGACCTGAGTTCAAAACCCTAACACCCATGTAAAAAGACAGGTGAAGTGGCACATGACTGTAATTCCAACACTGGAGGAGATGGATACAGGAGGACTGCAGGAGCTCACTGGCTGGCCAGTCTAGATGAATCAGAGAACTCTATGGAGAGAAAGAGAGAGAGAGAGAAAGAGAGAGAGAGAGAGAGAGAGAGAGAGAGAGAGAGAGAGAGACCTTGTCTCAATAAAATAAAATAAAATAAAATAAAATAAAATAAAATAAAATAAAATAAAATAATGTAGAGACTGATTGAAGAATACGCTGACATTGACTTCTGGTTTCCACATATACAAGCATGTATGGTCATGCATTTTCAAGCTCACACATGAACATGTACAATAGGTATATACCACACATCGACACAATACCCCCACACACCAACACAGAAATACCTAGTGGGATAGAGGAAAGGGAAAGCATCCTGAGACTTCCCATCAGAAGTGCACATCTCATACATAAGAATTCTGACAGTCAGAAATGTGACGCATTCCTGACAGGAAGGACCGTGGAAACTCTGTGAAAGGACTGGACTCGAGAGCATCTAGTCTAATCCCCTCCCTTGGACAAGGGAAACTGAGCATTGAGGGTGACAGCAGAGAGAAAGGTTGCCACACTATCATGCAATATCTGTCTTGCTTTTCTCGGGCACCAGACTGTTATAGCATGAAGGGGTCAGCACCTAAAATGGGGGCTGCTGAAGATAATGAACTCTAGGGGTGAGGGCTGAAGGGTGGGAGGCTGTGCAGGCTTCTGAGAGGAGGAATCAGCAGACACTGTGTCCTCCTGTCCTGCTGAGATGCTTCCTCCATCTGCCTTGATGCTTAGAACAGGGCCAGGACGGGAGGCTTATTTATTCCCATGATTTTGTTTACTCATCTTTTACTCACTCACATCCTGTCACTGTATATTGTTTACATTATAAATCATATGGATCCCCACACTCCCTCTTAAGGAAAAAGCCCTAGAGTCCAGATTGTTCTGAAGTTGTGAAAACGGTGGAGGTGGTGGTGATGGTGATGGTAGCATCTTGTCTCCATCTTCCCTGGACCTCCCAGCAGGATGCAGAAACTCCTCAATGTGCTGAGCTCAGGGCTGAGACCACCTAGACACCCCAGCTCCATTCCTGGTATGTGCATCTACCTTCAGTTCTTCAGAGGGATACAAAAAGGGGGAGGTAATAGACACACGCACGCGCGCCTGCGCGTGTACACACACGGTCTTGAGTTCAATCCCCAGAATCTGTTTTGTTGTGTTTTTGTTGCTGCTGTTTTAACTCAGCGTGGTATGGTGATACTAGCTTGTTTTCCCAGTGCTGGAGAGCAGATAAAGGCCTACTTGGCAAGTGCTGGGTCAATGAGAGAAGTTGTCAGAATTTAAAAAAAAAAAAAAAAAAAGGTAATTAGTGCCTTAAGAACAATACCCAAGGGTGTCCTCTGGTCCACACATGTACATGGACACATACATGAACATGTCAACACACATAAACACACTCAAAAAGAAGGAAAAAAATGAGAGAAAGTGGAATTTGAAGGGAAACCTCACATCCTTGTCCTGAGCTTACCATGATAGGTTAGACTGTACCAGCTACCTCAGACAACCTGAGCAAAATCCAAGCTAGTCTGGAGGAAAGCCTCACATGGCTGCAGATGTGGAGACCTCAGAGGTTCTTGGGTAGAAGATCTGTGGAACCAACAGGTAACCCCGTGGGGTGTGATGTGTGAACCAAAGCAAGTCAGCAATGGATGCAGCATTCCTTCTGGTGGGGCCAGCAGATGGGCATCTCTCATATTTATAGATTTGCACCTAAGTGGTCTTGGAAGGCCCTGGAGTTCTAACCAGATTCTGATTTTAAAACCTGGGCTGAGCAGATATGCCATGCAGCTGTGGATTCTCACAATGGAAATTGATACCTACATGGTCAAGGACAGAGGCACAAAACATTGCTTTATTTGGGGTGTGTGTGTATGTGTGTTTGCACATCTGAATATAGTTTCACAGGCTCCTGTATGAACACGAATGAGTGGTGGCCAGAGAACAGCGTTGGAAATCTTCAGCTCCAGGCCTCAGGTTTTGTTTGCTCAGAGATTATGCTGGAGCTCACCAAGTAGGTGAGGCTGGCTAGACAGCAAACCCTAGGGAGCTGCTTGTCTCTGTTTCGGAAGCCCTGGGATTACAAGAGAACAGCACCATACCCAGATGCCTATCTATGTAGTGAGTTCCAGGCTAACCAAAAATACAGAGTGCAACCCTATCTCAAAACAGAAAAGAAGAAGAAAAGGAGAAAGAGGAGGAAGAAAGGGAATAGAAAACTGGTCGGGTTTTGTTTGTTTCCTTTTTAACAACAAAGCATCACTCTATCCAACTGCTTGCATTCCTTATCACAAATAAAAGTGACAAACAAGAGCTGCCACCTTACAACAACCCTTTATGTACACATTCTAAGAAACCCAAAGAGATTCAAAGAAATGGCAAAAGATTCTTTATTTTTAAACTCTGTTTTTAAAAAGTGAGTTAACCTGAGAGTACCAGACATTAAAAGTTGCTAATACATTCAAATTTAATATATCCTATATCTGGATAGGTTTTATTCTTAAAATATTTGAAAATAAAATGAAGAACAGACATTGAAGGAAGGTCTGTAGTTTCCACGTTGCTATGAAACACCATTTAAAAACAGCCAGCTACACATAGCTCAATAAATACGGTCTGAATCCAACACTGGGAACATGGGCGATCCATCACTCACTGCAAACCTGTTCTCACTTCATTTACCCAGTTGTGGTTCTCAGTTGCTGTGTAATGTACATATAAACTAATTTCCAGACAGATGGAGGTTTTTTCAAAGCCCTTTATCTATAGACTCTAGATATTGTCACTTCTACTCATGCATCTGACAAATATTTATTGAAGCCCACAAGGCAGGAAGTGTTCTAGCTGTGGGGGAAGCACAAGTAACCAAAACTGACAGGACCTCTTGTTCTCATGAAGCTTATACTCTGGAGAGGAGGGTGAGGCAACCCATGACATTGATATGTATTGGAAGGTGGGAAGGACAATGGGGAAGACAGAACAGGACAGAAGAATGGGTATTGTGTTTGTGGGAGTGGAATGGCTGTAGATACACATGTATGCACATGTGTATGGAGGCCAGAGAACAACCTCAAGTGTCACTCCTTAGGTGCCTTCCACTTGTCTCTGCCTCATTCCTCTCCAACATTGGAATTACAGAGACAAGAGCCTGTGCCAAGGTTTTTACATGAGTTGTGGGGATCCTAACTCAAATCTTCATGTTTGCCTTGCTGACTGAGTCATCTCCCAGCCCGGACTGTATTCTTGGTTAGTCAGTGAAGAAGTTGTTAAGGAAAGTGCTCTTTGAACAGAGCCTTGGAGGAGGGCAGGTATTGAGCTATGTACATATTTAAGGACAGAGGATTTCAGGAACAGGGCACAATCTATAGGCTCAGGGTGAGTGGTTTCCAGGTGTGTTTTGAGTGAGGCAGAGGGTGGGGCTGGAAATAGAGACTGAAATCTCAAAAAATGAGGGTTTCTATTAATATCACCAAATTGCATCCATGGGGATCCAATCCCTCTCTTCCCATACAAGGATCACAGTCTGCCAGTATCCTGGGAGAAAATACCCAATGTCTCAAGGGCATGTTGACACTGGTGGATAGCAATCCTCTGCTTACATCTTCTGTGCCTCAGCCCTTGCAATTTTTGGTCACCTTGGCAGTCAAGATTAGGATAAGCCAGTCATTCAATACCACTGTTACTGCTGTAGCTTTCTGTATGGTTGCTGTGACAAAATACCTGTAAAAGCAATTCTAAGAAGAAATAGTTTATTTTAGCTTGTGGTTTAAAGGAGGTACAGTCCATCATGGCAGGGAGGCATGGTGGCAGGAACAGCAGGTAGCTGGTTACATTGTTTCTGCAGCCTCAAAGCAGGAAGAGGTGAATGCTGGTACCCAGCTCACTTTCCTCTTTTTATTCATCCCAGGATCTCATCCCATGGAATGGTGCCATTCACATTCAGGGTGTCTCTTCCCCTCTCAGTTAAACCTCTTTGGAGATTCTTTCACCTATACTATGATCAGAGGTATGCTTCATAGGTGAGTCTAAATCCAGTTAATTTGGCAATGATTACCCATCATGTCTTCTAATACAGGGGCAAGGGTTAGGGAACAAATCTACCCCTTATTCCTGGGACTATTGCCATGATCATAGGCTTTTCTACAGGCTTGAGGAAAACACGCAGAAAGCAAGCCTGGATATTAGCTTGCCGAAACCTAGTCCAGCAGCAATCTCCCTGCACTGCACGAGACCTCAACCCAACTCTATGAGGCCTCACCCCTCCACAGATCACATGTCTTTAAACACTCTTTTCCTCCCCAGTCCCCAAGCTGTCAAATTCCTGCATCTGGGCCACCAGAGCACTCACAAATTTTACATTACAGAAGGGAAGCTCTCATTTATGTGGAAAACCCCTTTGTCCTCATTGTCTCTCTCTATCCCCACTCCAACTCAATCTAGGATGAGCCTGAGCCTTACATGTGCAGAACCAGAAAATTCTTGAGAGTGCTTCCCTACCACCTAAGGAAGCCTCCTGCAGTCCCAGAACACGGAAGTATCTGCTGGAAGCTTTTCCAAAAATGCTGACTTTTAACTCCTATGATGCTTGACGAAATTAAAAACAATGAGGCTGGGGAATGATTCAACCAGCAAAGGGCTTTGCAGCACAAGCAGGAGGACCTGTGTTGGATCCCCCAGAATTGTTTGTGCCTTTGATCCAAGTGCTGAGACGGGGAGGGGGGGAAGGGGGGCAGGGGGATGAAGACAGGAGGATCCCTGCGGCTTGCTGGCTATCCACTCTAAACCAAATCAGTGAGTGGTACAGAGAAAGACCCTGCCTCACAAAATAGAGAGAGATAGAGGAAGACATCCAGCTCCCCTGGCCTCACACACAAGCATGTGCATAGATACAAACAGCATACACTCCAGATGTATAACACATGCACACACACACACACACACACACACACACTCCTACGGTGTTGTGACAACATAAATTGGGAGCCATATTACTTTACTACACACTGGACTCCCTGGAGTAGAAGCTGTGGCCAAGCATTGGCGTGCATTCAACCAGGTAGAGCATTTCAAATATTTCATGCTGGACCCAAAAAAAAAAAAAAAACATCAGAAGAAAAAGTAAATTTTTAAGTCAAAAACTATGCTACTACATAAATATTAGCTTTTTAAATCTTTATATCAATGCAGGCCTAAGGAATAATTTTAAATAATGGGGCAAATACAAATGTAGTGTAACTCAGGTGCCATCCCTAATAGGGATGCCAGTCCTTGGAACCAGGCAGGATCTTCCAGGAATCACACCTGCCTGGGTCACTCACGCTGGGTGGTTTGTCTCTCAGATCCTTGTGACCTAATTGCATTAAAACCCCTTAAGTAAACCAGAATGACATTTAATTGTCTTCTGTTAGCAATAAGTAGATAGCACAGCCACAATTATTTTTTATAAATATCTCTAACTGGGGGAGTAGCTGGATATCAAACAGCTCGTGTTATGACAGAGACGAAAAGGAAGAGGCAGAGCAGAGCTGACTTTTTGTGGATCTTTTCTAGGCTTTGTTTAGGTGCTTGATTCATAGACCCCCCCTGGAAACAGGTCAGGCATTAGGTAAAAGGTAACACCCACCTAAGAGTACCAGGAGCATCTGATTGGAGGCGTGCTCTATTTAAATTGCTCTGCAGGAAAACTTATTCTTCCCACAAAACTGAGTTGCTGGAGATGAAGATGAAACTCAGGCAAACTTAAGAGTGACCTCAAAATGGGAGGTATGTATCGCTTCAGTGGAGAAGGGATGGGGTGGGGGGGCAGAGTGTTAGAAACTGAGGTGGAGCTCAGCATTTGAGTGCTTGGGCTCACTGCTGTGCAAGCTGCCTTCCTGTCCTCTTCTTCAGGCAGGCCTGCTCCACCTGGTGGAGAAAAAGGTTGTCTGTAAAGTTCACTGTATCTGTCTTTGTGTAGGCTCCTCAAAGTCCGCTCTGAGGCAAGGATTCAGCTACACTGCTTTATTTGGAGGGTGATCTCAAAACTGTTTTGACAAAAACAGGTAGTGAGGGAGTAGGAAAGTGAGTCTAAGGAGGTGGGAGTCAGGGGTAGAGGCAGTGCGTGTGTCTGAGAGAGAGAGAGAGAGACAGAGAGAGACAGAGAGACAGAGAGAGACAGAGAGAGACAGAGAGAGACAGACAGAGAGAGACAGAGAGACAGACAGAGAGAGAGAGAGACAGAGAGAGAAACAGAGACAGAGACAGAGACAGAGACAGAGACAGAGAGGTGGCTACAGCAGGAGCAGGTAGATCTCAGTCTTACTGGGTTGCCACAGAAAGAATGTGTGGAACAGCATTTTCTCCCACAAAGTAAGAATGCTTGCTCTCTTCCTCACTGAGAGTTGGTCTAAGGGTGATGACCCAGCTTACTTCCCAGGCCAAAGAATGACCTATGTTGAAAGACCCAAGAATCCCCTACCCCATAATCAGAAACTGGGTGTAGATGACTTCAAGGACAGCCACACCTACAATGGCTATACAACTCCTTCCAACACTATAGTTATCAAAGCAGCATGGCACTGTTTCTCCAGCTCCTACCCAAGAGAATCCAGCAAGCAAGCACAGGACCTGTGAGGATAGAGCTAAGGTCATATGACACCATGGACCAATGACAGGTCCAGAGAAGCAGGTGGCTTCTTCAGAGTTAGGAGGGCAGCTCATTAGTTGGAATAGAAAATCGGTTCCTCTTCTTTCCCTCACACTTTTATGCACCTAAAGCCACATTCATCCCTAAAGTACTAAGCTATGAGAAAGGCTGGCTTTGCTCTGCCCAGGAGCCAGGGCACTGGAAGACAAGAACTTGCCTGCTTCTTCAGCTTTCAGCAACTTGATCCCCTTGCAGAAAGAAAACAGTCATTATCAAAAAGCCAATTGTCGTTACGCCTCTTTAGAAAAATTTCCATTAAAGATAAAGCAAATTTTAATTAGATTAAGTATCCAATTACTGTAATTACATTTTTTAAAAATTCACATCAGGAAGATGACCCTTTTTAAAAGGGTTACAGGAATAATTAGTGTATTCATATTAACCAAAATGTATTGGGTAATATTTATACCCAGAAGACAAAGTACATTCTACACATTTCACCTTTGGGGAAAGCTTGCAAATGTTTTGGCAGTGGCATGAATATTTATAGGCAAGAGTGTGCTTTAGTGAGATTATGTGAGGAAGCATTTAAATGCTCACCCATTTTTACCCAGGGGTAAAGTATACAGAAAATGTAGTTTGGAGATTATGGATATGCAAAGTGTGACTTAAGCAGGGAATTTCTATTAGTTTGCCTAATTAATTGGTGCCAAAGACTATTTCTCCTTATTTGGGGCAGAAAGAAGGTATTTGGCTGTGACTTCTCTTTGGAAGCAGAGTGGTCATTGTCCCCTTGCCCATTAGCAACCAGGAAGCCTGTCTTCATCTTCCTTACCTTTGCCTACCCTGCCCCATTGGGGAAAGAAACTGGGCCTTCTAGACTCTTTCTCCCAAAACACTTTTCTTTTTCTTTGGGCTTGCCTTTGAGGGGCAGCTACTATGGCTGTTTCTGTCACGCATGTGCAAGTTCCCTCAAGCCCAGTGGGAGGGGAGCCCACAGTTTCCATTTTACAGATGAGAAACTCAGTGGTTCTCTAGAGCCTGGATGGCCTCCGGGTCCTGGACTAACAGAACTGGTCTCCTGGGAAGCTCTGCTGACTGATCCCAGACCTCTTCTCTGCCTGTCAGGAAACTGCCCTGTGCTTGCCAGTCAGCACGAGATACCCCAGCTTTGCTGCCACTGATATTTATCAAAATAGGCCTTCCTTTTGCTGAAAGAGCTTCTAAGATCTTTCAAACCAAAATCTGAGTGGGAGACAGGCATCTGCATCCTGATGCTAAAAGAAATCAGGAGATGAACTTTGTTGGGTCCCGAAGTGAGAACAGGAGCTTCTCAGTGTAGATAGCATCAAGAAACGGTATGCAGTGACTTTGGGTACCTACAGTTGTCAGGTGCTTGACACTCTCCTTTTTACTTCATCTTGCAAAGTGTGAATCCAGTACACTTCTATGTATCCCACTTGGTTGGTTGGTTGGTTGGTTGGTTGGTTGGTTGGTTGGTTGGTTTTTTGTTTTGTAATTTTCTTTTCTGGAGACTTTGTAGTTAGAAGCCTCTCCTTTCTTCTTTATATTCTGACTACTTGGATATCATTTCTTTAATGGCCATACCAATTTCTTGTCTGTGGTTAGGACTATAACTTTCTATAATGGAACTACAGTCATTCCTTATGCATTCTTCTTTAAAGTATTTTTTAGGCAGATCAGAAGTTTAAGTTCAAAGCCCACAGTTGCCAGAAACTGTATTAAAAAAAAATCAAGCCAGGTGTGTTAATTCATGCTTTCAATCCTAGCACTTAAGAGGCAGAGACAGCCAGATATTTGTGGTTTTCAAGACCATCCTGGTTTGTACATTGAGTTCCAGGCCATCTTAGTTGAAATCTCTTCTCCTACAAACTTCCCATGAAAGTACTCTGGCCTCTTACTTCTCCCTTCAGTTCTGTGTGTACCTTCATTCCATGGAGGCCTTGTGTTTAGAAAACAAAGAAACAGTGGTCACTTTAATCCAACCACTTCACAGTTACATATGAGTAAATACTCTGGATTTATATTTCCCACCATCTCTTCTCTCCCTGTAAAAACTCTGTAAGCATCCTTATATTAAAGACATTTCAACCTCAGGATTAATTTCATGGACCTAACACAGCTGCTAATCACCAGGATCACCCCTTTTTAAGGACCCCATGATCAGGGACACTGACAGAGAATGCCCATCCCACATTAAGGACTTTTTAACTCTCGTTGATCTAACAACTCTTTTGTCTCTTAGTTTCCCCTTCTCTCTCCTGCCTACCTTTAGTCTTCTAGAATGGGTTTTTGGAGGTTGCCAATGTCAAAGGATACTGTGGGGATGCCAAAGCCAGCCCAGAATGTACTGGTAGAGAGATGCTGTTTGTTTCCAGGGAGAGAACAAATAATCCATAGTTATTTATGGTCTCTGGTTGTCTTCATGTCCCTTTGCCAAGCTGGAATAATTTACAACACTCAAAAGTCCTTTCCAGACCCTTTCCTTAATTGATGGCCTGGATACAACCTTTGCTTTCAAATAGCTCATTTTTTATAAACAAATTATTACCGCTACCACTAACAATAACAAAAATATAGTTCCAGGGGCTTGGGAGATGACTCAGTCAGCGAAGTACTTCCTCTTACAAGTTGTGAAGAACCAGGATCAATTCCCAGAACTTGTTTAAAACAAAACAAATATAAAAACAAACATGCACAGTGGCCCATGATTTCAGCCCAGAGCTAGGATGTGGAAATAGGTGGGTCCCCAGGGCTAGTCCTACTCAGTGACTTCCAAGGCCAGTGAGAAACCTTGCCCAAAATATACTGTGGACAGTGTTCCTGTGACACTTGAGGTTTCCTAAGGTTGTCTTCTTGGTCTTCATGTGCATTTTATTATACCTCCACACAAGCATGCATACCTGTACACACACACACACACACACACACACACACACACACACACACACACAC
>JANHMN010000003.1:97750217-97805085 GCA_030674055.1 Rhabdomys pumilio | reverse complement strand
AAGAAGAAGAAGAAGAAGAAGAAGAAGAAGAAGAAGAAGAAGAAGAAAATTATTTAAAGTGTTCCCCCCACTGGTTTTTCAAGCACATTTTTACTTATGGCCCTTTGAAGACTTTGCCTCTCATTGTGCTTGTTGTATTAATTCTTGGCTGCTCTTAAAGGAGTTTTAAAATGCAAAACAATAGATGATAAACCTCCTCTTCTCTCAGTTCTTCTAAGGTTGGGCCTTTGACCCTGTTTCTACTCTATGAATCCTGGAGGCTCAGCTGTAGCTAATTCAAAAAGGGATGCTTGCCTCCTCCCCAAGCTGTGTACTCAATCTTCCTCCAAGGAATTTGGAATTAGGGCTAGTCTTAGCTATTTTCTTGAAGGAGCTGCAAATTGAGAGGTTTGGAATGACTGTCTTCTACTATAGGCACAAAGAAATTAGAGAAGTTATCTGAAAAAAGAGATTGAAGATGTGAGCAAAGAAACAAAGGGAAAAGGCTATGGTCCCATAGAGAAGATAGAGTTTGAGCTGGAATGTGAAAGTAGCCGGCCTGAATCCTGATGGCTTTCCAGTTTCTGGTTATGTTCTCTCTGGAGAACATTACATTTCCTTTTGTATTAGATAGGGGTGGCTAACCACTGTAACAGATAGACTCCAACATATATAATGGCCCTCACACAATAGAAGCTTGTTTCTCACTTGCACAAACAGGACCAGATGGTTCCAAGTTATCAGGATAGCAGCAGTAGAGGCCTGTGCCAGTTACTTAGGAACCAAGGCTAATGGAGACTCTGCCATTTCAAACATATGACTTTCAAGGTCTCTCTAGACATTATATCCATCCTACAGAAGGAAAATGGTCATGTAGTTGAGCTTATGGGAAGCTTTATAGGCCAAGTTCCTTTGGCTGGAACTCTGTCACAGGCCACATTTAACTCTACAGGAGGCTAGGAAATGTAGTTTAGCTATGGACCTAGAAAGAAGAGGAAATGGGTTTAGTGAACAAATAGAGATTATCACAACATGCTTTGTACCCATATGACACCCCTATCTTTCTAATCAAATTCCTGTTGTTTTTCTTAAACATGTTTAATTTGCTTCTGTTATTTGAACTTCAATGCATATTTAAAACAGAAGAGATAAAACCAATTAATTAATTTTCTCAGGAAAATTGGGCCGATTTCCACCTATGATGCATCACCACTCGGCACCCTCAGATGGTCAGACACCCGGGGGTCGTTTCCAGAGGTCTCACCTTGCAGAGGCCTTTGCAAAGGCCAAGGGAGCAGGTGGAAGCGCTGGAGGAGGGGGTAGTGGAAGAGGACTGATGGGCCAGATCATTCCAATCTATGGCTTTGGGATCTTTTTGTACATACTGTACATTTTGTTTAAGGTAAGTCAAATTGTCTTATATGTATAAGATATATGTATATCTTATATATGTAATCATTGAAAATCTAATGTCATTGTAGTAAAATCATTGTCTCTGGTGAATCCCTGCAAGGGTCACACAGACCTTTCAAATCCATCATTTCTTTGAAGCCTCATCAATTCCTTGTGAACTTGTTAGGATCGCCATCATCTCAGTTTTACAGAGAGAAATCTTAGGATGGGTTTACAACTAAAATGTAAGTCCAAGATTTGAACTTGGATCTTCTAGTTCATAATCCAATCAGCACTGTAATTCAAAGAAAAAGAACAGAAGACTAGGCATCTTTGCAAGCTGATAGGCCATTAAGATGCTCTAAGAAGCAGCTTGCTCATTGGATGGTCATTAAGGTTTCCAAGTAGCCACTGTGAGGCCATATTTAATGGTGCCAGGGTTTGAGATACTGTGCCTGGTGTCATCTCTGTAATTCTATCCTGTCCAGACACGAAGCTCAACATTTCCTGGTTGTGGGAAGTCATGCTGGGTCTTTTAAGGGAGACCCTCAAATAAGTTTCACTTCTAGGCAGGTTTTTTAGGTTACAGGCTTGTTTTATGTTAAGATATAGAAGCCTCACCTTACACTCATGCCTCAGTGAAGTGAGGAGAGTTTAGTTTCTTCTCAACCAGGAATTCTGCAGGTAGTCTGAGTGGAGATGAGAATGGGTGCTACATCACTTACTACTGGATGAGCATGGGTATAGCAGGTGACTGAGGGGACTTTGATTTCCTTGTGCTTTGATCTTTGCTTCAATCATTTTTACCTTCTTGACTCTTCGTTGGCTTTAAAAAGACATTTCTCTAATGTTGATACTTGGTTTGATTTCTGACTTAAATTTTGTCTCCCAGCTTTTTTTGTTTTTTCATTTAACATGAGGTGTTCCGTGACTTTGAGGTTCTGAGCTGCTGTTGATGTGCTGTGCCTCCTTCATCCTCAGCTTTCAAAGGGGAAAACTGCAGAGGATCGGAGCTGCTCCACTGCCCCACCTGGAAGCACCCACAGGAAGATTAGTAAGTGCTCCATCCCTTGTCTTCAGTGCTAGTGAGCCGGAGTGGGATACAACCCGGGGAGGAATCTGTGGGTATGTCCCGAAAGCGTTTCTCAAATGTGTACAGATGTTGGGCCTTAAAAGGCCAGTGCTGCTTGTGCTATAGCACAAGACTGCTAGTTCACTTTGGTACATATTAGGAAATCAG
Organism: Rhabdomys pumilio; assembly: GCA_030674055.1. Classification (NCBI taxonomy): domain Eukaryota; kingdom Metazoa; phylum Chordata; class Mammalia; order Rodentia; family Muridae; genus Rhabdomys; species Rhabdomys pumilio. The sequence continues at coordinate 97,802,474 of JANHMN010000003.1, read as the reverse complement.
TGGTCAACATCTGACTTAGTTACTTTTCACTTAACAGAGTGCAAAATATTTGGAGCAAATATGTTTTATTTCACAGAGGAAAACTAAGGGAGAAATTACATCACTGTCACATTTCAGTATTAGCTCTTGACACTCTGGAGTCTTTAAATGTGCTGTCAAATAGTGCCCAGCCAGGTTACTCTGTACTGTCATAGCCCTTTGTTTTAAGAACTTATAGATTAGACTGATGCTAGGAAAAGTAGTCTGTGGGAGAAAGCGCTTTGTAAGCAAGCACGAAGGTAAGTTAGAATCTTCAGCACTCATGTAAAAAGCCAGGGATGGCTGTGCACGACTAACTCCAATGCTGCTGAGTGGACACTGGACAATCCTTAGACTCCCTGGGTGGCCAGCCTAGCCAACACTTCTGGTTTATTGTGAGACCCTATTTCAAGGGAATAAGGGAGAGAGCAAGAAAGGAAGACACTGCATGTCATCCTCTTGTATATGCCTGCACACTAACCTGCCTGGGTCACATGCGCATAAACTTCACACAGAGAGAAAGATAACTTGTAAGAAGGGATTTGTCAAAAGCATTATGGGAATCATGTCTGAATGGCATGGGTAGAACTTATGCAAGCATGAACTCTTGAGCTTGTAGTGGACCTCCTGTGTAGCACAAACTCACAGAGGTCTGCCTGCCTCTGCCTCCTGAGTGCTGGAATTAAAGATCTGTATCACTTCACCCATCAAAGGTGTTTTTGTTTGCTTTTATTTTTTTAAGTTTTAAAATTAAAAAATATTTTTCTTATTAAAAGTTTTTAAAAGAAAGGCATCAATAGAATGATATGAGGATGAGGCACAAAAGCAGCTACTCTAGGCAGTATCTTATTTTGAATTACTTTTTGGGTTCTTTGTTGTATTAAATCCTCAATCATATTTCACAGCCTTTTTGGAAATCCTAAATAGTCAAGGACTGTCTGAAGAAAACTGCTGTGTCTTATTATGAGGTAGTTAGTGATGGTAACATATATCAGTAATTTAAAAGTCACAGAAGGAAGTTCCGAACAGACAGGAAGGCTCAGTGGGTGAGCGTGCTTGCTAAGTCTGCTCCCAGAACCCTTTCAGGAAGGCGAGCTGCTGGAGCGTGCTTCTGTAATTCCTGCATTCCTCTGACAACATGGAGGCAGTCAGGAGAATTGTCTAGAAGCTTGCAGACCAGGTAACGCAGAGTATGAAGTACAGGAGAAATGAGATACCCTGCCTCAATAGAGTGAAAGTCCAGAACTGACTCCTGAAAGTTGTCCTCTAAACCTAAACACACAGGCATACACACCACAAAAATAAACAAAACACTAATAATAAATAAAATAAAAAACAAAGATTGTTAAGACCTTCCTCTTGTCAGAGACAAAAGTAAATCAAATGGCCAAATGGACTTCTGTTTATAACAATAGTGATACCAGTGAGTCAGTCTTATCCTTTATTATAAATCATGCAAAAATAACAATAACCCCACCACCACATAGTGCAGTTCGTACCCACTTCACAGGTATTAATTGAATTAAAAGGATTTTTACATCCAGGCAGTGGTGGCACATGATTTTAATCCCAGCACTTGGTGGCAGAGGCAGGCAAATCTCTGTGTTCAAGGCCAGCCTGGCCTACAAAATGAGTTCCAGGATGGCCAGGCCTACACAGAGAGGTGTGAAATCTAGGCCGTTTATATACTGAGCAGCATCTCCTTTTCCTATGGCCTGAAAGTTCTCTTCGTATTTTGAGTATTTATATTTTTTTGTTGGGTTTTTAGTATCTTACTTAGTGTTTCAGTGTTGGTATGTACTTTCTTCTGGTACTGTTTAAGCATCTAGGGGACAGAGTTACACTCTAGCATGGTCTATTCTTTATTCTAGACAACTAGGGTTAAGTTGGGTGTTGAGGTCTCAACCATAGTTTGGGACTTTCTTTTACAGAAATGTAACACTGACACTCTTAATTCCTAGATACTTCCAGGCAAACCAGGATCACCTAAGAGTCCTGATCCTTTATTTGTAGTCTTATGTAGGCTTGATATCTTACCCAGAAGCATTGTTTGGATCACAAACCATTGTCTATCTTCTGTGTTTACTCAGGGATGACTTAGTAGGGTGGTTTTGGTACTGGATGTTTTCTTTAGTTGGCTCTACTGGATTACTGTGTAGAAGAGGGAGTGATTTGTTTATCATTCCCTAAATGAATGTGTATCCTTTTGAGCCTGCTGACCAGACCTCTGTACCCTTTTTGTGCTGGTTGTATTAGTTAGAGAAGCCCTGTCTGTTCTCTTAAGTCGCTGAACAAGCCTGGATTACCACAGATCATTTCAGCTAGCCATTTCTTGGAAGGGCTTAGGGAGATGCCCATGATGGTTCTTAGACTGATGCTTGTTTTTTCAGCCAACTTTGAGCTTGTTCAACTACAAGAAAAACTAAAAGAGACAGAGGAAGCCATGGAAAAATTAATCAACAGAGTGGGACCTAATGGTGAGAGGTAAGTTTTAATCAAATAGGACTCAGACAATTTCATATTTATAAATTATCTTATGTAATTGTCAGCTTAGGTGCAATATATGTATCCTTTCTCAATTAACATTTCATTTTCATATCATTGAGAAACTTATTTTCAAGTGTTAAATGTGGTACAAATTATTGTAAGAGTTTGTGAAATTTATAAATCTTGTTGGGTCAAATAACCTAGTTTTACAAAGGATCTTCTAGTTGTCTGTTATAAATTTTAAGTAAAATCGGGTTATTGAAATTTGTATTTTCTGATATCAAATAAGAAAAAAAAAGCAAGAGCTTAAAGAGATGACTCGGTGGCTAAGAGCACTTGCTCTTCCTGAGGACCTGGGCTCAGTTTTTAGCACCTACATGGCAGCTCACAATCGCCTTTAACACCAATTCCAGGGGAAGGGATCCATGGCTCTCTTTTTGCCTCTGTGGGTACTTCATACATGTGGTGCACAGACATACATCCAGGCAAACACTCATACACATTTTTAAAAAAATCTCAAAAAAAGCAACTGTTATCACAGCAAGCATTTGTGTTTTGTATTTTGTGTTCTCCTAGTGTAGAATTAAACATTCAAAGTAGGTGTCAAGGGCCAAATTAATCCTTTAGGAATGTACATGTCTATTCTGCCATACTGGCCAAGGATCTGAAAAGGTAGGTGCAGGAGGCTTATGGAAACTGGAACAACTAAGAAAACTAAGGTACCTAAAAAAGCCAGGAGCGGAACACCAGAATGTGATATTGAGTACTAAGACAGAGTCTGTCTCAACTGAGCCTTCTCACCAGGAGGAGGGAGAACTTCACAGTGGGCCATAAAACCACATGCAGGATATTGAGCAGTCTCGCCCTTACCTTCAAGAGCAACTGTGGGGTCTTTGATGCAAGGAGCAGGTGTTGGCCTCTTCTGTTTGCCATCTTTCAACTATTTGTGCTCTGTGCCTCATCTTTTGCTCACTGGCATCTAGTTTATTCATCCTTTGTTGCATATAAGAAGACATCATCAAATTGCAGTTTCCTGTCTGTGTGTGAATAGAAACAGGGAAATGATTTCTGATATGACCAGTAGAATTTTTTAGACGTCTTTTACATGAGTGTGTAGCTCCATACACCTTCAGTGTCCTCCATGTTTTGTCTGATATAAAACACAATATCAAACTCAAGTACACAGATTAAGGGACTAAAGTGAAATGTTCTAATTTCTGCCTTGAGAATTAGCAAGATTTCCTTCCGAGAGTAGTATGCCCGGTGACCTACCTGCTAGTAGTACATGGTGTGGCCTGAGGAAGCACTGATTAGCAAAGAGCCTGGGTCCAAGTAGCCTGGACTTGCAGATATTCCTTATGTGCTCTCTTGTATCCCCAACCCACATAAGGACTCTTTTATTTTTCCTAAAGCATCTGTGCACTGTTCATCTAGGAACTTGCAAATTCATTTTTCTTTGCTGAGACACTGACTGCCCACCCCCACCAGATACCCATTTTGACTTTGAATTGTCATAGGGCTCTCAACAATGGCATCATTTTCTCTGAGAGTCTTTACCTGAAACCACAGAATCTGCCTGGTGTTCCTTCATACTCATATTTCCTGGGCATACTGGGTGGTAGTATACAGCTTACTGCCATCAAAGCATGTCTTCCCTGATGTCCTGCAACCTTTGAGAGAACAGAATTGTCAATATTCAGTCTTAGTCCTTGTGCTGGAACACTGATGATATCTGAACACCCTGAAATAATGAGTATTTTAAAGCAGGTTCGTCAACAAAAATTGTGTCTTCTTTGGAATCTCTTTTCATTTGTTCTGCACAGCCCTGTACGGTTGTTAATGGCAGGTATTAGTTTCTCTAGAAGTAATTCTGTCTGAGAGCATAAAGTATACTGCTATAGCAAATAAACTCAAATCTAGTGGCTTAAATAATGCAGATTTATTATGCTTGAGTTCTGTGGGTTAGTGGTCCTATATTGAGTGAGAATTGTTGGTGTTGGCAGGATTCCCTTTGCAAGGTCCTATGGCAGTCTGATTCCTTGACCTTTTCATCTTCTAGAAGTTGCCTATACTCCTTGGCTTATAGACCCCTTCCTTTATCTTCAAAGATATCAATATTGGGTTGAGATCTATTCAGATTATATCACTTTGACTTCTACTGCCTCCTTTTTCCACTTTTAAGAATACTTGAAACTACATTATACATTCTCAGATAACCCAGGATAACCTCCCATTATAATGTCATTATAATATCAGCTGATTTTAGAAACCTCAAGTTCAATCCTACAACCACAATCCTCTTAGATGGAAGTTTATGGATTCCAAGGATTAGAACATGGGGTATCTCTGTGTGGTGAGTGGTATCTTAAGGTCTGATGGAAAGGGGAGATCTTGAATGAGCCTTACAAGATAGAACAGTTTCTTCAGGCAGAGTTCAGAAAAAGAATGTTTCAGAAGGAGACGATAACAGTGAGAGAAGAAGGTGAGTGCTTGGAATAGCATTCAGTTGGGAGCTGGTGTAGTGTTTACAGTCAGGATCAGATAAATGGCTAGAGAGGTGGGTAACGGGAGACAACTAGGCAACTAAGACCTGTATCTGAATGATGTTGGACTGCATTTGGCATTTATTGTTTTTGTGAAGGTTTTCAGAAGAAATGTCATGTTTTCCTATGTTTAGAATATTATAGCAGACATTTGCCAGAAACCTACTGAGAATGTTCTGTCAAAAGGCAATGGGAACTGTTGGTGTGGTGGACACTTGAGGGTGGCAGCAGGAAGGTGGCAGGGTCCCAGCCAGCCATCTACACAGGGTGTTCTAAGCCAACCAGGCTGTGTAGACAAATTTTGTTAGGGCAGTGAAAATAGAAAAGAGGGGCACAGATTATGGGAATTTATGGTTATTGGAAGCAAACCAGTACTAGTTAGCAGAATTTTGAACTTAGAAGAAAGAATATGAGGTATCTCAAGATATCAAAGTTTTGAACCTCCAGCTTTTAGGAAAAGAGGCAATCATAGTGGGTCTTAGTATCTCTCAGGATTTAGGGAGCAGGAGCAAAAAGACTGATCCAGGATGAATTATCACCAGAGGTGTCCATTTCAGGACTTACGTGCTCAAGATCCAGTTGGTAAGAAGATCCAGTTGGTCCAACTTGGATCATGCAGCTATCAGTGATCCAATCAGGACAGTCAGGAAGATGGAGTAGGAAGACTGCCACTTGACTACCCTCAAAGGGAGGTAAAGGGATGGGTGTTTTTACCCTAAACTATAGTATGAGCAGAAGAGAGACTGTGCCCACAGAGGAAAACTAACTAAATAAGAACATGAAAGGAAAAGAAGATATAGAGATGCCTGGAGATTTATAGTACTTCCTAGGAGATTCCTGCATTGACTAAGATAAAACACAGAAGAGAAAGAAAATAAGGATTTTGAGCTAGCAAACAGGGACTGAACTTTGAATATTGTTGAGATGCTATAAGAATACCCACATATAATATATAACAGCAACAGGAAATGTGGGCCTTGGGAGCAGAATAAAGGACTGGGTATTGTCTCGGGGAAAGATGAGACACCAAGTTGTTGAGGCCATTGTGTTCTGTTGTTAGTCTTACTCTCTCCTTTCTGTTTGTTCTCTCTGCATTTTGCTCGTAGATTTGGATTTGATGATTCCTTTAGTTAAAAGTCAGCTGCCATTATTTCCCACCTGTGGTCTTATAGTTTTCTAGCATTTTGGAATCTGCCATATACAACCTATTTATTTATTATCCAGCTCTGCTTGTTCCTGTGGTTTCTCATGATTCTTGGCCATGTGGGCTTTGGTTTTGAGGGGATTGAATTTAAGGTTAATTTGAAATTTAATGTGATAACAAAGTCCCAAGTAGAACTTCTGAGGAAATAATTGGGCAGCATAGACATCTAGATAAAAAGTAAAGATTAAGGAGATGATTAGGACATCTTCCATTTAGGGTAGAACTGCTGAGGAAATAATTGGGCAGCATAGACATCTAGATAAAAAGTAAAGATTAAGGAGATGATTAGGACATCTTCCATTTAGGGTAATGGCTTAACCTTCGATGCAGGGACAGCCTCCTTAGAGCATGACTACAAGAATGGAAACACAAAAGTCCAAAGATTATGCCTTCATGATGGCCAAGTTTTAGTGAGCGAAGAAAATGGACATGGTCAGAACTAAAAGAAACAATTACAGAAGTGGGAGGAAGGCAGCTGTGTCTGTGGTTAACACAGGAAGTTCCAGAAGGATGCTCTACAGTATGAGAAATCAAAAGGAACAAACTGGAAGATACTCAGGAGTAGAACAGTCCTGATGTTTGTAAGTTTTGGTAAATGACCAAAAGGAGGCCACATTTCAGAGAGGTAGATGAAAGCAGGCGGTGAGAAAATGAGGACCAGGCAGACAGACACAGGCATGCCAGATGTCAAGGCTGTGTCCATGCTGCTGTTGTGCATGTATGTACTTAACCGCCCTGACAGTGAGAATTCCATAGAAACATTCATTGTAGTTAACTCGGAAGATGTGCTAATGTGGATCCTGCCCTCTGTGTTTAATGGGCAGCACAGACACACTTTTTCCAAGTTAAAAGGATATTTTAGTTTGAAATTTTGTCTGTTGGTGCTTCTCCAAGTTTGGCTATTGTAGTTAAGGGCTTCCATTTTTCTCTGAGTTAGGAAGCAGAGGCTCAATTTTGTTTCATTTAGTATAAGAACACTCTATGCAGTTACAGAAATAGTTTGTAAAAACTGCTGGCCAGAGCTTTATGGAAGCAGGCAGGTTGTCCTATTCTGCCCTGAATTCTCCCACAGAATGGGTCATTTTTTATTAGAGGAAGTTGGATAACTGGGCAAGTTTTGTTTTTCTTCCCAGTGAGGATGGTAGAAATGGCACACTCTCCTTTTCCTCAGTTACAATCTTAATGTTTGAAGGAGAAACCTGTTTTTCCTGTTAGGCGAACTTCGTTAGTCTGAGCACAGAGAGGGACAGAGGACACCTACACTGAGAGGAGTGGAGGGTGCCTCCAGTACTGGTGCATGAGGCCTGCTGATGGATGCTTTGGGCTGTGAGGAAATAAAGGATAGTTCTCTTAAATCCTCTGCTAGATGATTTCTGTTTTCTGTCCAGGATACTGCCTTTCTATGTAATGCAGTGTTCCTCTCAGCCGTGTGGTTATCCTCCAGTCTCACACTGCGCTTGTAGGTATTTGCCCAGAACCACAGCCCCTTTGGTAGTCTGATGAGGTTTCTAAACTGTGAAAATTGAGTACTGTGGTGGGCTATGGGCTCATTGGTAGTATTTTCTTAGTAGGAATTCAAAAAGAAAGGAGAAGAGGGAAAAGAAAAGGCACCAACAGTTTGTGGATCTCAGTTCTCCAGTTTCTCTGATTTACATGATTGGGTGTTGTGAATTATCTACCTCTGAAATTTCAGACTGTATCCTTACTCTTGTACAAATGAGAAAAGCCCTGTGGTTCCAGTCTAGTATTTTTCTATGGTTGAGTCTAGTGGCCTAGAATATTTTTCTTTGACAACTTGCTTCAGAGAAAGTGTCTTATAATGAAGGGAATAAATGTAAGAGTTGCAGAGAAATTGCAGGAGAGTGGGGAATCAGACTGCTGAGGTGTGAGGGTGAAACCACCCAGCTCTTGTTTCCATGTCAGTTCACCTTGGACCTCAAGCAGCTACTTGATTGAAATATTCTGGAGATTAGATTCTCCATTTACAAAATCACAACATTGAACTAACATCTCTAGTTGTAGCCATGACGCCCCTGACATCACCTGCTGTTAGAGCTCCTCTTTGAGGATCCAAACAGAGCGTGGTGAAGTTTCTCCCTGTTACCTAGGCATGCTGACCGCTAATGACTGGACTATCTGTTTCCCAGCAGAGCACAGACTGTGACTTCTGACCAAGAGAAACGATTACTGCATCAGCTCCGAGAAATCACCAGGGTCATGAAAGAAGGCAAGTTCATCGACACATCTCCAGAGAAGGAAGCTGAGGAAGCCCCGTACATGGAGGACTGGGAAGGTAAAATGCCCCCTTTTTTCTTTATTAGCTGTCACCCAGAAAGGAGATCTTGCCAGTTTTCTTGAAAATCAATTTTGTATAGACATGACATCTATATAATGTTTACCTAATTTAAATGTACAGTCGGGAAAGTTTGGCAAATGTGCAGTGTTAATCACACTATAGTGTCTGAATAGGACAATCTCATCACCTTAGGAAGGCACACCTTCCTGCCTCTGGCAGCAGCTGAGCTGCTTTCTACCCCTTAGTTTGGCCTTTTGTGTATAAGCGGACTGTATTGCAGATGTGCTGTGATGGCTCTCTTCTGTTTAGAGGAATGCTTTTGAGATAGATTCATGTGTGGTGTTAAGAGTATAGCACAAGTTCTTTCTGAAATTGCTGGGTAGGATTATATAAATTTACCACAATTTGTTAATGCACTCACTAGTTGATTAACATTCGGCTCTTTCTAGCTTTGAACTATAGGATCCAAGCTATTGTGAAGTTTGCATGAAAGGCTGTTTTGGACATACTGTGCTTCTCTTTCAGTATATGTTTAGGAGTGGGATTTCAGGTTTTATAGTAGGTACATGTTTAAATTTATTAGACACTTTAAAGTGGCTGTACATTTCCACCAGCAGCTTGTGAGAGTCAGTTTTCCCCTATCCTTGCTAATGTACTATCTTTGTAAATGTTAGCCATTCTAATGACTTTACAGTGGCATCACAATCATCACTCAAATTTGCATTTCCCCAGTGACTACGATGCTGAACATTTTTTCATGTGCTATTTGCAAACTGTATCTTTGTTGAAGAGTCTGTTCAAATTATCATTTTTGAATATTGGGTTGAATGTGTTTTTATTAAGTTGCAACATATTTATTTATTGTTCTGGGGGGGGTTGAGAGAGAGAGAGGTTTTGTGATATAGTACCCCTGGCTGGCTTGATACTCAGTATATAGTACTCAAGCTAGTCTTGACTCATTATTCTGTGGCTCAGTCTCCCTGGGACTGGCAATGTATGTGTGCCTCACCTGTGCCCAGTGGCAGGAGTTTTCATGCATCTTGGATACAAGTACTTAACCACTTAGGTATTTTACATGTATTTTCTTATAACCTGCACTTGCCTGTTTATTTACTTAATGGCATCTTTACAAGAGAGTGTTAAATTTTTATGAAGTCATACTTATCATTTTTCTTTTGAATCACATTTTTGTGTGTTCTCTTTAAGATATCTTTACCTAATCCAGATGTTTTCATCTAGAAGTTATATGACTTTAGTGCTTACATTTAGGCTTATTTTGAGAATTTAAAAAAAATGAAATTAAAATATAATTGCATCATTTTCTCCCCTCCCTTTCCTCCTCCTAACTCCTTCCTTGAGTTAATCTTTATAGATGGTATGGCATCAGGACTTAAATTTGCTTTTGCATATCTCAGTTGACCGTGTGTGTGTGTGTGTGTGTGTGTGTGTGTGTGTGTGTGTGTGTATGTTCTTAGGTGTGAAACCTAGATTTTGCACATGGTGGGTGCATGCTCTAACACTAAGTTCAATAACAAATGGTAAATGTCAGCCCTGAAAATACATACACACACACACTATATATATATATATAAAATGATGGAACAAGTTGTATTTATATATTTAGGAATACACATGTTGGGGTCTAGGAATTGCTTCACAAACCACATGAACACCAATCTCAGTCAACAGGTACAATTTATTGAGCATATGCCCCAAGACTGGTCAACCAGGGCCATGGTGCAGATTCAGGAACTGAATCATGACCCAGAGTTAAGATCCTATAGAGTTTTAAAGCCCAAATCCACAAACATCTGTGCCAAGTTATTGCGCCAATCAGGATTTAGGAATAGAGTATTTCCTCAGGAACATGTCTTGATTGTGCATTTTTCCTGTTCCTATTAGTTGGGGTATTCAACTGTGGCAGGGGACTTGCCTTGTCTAATGTCCATGTCCTAATTTGTCTACCAGGATGGGACTTGTCTAACATTCATGTCTTAACTTGCCAACCAGTATGTCAGTTACCCACATACATGTCTCTTTCTGTCAAGCACAATGTCAGTTTTCAGAGAGGGCATGGGAACTTAAATTTTTATTGGACTACTACTCAAAATGGAAGTCTAATTTCAAATAGTTTCTTATATTGGTATGGGTCTCTCTCATCCCAGGGGCAGCTTAAAAAGACAAATGCCATAAAAGCTTATACAGAGGTGCAGGAAGTGCTATTAAGTAGTTGATTCAGGTCTCAGCTTATTGTGGGTAACTATACAAAGCAGTTCTACTGACTTCTATCATGATTGGTTCCAAAGGACACAGAACATAACAGACTATGTAATCAATCTTGGCATTGGAAAGTTTCCTAGTAACAGCAGAATCATAGGAGAAAGTTTTCTTATAAGGGTAGGCTATCCAGGTAACTGTTACTTAGGCCTTAACAATTTACCTAGGTCCCAAAACACAAGTATAACAATTAAAGACAAAGAGCCTTGTATACCATTTGTTTTGTAGGTCTTGAAGATTTGCAAAAGATATAGACAGACATTTTAGCAAAGAGGATATACAAATTGCAAATATGCACATTAAAGCATATTCAACATAATTTTTCTCTAAGAAAATACAAATTAAAATTAGAATAAGATAGCTGGGTGTAGTAGCACACACCTTTAATCTGAACAGAGGCAGAGGCAGGTGGATGGATCTCTGTGAGTTCAGGGTCAGCCTGGTCTATATAGCAAATTTCAGGCAAGAGGAATAGTCAGACACTGTCTCAATAGAAAAAAAAATAGAAGAGGATGCTTCTCCATACCTTTTAAAATGACCGAAATAAGAAATAACAGCACAAGATTGAAATGTAAAGAAACTATCATGCATACCTTGCTAGTGACATAAATAGAATTCATTTGTGTTAGTGACTTTTCTGTCTCTGTGACCAAATTACTTGCTTTGCTGATGGCAGGGAAGACTTAGTGGAACATCCCATGTCATAACAAGGAAGGGCCAGAAACAGGGAAGTGGCCAGGGATACTATACACCCAAGGATCCATCCCCAGTAAGCTGTGCTCCTTGAGCTAGGTTTCACCTCCTCCACAGCCTCCCAGAATAGAACTGCCAGCTGGGAACCAAGCATTCAAAATATAGTATGTAAGGGGCATTTTGTATTCAATCCACAATAGGATGTTTTGGAAAATGATGTACTAATTTGTTTAAAAACTTAAGCATGCCAATTCTGTGCATTATAGCAGTTGTAGCCTTGATATTTATCCCCAAGAAATTAAGACAAGGACATGTAGAACTTGTACATGAATATTTATAGCAGCCTTATCTATCCAGAATCTGTCCTTTAGCAGGTGAATGGCTTAAATGGTGGTGCATGTATTCCATAGTATACCATAAAGCAATAAGAAGGAATGGATTTTTTGGTACATGCAGAGAATTTTGCTGAGCAAAAGGTAGAAGATTATTTTAAAAGTTAGGATTCTATATGTATTATATTTGAATGGCAAAGTTGTGGGGATAGATAACAGACTAGTAGTTGCTAGGGGTTAAGAGGTAACGTGCCAGTAGGAAGGGATGGGTGTGGTCATGAAGGGCAACATCATGAGGCAGCTTTGTGGATGGATGCATTCTTTGCTGTATTTTCTTTTTATGTATGTTTAATGCATACATAATATGTATGGGATATCTGTGTATGTATGCACATTCACATGTATATGCAGGTAACAGATTGAGGCAGGTATTTTTTAATTGGCAACTACTTTATATATTAAGGCAGGAACTCTTGTTTAAACTTTGAGCTTGCCAATTTCACTAGTCTAGCTAGCCATCTTGTCTTGAGAATCCTGTCTCTGCTTCCCAAGCAGAAACAGGCAGGTCTATCATGCCCAACTATTATATATGTGGGTGCTAGGGGTTTAATTCCAGGCCTTTCCATTGAATCACCTCCTAGCACCTGTTCTGCTAATGCAGGTATCTTGGTTATGATATTAAGTTATAGTTTTCTTCATGCCACTGTTGGAAGAAACTGGAATAACCTGAGATTTCTGTGCTTCTTATAACTACATGTCAACCTATACGTATCTCAAGATAAAAAGGTTAATTTATTGAAAGTAACACAAGAAGTTATAACAGACATATTAATAGGATAGCTTTCCAATAAATAAAACATTCACCTTTTGTAGTTAAGATAGTATAAGGGTTTAAAAGATAACACTTGTGATGGTTTGTATATGTTTGGGCCAGGGAATGGCACTATTTGGAGGTGTGGCCTTGTTGGAGTAGGTGTGTCATTGTGGGCATGGGCTTTAAGACCCTCATCCTAACTGCCTGGAAGCCAGTATTCTGCCAGAAGCCTTCAGATGAAGATGTAGAACTCTTAGTTCTTCCTGCACCATACCTGCCTGGATGCTGCCATGTTCCTGTCTTGATGATAATGGACTGAACCTCTGAACTTATAAGCCAGACCCAGTTAAATGTTATCCTTATGAGTTGCCTTGGCCATGGAGTCTGTTCACAGCAGTAAAACCCTAACTAAGACAACACTGAACTAGAAAATATCTATAGCAAATATGAATGAAAACAAATTGACAGGTTTAATATAGAAAAAGTTCTATGACTAATGCAGGAGTTACTAAAATGTTCACACTTGAATAGCTCACAAAAGAAAAAATGCCAACGGCTATAAAACTTGTGAAAAAGTATTTCAGTCTCGCTAATCATCAGTGAAGTTTCTTTTTTCTTCCAGCCTGTAAATCTGTATTGTACAACCTTATTCCCAATATTACTCCTTTCCCCAGCATTTTCTACCTGCCATGTAGGTTGTGTTGAGATCACATGGAATTTTAGCTGTGGTACTAACTTGTAAAGACACGTGCTTTTTCTGCTTTAAGTATTATTTAACCGTGGTATTACATTCCTTGCATATTACCAATGATTGATTGTTTTACATTAATAAGTCAACCCTTTCCCTTTTTCTTCCTCCCTTAAACTTCTCCCCCTTTCTTTTTCAGAGACAAACTCTTACCATATAGCCCAGGCTGGCCTCGAACTCTTTGTTCCCTTGCCAGTGTCTCCTGAGTGCTGGGATTTTAGGCATAGACAGCTGTATATGACTTATTTCTGCCCTCCCCCGACCCACTAGGAATTGAACTTATGGTCTTTGAATATAACTTGCATATTAGGGACATGCTTCACCACTGACCTCTATCTGCAGACCATTGAAAAGGTTTGTTTTGTGACAGGGTCTCACTACGTAGCCTTGAAATCTGGCCTTATGCCTTGCGTCATAGGTAGCTAGGATCACAGGCTTGAGCACCAAGCCTACCACCACTTTCTTATATCCAGCTTCACAGCTGCTGAATTTAACTTTTGGTAAATTTTTGTATTTGTTAAGACAATGTCCTGCTATATTTTGATGTTTACATGTTAAAGGATTAGTCCCTAAACTGCCACTACTGAGATGTGGACCCTTAGGAAGTGGGGTGTCAGGGAAGGTTCTTAGCTCTTTTTGTGGGTGCCCTCAGAGGTGACTTTGTGTGGCACCTCAATCAGTCCCCTTTACGTTCTGGCCTTTGTAAGCAATTTGACTCTGCCACTTGCTTGTGTTGTAAGTGCTGCTCTTGCCAGAGGCCTAAAGCAATGGGCTACCCAGTCTTGGGCTAGAATCTCCAGACCCTTCGGCCACAATAAACCTTTCTCTTACGAGCTAATTATATTAGGCATTTCATTACCATGATGTAGAAATGACACATTCACTTAAAGCATTTTTACTGTATGTAAAGTACCATAAATTCAGAATATTTGGATATGTATATGGAGTTTTCATCTTGCTAGAATATTCACAACCATGCCTTTCCTTTAAAATCTGAAAATACAGACTCAACTCAGTGAGTAAGAGCATTGATTGCTCTTCCTGAGTACCTGGGTTCAATCTCTGAAACCTACATGGTTACTTAAAACCAGTTACTTAACTCCAGTTTCAAGGGGTCCTTCTAGTCTCCTTGGCACCAGGCATGTGCATGACACTTGTGCAGGAAGAACATTTGTGCATTTAAAAAAAAAATCTGAATATCCTTCTTCACTCTGTACTTTTCATTTGATTGAAAACAAGAAATATTGTTTTGATCTGATAGCTTTTCTCAGTAGGTAGCCTGGTTTTAGTTTATCTATGTGTTTTCTATCTGGAATTTATTTTCATCTTATATTTAAAAATCTGAATTCAGTCTCAGCCATTGGTTCTGTCTGTGTAAACATGAATGTGTTTTTATACTACTTTGCTGAGCCATTTGTGAGCCTTCCTTCAGTGAAAACACTTTCATACTTTTTTTAATTAATGCTTTTATGTGTTTTTCTTTGATTTCACAGTCTAGTAATTAAAAATCAGGTACACTGATCAACCTCCACAATTTCTCGGAATTTTCATTTCTTTGTCATTTATATCTTGTTACAGAATCCTTCAATGTGAACTTCTAATATATGGATTTGATTTTCAGACCTATTCATCTTGATCTTGTGACCTTTATTCGTGGGTATACATTTTTTAGCTTGTGATCATGCCTTTCTGTTTACAGCAGTTGTTTTTTGTTTACTCTATAACCTCTTGAATGTCACTAGGGATAAGCTGACATGTTAAATCCTATTTCCTGTGTTGACTATTTTATTAGTGGCTGCTGTATAATTTGCTTAGTTTGGTTCTCATGCTTTGAATTGCTGAGTTTTCATAGAAGCAATGAATCTTTGTTGTTTGCTTATATTTCTTAAAGATGTTTTAAAGTATTAAGTCATTTGACATGAGCTACTTCAGCATTCAGGTGGGTCATTAGTAATAGTTTTGGATTTAACATTAGTTTTACTTACATATAGATACTATTTTTTGTTTTTCAATTTATATGGGATATCTTCTTTCTGTCCTTTCTCCTTCACTCTGTGTATGCCCTTAGAGCTGAAATGAATGTCTCATAGCTAGCATAGAGTTGGGCCTTTTTATTTTTTAAATATTTTCACCATTATGTTGATTAGAGGATTTAACCCATTTATATTCAATGTAACAATTGATAGGTAAGGACTTACTAGTGTCATTTAAGATTTTTATTACATTTATTTATGTTTGTGTTTATATGTGTGTTCATATGCATGTGGGTGTGCACCATAGTGTGCACATGGAGGTCAGACACCCTATCAAACTTGGTTCTGTCCTTCCACTGTTGGTCCTGGGGATGGAACCCCAGGTTTTTCAGCCTGGTGGTAAGGTAAGTGCTTTTACCCAATGGAGCCATCTCACTAGCCTCTGACTGTTGGTTTGGTAGTTTTTTATCTGGTTCTTTTGTAGATTCTTTGTTCTTTTCCTCCCTTCAGTTTTTCTTTATGGTTAAATTTTGTTGTTGTTTTGTTTGTATCTTTAGGTGGCTTGTTTAAAGCTTGGATCCCCTAGGAGATGACCTAGAGTTGGAATGAGCTATAAAACTGAGTCTGCGAGGCTAAGTGTTGAAGTGGGCCTGGAAACATGAGTCTAAAAGGTCTGGCCTGGTGCTGGGGCAGTCTGAAGGCCTATACTGCATTAGAAAGTCTTGAGGATGTTCCTTTAGGTCCTGGGACTGTAAGATCCAGAGGTGTTCTAGAAGCTTGGTGCTATGTATTGTCTAGTACTCACATCTACTGAAATGAGCATGGGTCCTGAATCCACCAGATTGGAAATTAGCTTTTAAGTCTGCACCATCAGTTGATAAGTCTGGATTCCCATGTCTATATTTAACAACTTGGTTTCTGATTATAGATGTATATTGATTCTGGACAGACATAGATGATGTGGCTGGGTTTCCTGTTTCAGGGTTGGTCTGGAATCTAAAGCTCTCTCTTGTTGCTGGGTAGGCCTGGATCCTATTTCTGTGGGGATTGGTATAGAGATTGCTAGATATAGGCATAAGTAGGGTCATGGGGCTGCCCTGGGACTTTGTGCTAGCTTGGCCTGATGCCTAGGGCCATGGAGGCCAGGATGACTGAATCCTGGGGCAGCTAGACTGGGTCTAGAGCTTGAGTCTAATTGCTTTCCCTCCAGCACCAAAGCAGGTAATCATCAAAATGCTGAGGTAAGCTTTACTCTTTATATAGAGTGATGGCAAGCAAATGGACTTCTCTTGAGAAGTCAGTGGTTGAGATCTAAGTAGCAAGCCCCTGCCATGAGGTTGTGAAGGCTTTGGGTGACTATCACTGTCCATTTTCTGTTGTTATAACTGAATACCAGATGAGGTCACTCATAAAGGATGGAGGTTTATTTAGTTGATGGTCTGGGATTCTAAGAATATGGTGTCAGCATCCACTCGGCATCTGGTCAGAGACTTCTTTTGCTTGGTCATTGTATGGCAGAGGTCACATGGCCAGACAGAGCAAGCTTGATGTCTTCAGTTTTTCTTCTTACAAGGACATGAATGCCATCATGTGAGACCTACTTTCAGATTTAATCCTACCTCTGATTCAATCCTCTCCTAAAGACCTGCCCTCAGAATATCATTAACATATAACTTTGAGAATTGAGCGTCAACAAGGGTTTTAGAAAGGGACAAGCCATAGTGGTAGCTGCACTCCTGTTTTACCTAGAACTCTGCCACAGTTATCCTGGGAGAGAAGGCCGGACAGCCACAATCCTCATACTCCTGTCAGTGCTGGTGAGGGTTTGGTAAGAGGGAGTTTTTGCATCACTGGGAGAACTGAAATATTTTTGACTCTTCTGCAGAGTAATTTGGTGAGGATACGAAGTCTTTTAAAATGACTGTTCTCTTTGGCCTACTCTCCATATTTCTAGAAGGCCATCTTGAGGAACTGGGGTAGATGATCTGGGTTTATACAGAGTTCCTCACCACCACATAGCTTACAGTGGAGACATGCTGGAAGAAAGCTGCTCAGATGCCTTATGTAAGGATGGTAAATCATATATGTGTTGCATGACACAGAAATACCAATAACACGTACTAAAGGAAAACGTACAGGACAGTAGTACATATTCCTTCTTTATTAAAAAGGCAGGAAAATACTATGCATATATGACTTTAAAAGCTAGAAGTAAACAAATTACCAGTGGTAGGATTCTGGGTGAATTGTGTTTTTTTCTAAAACTTGTTTCCTACTAGTTTTAACTAGTAGGAAAAATATTAATAAAATAAAGGCTATGCTACCCTCCTAAAAAATCTGCAAAGTTTGAATACTTTTATAAATGTTGTA
Source organism: Rhabdomys pumilio (assembly GCA_030674055.1). Lineage (NCBI taxonomy): Eukaryota > Metazoa > Chordata > Mammalia > Rodentia > Muridae > Rhabdomys > Rhabdomys pumilio. Next base: position 97,784,719 of record JANHMN010000003.1, on the reverse strand, counting down.
ATACTTTTATAAGTTTGAATACTTTTATAATGTTGTAAAAATGTCTCTAGATGCCTCACATGTGCCAAAAGATAGCTGTTTTTCACAACTGATGGGCAAAATGTGGTGTCTACTGGAGACAAATATGCAGTTATCATCAGTGTGCAAATGGATTTTGCATTCTTCAGTTTCCACTGTGTAGTGAGCACCACAGTTGCCAGCACTGCCATATGAGCTCACACATGGCCCATCTGCCGCTCCTGCTTGGCCTGGCTCACACAGACTTATTTCATTTCATCCCTTACTTGGCAGCACAGCCTCTTTCTCATTATCATAGCCGAGGTTTGGTGCAGTGTTGCTCATTTTGCTTACCTGTTTGTTGTTTTTTCCTTTTGTTCCATTTTGTCAAAATGAAGATGCAAACAATGGGAGTTCTCTCTGAAAATGCAGTTCTTGCCCTGTGGGGTCTTGGTCATGTCTTGCTGACTTGCCCCTGCTTCTGACAGTTACAGACTGTTTTGGTCGTTCTGATAAGTAGAAAGCACTATGGTTTATTTTTCAAAGAGCTTAGCATTCCTTTTCCCAGCCCTACCCCCACCAGAAGATTTGGAACTGGTTCCAAATAGAAATTGTAAATACTAGCCTTAAGCTAAGCCCTCTCCATCTGGTAATGCTGAAGGCTCATGCTGTTTGCATAATCTTCATCAATGCTGCAGAAACATGAGGGGCGAGACTTACCTCTAGCCCAAGCACCTTACTTACAAAGGATTTTCCTCTGCCTTGGTTTGTATTTCACAGAGCACTGAGACAGTCAGCCAGACTGCTCAGAATTTGTTCAAGTGAAACTTGAGGACTATTAGGACCATCTGAGAGATTTATTGAATGGATTTGTTAGGATAGGCTGTCTGCTGCCAGAGAATCCTCTCTGATCCTGACACTATTTATTTTCAAAGATGTCCTTTTTAAGACTTTGCTACTTTCCTCTCTAGGTTACCCAGAAGAGACGTATCCAGTGTATGACCTTTCGGATGGTATCAAGCGTAGGCAAGAAACAATCCTGGTGGATTACCCTGATCCGAAAGAGCCCTCTGCTGAAGAAATAGCTGAACAAATGGGAGAGTTAGAAGAGGAAGGATCAGAGCATTTGAGCTGGGATCGTTTGCCCACTGACCCTGGAGCCCAGAAAGAGAATTCTGTTACCCTGTGTGATCCTAAACCAGAATCATGCTCCTGCTGTTTTCATGAAGAGGAGGATCCCGCTGTCTTGGCAGAGAATGCTGGTTTCAGTGCAGATGGCTACAGTGAGCAAGAGGAAGCCACCAAGGAAAACTTGCCCCAAGACTTTACGAATGAAGGGCTGGGGATCAGCACTAATAACACACACATGGGTGGCACGCTAAGGAAGCGCAGCCCCCAGGGTTTTGAGTGAAAGCAGCCTGCTTGGAAAAGTATCCATTACTCTGTTCCCATGACACCTTTCCTCAGTTTCATCCATGCTTCTGTGCTCTCTGCATCCTTCTCTGTGTTCAGTATCATAGTTCTTGGGCCACTACCATGGATACAGTCTATCCTTCCTGGTGCTTGCACACCTGTCACTTTGTAAAGTAGCCATTAGTGTGAACATGGGACAGAATCACCTTTCTCCTCTTGCCTTTCCCTATCTGAGACACTAACCCATCCAGTAATTGTGTTTGGCTGCTTGTGCTTGCAGGTGGTACCACCTAGGCAAACATCTGACCCTCCTCATAGGAGCAGCAGATGATTTACCTGTGGTGGTTTATTGAATGGATTTGTTAGGATAGGAAGGCTGTGAGTGAGAACTGGGTTGGCAGATACTGAGGACTTAAGTTTTAAGAATGAAGATGTTAGATTTCCAAATGCCTTATTGTTTGGGCCTTCAGCTGGTTAGTGGTCCCCTAAGAAGACCATGCTTGATTCTGAGGCTAGGGGCCCAGCGCACAGCAAGATAGCTGATTGAGCTGCAATCTCTCCTCATAGCCTTCTAAGATACCCTGACTCCTCCAGAGCAGCAGGCCATGTACTCACAGGCCTATTTGGAGATCATTTTGCTTGTATATTCCCTCAATCCCTAGCTTCCTTTGTCCTTATTCTCTTGAACAGAACTGCCAAATCTGCACCTTTGAATGTCTTCTGTGGCTAGAGGGAATTTGAAGCATTAGTTTGTGTCCCACAAGCTGAAGTTTGAGGCTGTTGAAGCTACAGGACTGCTTGAGTATGGTGGTCCTTCCTTGAGGAGCTCAGGAAACATTGTCTTGTGAGACAAGATGGAACCTAAGAATTCTAACAAGGGTGAGTCAGTTCAGTTACACGAATTGAAAACTGAAAGGCCGTGTATCTCCAACAACATTCCCAGTCATGAAATGGGGGACTCAAAATTTAAGGAATTTTGTGAAGCTGGATACAGTCTTTAGAGTTCTATTGTACCTGGTATGAATATGATGCCAGAAGCTAGTTTGGGCCACTTGGGAGCATACTGTACTGACTGTCATCAGAAAGTCTGAGACCACAGTAAGGTATTGTCAGCTACTAGAAAGCTTTACATGTTAGCTGGACTTGAGAAGACCCTTAAGAGTGAGTCTAAAAACACGCTGCACTGTATCAGTCCGTTTGATTGTTTGATTGAATGTTTGATTGAAATTGTGCAGAATGCAGTCTTGTCATAACTAAGTGTAAAAAGCAGTAGGTACTCTTGTTTTGGCAGATTGTTTTCTAGATGGTTCTGGTATCCACCATGAGAAGTTGACTTAGGATAGCCCCGTCACTGGTTCTAACATAGGATATAACTCTGTTATTAGATAAAAACTTGTTTCCTTCTCATTCATTTGTTGGACAACTGCCCTGTGCTGAGTATTAAGAAGACTGAATTTGTACCTTGAAGAATTTCAGTTTAATATGTGAATCTGACAGATGCACTGTGGATCCTAGGAAAGCTTGAGATTGTTTGCAACTAGGCTGTGGAATTTTAGATTGGCTCCTTAGGCAGTCTGAGCCTGATTTGGGCATCTGTAAAATTAGGGTAGTAAAACCACAGGTCTTCCATGGTTGTAAGCTGTAGCTGAGGTAGTCAGTGCACACAGGGTGGCATGCTTATGTTGTTAGCTAATGCATAACAACATATCATGTGTAGCTGCTTTATTAATTACAGTGTGGACCCCAAGCTGTAGAAGCACAGAAGAACAGGAATGTTTTTGCCAAAGTACCAATAAGTTTCAGAAGACACTGTGGCAAGCTAAGAACATGGAAAGGCCATTTGGGCAGAAAGAGTAGGTTAGCAAGAACAGTGGGGTGCATAGGTGGATAATCGGGTGAAAGGGGCTTCGAGCCAACTCTGTCAATGAGGATCAGTATGGAAACAGTTCCTGCCAGAAGGACCAATTCTTCATGGTTCTTGCCACTCTAGATGTTAGTTTGCATATAGGAATATATTTATTTGTATATGCTGGAAACTTTGAAGTACCTATTAGTAATTTGGAATATAGGCTTTTTTTGTTTATTTTCTAGAACTGTGTCTTTTGGATATGATGGTTTTACATGTATATCCAATCCAGGATGACCAACACCAAGGGACTTGGTTTCATTGTTGTGATCTTCATTTCTTTCTCAGTATTAAGGGCTTCATCAAGGCCTTGCCATTAGGTCTGCAGTGACCTCTGGGTACCACAGCAGTAGTTGGCCTAAGAAGCCACTGACTGTCACCTAGGAGCCTGCTTGGTAAGTCAGGTGGGTGACCAGCCAGAAGATTCCTTAGCTTGGTTATATAGGAACATAAGACTGTACCTCATTACCTCAGGGACTGGGCCTGGGAGGGATGCTGAGAAGTAGAGATGGAGTTGGCCTCTAGGAATAATGGCCTGTGATAACTATGATCTTTGTATTTAGACTTAGATAATAAAATAACTTATGGTCTGTCCCCAGACACTCTGAAAAAAAGAAGCCTAACTAATACTCATGGCATAATTAAATTTTCTCATTGCTATGTCAAAGGTAACAATGCAGGAGGAGCATATAGTTGAGAGCAGTCCTTCAGGGCAGCAAGAGCCAGAGGACTGGTTCACAGGGAGCAGAGAGAGATGGGTGAGAGCACTTGACTTGTTTTGCCCCTCTCATTCAGTCTGGGACTCCAGCCAAAGGGCTGATGCTGTCCATAGTAAGTTGGGTCTTCCTCCTCAACTAGATTTTCTTATAAACACCTTCACAGACAAGTATGTTTCCATGGCCCATAAGTTGGCAAACAAGAGTAAACACCAGAGGCAATAGGTGTAAAGCAAGATTTTCCTCAACATGTGTTCTACACAATTTAGGATTTTTTTTCAACCTGATGACTAAACAAACAAAACCTCTTTCCCTTGTAGAATACCCTGTATATGGTCTCCTCACAAATGCAGTCGCTACAGGAATCAGGCCATGTTCAGGTAGGGAATCTTTTTGACCCATATCAAAACACTTAGCTGAGTAAATACATAAACCCTAATTATAGATTTGCTCTTAAATTCCCCTTTTTATTTAGACAATTTGTATCTGCAAAGAACATTGCATGTGTCACCTATTTGGGCAGTGATGAAGGATACAAACCAACTATTATGTAGCCTCCTTAACCACTAGCCTGTCTAAAACACTTTCTAGTATCAAGAAAACAGGCCATTCCTTCACTTCAAAGGGCACCACTTTCCTTGTGGATGGTCCAGGAATCATGTCCACCTTCAGGGCTGTTTATGGAGTGTCTGTGCCAGAGTGATGGTGCAATGGCAGGAACTGAGCGCCATCACTGTCTTGAATCTCATGCTGCTGGACTACCCAACTCGATACCCTCTGTGGCCACTCTGCGTGCCAAGAGTGGTCCAGAGTCACTCTGTGGGGTTTCTGTGACTTTGTGATGACTCCCTTTAAGAACAACTACAGATTCATCATGTTAGTGCCAAATCTACCACAGGCTGACAAAGGTTCCCACACACATAAGAACCCTTTTTAGATAGACCCAGCTCTAAGAACGACCTGCAGTCACGTGTGTGGGCCTTTCCCACCCCTGAGTACTACGGCCCAGTTCTGTCCACAAGGGCCATGCCCACCAAGCATACTTAAGAACTATCAGCCAGTTCTTTCAGTGACCCAGATGACCTAGAAGTATCTTCTAACCCAATTGTTTCCATGCTATAGATGTGGCACCACAGGAGAAGGCAGTGTTGATCTTTATGTCACTGGTTCTCCACATGCTCTGGGCCTTCTTTGTTGCTCTTACCCACCTGACCCTTTGGAGCACCTGGAGAGGAATGGAGTGGAGAACATTTTAGGAGAGACATGTTTTCTTCTCTCTATGAAAAACAAGGACACAGCAGTCAAACAGTTCAAGTTTAATTTGTTGATACATGTCTGTACTTAGACAAACACTAAAGTCTACAACATACATAATGTCATTATGGGAAAATACCAAGTTTGTCATTGCACATACCAATAAATAAATACATTTGCTTCAGAATACCAAAAAGTTTATTCAAAAAGTCACTTAATAAAAGCACAGTTTTGCAAGTTTGTCTAAAACTCCAGATAATTTTGAACAAAAATAAAATGTCTGACCACTCCAAAATAGGAAAAGACAATCATGTGCAAATCGACATACATGTTCTAGGCGTGAAAACTGGCTAAGTGTGCTCTCAGCTAAAGAAATTTTGCCTGTCCTCACCAAGCCGATCACCAGTATGGGGTCCAGGAGGCTGGAGCTGGGCTTCTCCTTCTACGCTACTCTGAGATGCTCTATAGAACACTACATTTCAGTTCATCTCCCACACTATCCGGACCTCAGTGGGGGAGGAGGGGCAGGAGAACAGAGGAGAGGGGTGCAGTGTCTTTCTCAGGAAAGAAAGAAGGCACAGTGATGAGCTAGGAAAGGTAGTGACAAGAGCCAGGACTAACGTTCACTTAACCTAACTCCTACAGCACGCTCTGGCAGGCCTGTATCTTGCAGGGAAGGGAACACACAGAGAGATTACATAGTTTGCTCAAATGCTCTAGCTGCTCAGTACGGTTGTATGCTCCCAGATCCACTTGTCTCTGTGCTGAAAACTCAAACCCATCCCAGTACTTCTTAAGATCTTAAAATGACAGAAGACTGTAAGCTGGAAGTGAATTAGGGCAGGTGGTCATAAAATGAAATAAAAATCTACCCCATAGCCTGTTCTGGAGACTCAAGCAGGTCTACAAGCCAGGATAAGGTCCCAACTCTGCAGGGCAGTGGGGCCCCAGTCACAGTGCTAGGCACCACAAGAAAGCATGCTTTGATGGCACCTGGCATCCTGAAATCCCATCAGGATATCGTAGCTGGGGCAAGGAATACAGAGAAGGGGAGGCCAGGACTACTGATAAGGGAAACCAGGCTGACCATCTATGAGATGGGTGTTGTGCTTGCAGAGCAGAGCTCCCTGCAGACCCCGTCTAAGTAGTCATCTCTATTGCTTGTTAAACTTAGAACTACTTGTACATAATGTTTTGAGGCAAATAGACCTGCCATTTCCAGAAAGGAGAAAGAAAAAACAAAATCCAAACAAATCCACTTTACAGCATTGTTGCCTTGTCACTGAAGAAGGTAGGACCAGAAGTTCTCTTCCGGTCTATTACCACACATCTTGGCCTCCAGCGCCTGTCTTCCCATAGGCATGCACCTTACTTGCTCGCTTCACCTTAGTGTCAAGATTGTTAAGGCACCATCACTACACCATGTTTATTTAAAAGGATGCACATCTCAGCTCCTCCTCCAGTGAACTGACACTACACTTCCTGATAGTCACCTGCTCAGAACCATGGGAGAAAGAGGGAGAATGAAGGGGCACCATCCACAGTGGTCACCACTGCCTCCTTATTCTTTTCCTACTCTGATGTGATCTTAAACTTCTGTTCATTGTTTGCAGATTGCCCTTTCCTCTGCACACACACACACACACACACACACACACACACACACACACACAGACAGACACAGAGCACCTTGGAGCCAGAAGGACAGAAAAAGCTAGACTTAGAGAGAAGAAGGGGAAGCTAACATCACCACTCTGCAGAGGAAGTATGTTGGAGCAGAGGGTGGAGAGTTTCAGGGTGTGGAGGCAGGAGCATACAGAGGAGCTGCCTAAGGTTCCAGCTGCCCTGCACTCTTACAGACTGGACTGCTCATCTCATCAGTTTGCTACCCAGCCAAGGACCAACAAGAAGAGGGTGTAAGGGATAAGAAATCTTCCTGTGGGAAAGGCTGAACCCAGGTCATCCCTGGGGCCCTGGTAGCTGAAGTCTTTGGGCCTGTGTTCACAGGGCCAGTGGTCAAGAAAAGGCATTGTCACCAGGAGCTGAGTCTTCAGATCTGACCTTGTAAGGCTGGTCTTGTCACTCAGTGCCCAACAGACAGTTTTGTGCTGAGGCTGCTCCTTTCCACAGTGGGCTACAAAGTTCAGCCTATTTCCTGGTGCTACCAAATTTATATTCAAATAGCCAAGACTCCCCCCACCCCTTTTCGTGTGGTAAAGCAGACAGCAGAGGCCAAGAGTTTTCCATTGTGCTTCCAGTTCCACTCTTACCTCCAGTGAGCCCTCCACTCACAAGAGTCCAGAAATCAGCCTGTTCAACCTTAAACTTGTCAACCCAGAAAAACAGCCTTGACTAGACTAAAGACCTGGTTTCTATCACCTCTAATGTTAGGAGATTTCTCCTTATAAAGTCAGGGATGGATGGATGGAGGGAGGGAGGGAGGGAGGGAGGGAGGGAGGGAGGGAGGGAGGGAGGGAGGGAGGACAAACAAAACTATGGGAAGGAGATGGCACTGTAATCTTTCATCAGGAGATAGGCCAGCCCCAGCATGGAAGTCCTACGGCCTTCCAGAAACTAGACTGTAAACAAAGGCTACCTCACTGAGGGTCCTCTAATGGAGATGTATGGCTCAGGTGTGTCAGACCCTGCTACAGCAGGCATGCCTTGCTTGGAGTGTCCAACCTAGGAAATCTAGATCTTCTTTTAAAATACTACTTCTATTTACATCAATCCAGCCTCCTTACCTGCAGAGCCTCGTATTCAAAGCATGACTCTACTCTTTAAATTTCTACCTAGCCGTTTCAAGCATATCTATTTCAAAGCAAAAAGCAATGTCTAAATGCTCTTTGCTTCTTCCCACTGGTTTCTCATCTCCATCTAGGCAGGAAGCTTCTCACAAATGGCACATGGGCAAGAGCTTGGAGTTCCCAAGTCCACCAGATGAGTGGTGCCATCATGTCCAGGCCCAGCCCCAGAACCCTCGGCTGCCTGTCACACATACACAAAGTGTGCAGTAGTCCTGCTGAGGTCTGTGCACAGCTCAAAGTCCTCATAGAGGAGCCAGGCACAGGCCACGTTACATCAGAATGGTGTGCAAAAACTCAGACAACTTTCAACAGGGAACTGCCTGATTCCCTACTGAAAGGTTTTCAGCCTTAGACATTAACTCTGAGGGTCTTGATCTGTGGAATTGGGAAGGGAAAGGGCATGCAGAATAGACCCCAGAAGGTCAGAGAGTCTAGTTTCTGGGCAACAGTAGGAACAAAGGAACCTGAGGTTCTCAACTCTGCCCTTAGCCAGTTAGGTAACCAAGAGACAAGTGCCTTTTACTCAGGGCTCGGCATTGCTTTTGGTGAACCATACAGAGTACTACCACCTCTGAGCTCTTGTGGCCCTAAAATATCCTTTGCTCCCCTCACCCTGCTCCATCCCCCTAAGAACGGCATACAGCCCTCACTGATTGTGGCATGCTGGCAACAATGGGAGCTGAGTCTTCCCAGAGAGAACATTCCTCCTGAAGCACACCATTACTTGAATGGTGACCTAGATCCCATGTGTGTGTCATAGGTGTTGTGCTGGGGCTGCTCAGAGCCCTGATGTAGGGAGTCTCCTGGATGACTCCTGTAATCCCCATCCACTCAGATATTTGGCCTTGAGAGCTGAGTTCTTGCTTGTGCAAGCACTGGGCAAGTCTGAAGCAACAGATGAGCTAGCATTCTAAGCCACCAGCTACTACATAGCCAGGCCCCTGCAATCCTAGCAGGGTCCTGCCATGCACTTATCCCTACCACCCTAACCCCCTTTGGGCCTAATGGGCCCTTTTGAAGTGGGAGTGCTTTCTGCTGACCACCAGAGCCTTTGCTACATAAAGCTCAAGTGCCCTATACATACATATACTCACTGTACCCCTACCTCCTGGGACACCCACTGTCCTCTGACTTGTAGGCTGAGTGGATGGCTGAGCCACAGCAACCCTGCTTGTGCTTCCTCTCCCTCTGTACCTCCAGTTGAAGAGGTTTTCCAATGTGGTAAACACAACTGCGCGGGGGACTGACCCAGGATTAGGTATGTGTGTTGACCTTGGGGCACAGAAATACTCTTCCTGTCATACCCATCTGTGTTCCTCTGCTTCAGCAGCAGAGACAGAGCAGCCAGTTTCTGGTTGGTAAGGCCAGAAAGCCCACTGAGGGCCTATGAACAGAGGGTAGGCAGGGCTGTCTTGGCAGGCAGGCAAGCTCCACTCCAGACTGGGCCACCCTAAAGGCAGTGGGGGCCTCTACTCGCAGGCCAGCTTGCTGTCAAAGCTGGACAGAGCAATGGCAAAAGCCTGCAGTGCACACAGTGGGTAGTTGTAATCCATGGTGAACACATCTTCTGCTACCCGGCCAAACTGCATGACGATGTAGTCCGCTGTGGCACGCACAAGCAAGAATGGTGGAGACAGAAAGACCAGGTAAGACACAGGCAAAGGAGGGAAGGAAAAGAGCAGAAATGCCAAAGAGATCCAAAGGATGAAGAAAACAAAGGTTCAAGAGAAGTGTAAGGAGCAAGAGGGTAAAGGGAGAAAATGCATACAGACAGCAGGGCACAGGAAAGAAAAGACATCCATTTAAAAGGTATTCCCAAGCCCCAGACATGCTGGGCACAAAGAATCTAGGGGCAGGGCGCTAAATCACTATAGTTAGAAAGTTCTAACAAAAGCCATATACCCACATCCCCTCACTGGCTGGTATGGACCAGATTGGGGGTGGAGGAGGGGGCTGGGAACCATGCGTACAGCATCAAAAACAGGAGTGGCAACACTCACGGTCATTGCCATGGATGATCTGGAAGTTCTTCACAGAAGCCTGCGTGACGCGCCCGTGGAAATTAAGTACGTAGGACTGTGTGTCGTCATTCCAGACTGGCGTCTTGTTCTGCAGCTCAATGATACTCTCCGTGTTCTTGTTCTGCCAGCGTGCTAACAGGGTCTCGTGTTCCTAGTGGGGTGTGGGGAGCCTCATTTGAGTCAGACCCAAGACCTGGCATTACAACCACCCCAAAAGGGATCTTTCCTAGGAATGAGGCTTCTTAGGGGTCCCTAGACTTACAGGGTTTCTCAACCCATACGCATACACCTTGATGGAATTCTTAGAAGCTCATGCAGAGGTTGGAGCCTGGGGAAGCATTAGATAGAGACTCACATTGCGGGGGCGGATACAGACTCTCTCATGAACCATGTTCATGCCTGGGACGATCACACTCATCTTCCGAGGTCCCTTGAAGCCTAGGACATTTGTCTCCTGGGAAAACAAGAGAATTCAGCTCTGGCTACCTAGAAGTGTTGACCCATGGGGAGAGTGAGCCAGGGAAATAAAGATGAAGAAGAAAATGTCTGCAACATCTACATTTGGTGGTCCAACAGTCACCTGTAAACCTAGCACAGTCCACACTGCTCCTGTGTACAGCCCAGCCTGCTCCAGTCAGTGGCAGGTCAGTATGAGTACAGAATGCCCTCCCTCAAGTACACTAGAGTCACGCAAATGTCACTCTCTCACACCTCATTCCTAACCTAGCCACAGTTTCCGTCAGCTGTCATGTTACACCAGACAGCGCTAATTTCTGGTTTAGCTTGTTTCTGCCCTGGGCTCTCCCCACCATCCCTTCTCAACATAGCACCCTTGCTGTGTTAAAGGATATGCGTTCTTTCCCCGCTGGGCCTGGTGTTCTACTATCAGGGCCTTGTGTGATTTGGCCCCTACTCCTCAGTTTTCTTGCTATCTTAACTCTCTTCTGCAAGCACTCTGCCCTCCACAGACAAGTACACGGGTGATTTTCACTTCTGACTGTTTCTCAGGAGTTACCTTGGCAAGACCCTCTGCCATCACTCCTACAGGATCACACACACCTTCACACAGACCTGCACCTCTGCTTGAGTTGTGATTCTAAGCACTGATCAAGAGCATGCCTATTTCACTTACATCTGCTTTACAGCTTGTCCCTCACTAAAGATCTAAGTGCCATAGGGTTTTACTGTTTCTATTTACTATGTCCTAAGTCCCTCCAACAGTACCACGCATTTAGATGGTCTCAGGCTGCTTCTCTAAATCTGACCAGCAGGTGGCACTATGGGATCATCCAAAATAAGTGAGGAGTCCCAATTGTCTCTAAGAACTGTTCCTGGGACACTTCCTTTACTTTTAAAAATGAAGAAACTAGCTGTGCAACAGAGAATGCTCTTATTACTTCAATCTTGTTCTTGTTGGTATAGTGTTAGCAAGTGCTCCGACTCCAAGCTTTGGTTTCCAGACCAGAGGGAACAGAATCTCTGTTCTGAAACAATTCTAAAAGACCTCAGATCCATGCAGTGTCTGGCAATGCAGCTGCAGCTGCAGCAGCCAGTGAGATGTGGGTGAAGTGCAGAAAGGAATCCAGGCCTCGACCTCCTCCCATTCAGGAGTCTCCTGGGTTGGCCACAAGGATGGTTCCCAGAGCTCCCTAGGCAGTTAACCTGCTGTGGCCTAAACCCTGAAGACAGGTAAGGTCAAGATGTCCCACATAGAGTCACTCTACAGAGGACAACCCTTTTAGACACAGCCTTAATGACTCATCAAGGTAATGGGGCAGCCCCCAGTCAGGCACTTTGGCCTGGGTTCATGGCTGTCTAGGAACTGAGGACTCACATAGCACACTGCTGCCAGCTCCTGGCGCAAGGTTCCACTTTCCAGCGTAGAAGATGATGCCTTCTGAGGATTGACGCCATTGTCATAAACAGTGAACTTGGTGCCCATCAGGTTGGACCTGAAGGAAAGACACACCCAACAGGCTTACATACCTCTTCCCATGGCACAGGATAGCCCCTCCTCTTACAAGGAGCCTACAGAGCACTCATGGAATAGGCCAGGGCAGACCTGGGGACACAGTGGAAGTATTCCACAAGCTGTCAACTCAACTCAAAGGATTGACTTTCATATCAGAAGGAAAACCAGGGAATCAGTGTTCATAGGTTTCTTGGAGGGGACAATGGCACTACTTTTTCTGGAAGTAAGCAGGGTAGTATCTAGGGGGCCTGAGAGCATCCTGCACCTCACAGACAATAGCTGTGTCTGTCCTGCCCAGGGTATGTTCAGCTTAAGCTACTCATGCCTTTACTTATGAGATCTCACTTAGGGCCTCCCCACCTCACCTCCACAGGGCTTCTTTGCAGGCTTCTCCCTTGGCTCTGACCAGGGAAGGGACCCAAAGCAACTCTTCCATTGTGTCCTATATCATTGGTAACATCCTGATTTGACCTGTCACTCACACTGGCTCAACACCCTGGAGCAGCCTAGTCCTCTTTGACTCAAGGCTGGGCAGACTCCTTCAGAGATATCAGAAGACTTGCCAGTCCCCTCCCTCCCTCGCCTTCCATGGTGAACAATGGTACCGCAATTTCCCGATATAGCTATCGCCTCCCCGAGACAAGTCTGTTGGGTCCACAGAGATGAGGTAATTGGAAGTTTTACTCTTCTTTCTCTTTCTGCCCGCCAGGAGGAACACCTTAAAGAGTAAAGCAAAATAACATTAAAGATCCAGCCTCTGTCCCCTGCCCCCTGCCCCCTGCCCCCTGCCCCCTGCCCCCATGCGAACACACAAGAACTGGCAAGTTCCTAAGTCCACACAAAATGCTTACTTCCCTGAAGAACCAAGAGTTCAGTCTCAGATCTGAGCTTCCCTCATATTCCAGCCTTTGAGCCTTCAAACTGAAAATACATGCCCAGAGGAACCTCACCTTCTTGCCATCCTCACGATCTAGGTGCAGAAAGTAGGTGGGGTACATGCCCCGGTCCATGCCCTTCTTGTCCCGAGTGATGCGGCATTTGATGGTGATCCCTTGTGGGGCTGGCCTCAGCGCAAACTCCTCTAGATCCTGGACCTCAATATCCACTGGTGGCTCTGGGGCTGCTGGGCTGGGGGCTGAAGCTGCCTCCTATGGAAAGGGAGAGTAGAAACCAAAATCAAAAGGACTCTGTGCTTGAGACTGGTGGCCTAGGACAAAAGTCTGCCTCCTGATTCAGTGAGTGGAAGGAGAGGATCGGGTCAGGATCCCTGGGATGTGGATGTGGCCATCCTGCTCCAGGGCTGACAGCTATCTTCTAGCTATCCCTTTCCTCAGCAGTTCCTGGAGGAGGAGTCAGAGATAAGGGCAGGCTCTCTCTCAGGAGGTCGTCCTGCCTAAGGCCAGCTCTTCCTGTACTCCAGCTCCTTGATCTTGCTGAAGACACAGAAGTACAGCAGAGAAGGGCCCAGCTAGAGAAGCTTCACACAGACACCAAGCCCAAGGAAAAGCAGCCTCGTGATGTTGTCACATGCATGTACTACTTCATGTCCTACTTTATTGACTTGACACAGCAGAGCCGGGGGGGAGGAGGGGGGAAGAGTGCATGTCCAGATCAAACTGGCCTGTGGCCATGTTTAGGATGGATGGTCTTGATGTGAGAGGGCCCAGCCCACTGAGGGTGGCTAACAGAGCATGGGCCTGGAAGTGAGCCAGCAAGCAGTGTTCCTACATAGGTGATGCTTGAGCTCCCTCGATGATGGTCTGTGACGTGACAGTGCGAGCCAAGGAACCCTTTCCTCTCCAAGATGCTTCTGGTCAGTGCTTATCACAACAGAAAACAAACTAACACGCCGCCCATAGGCAGAGCTAACTACTGACGGCCATCCCTCTAGGGGATGAAGGCTTCTCCTCACTCACCCTGACAGACTTTCTGCTAGTGGCAGAACTAGGGCGGGTGTTGCTGTTTAGCTGGGAGGAGCTAGAGCTGTTTTCATCCTCATCCTCTTCCTCATCAAAGCTCATGCTGCTGGAGATGCCTATGGTGAGCAGAGAACAGGCAGGGATGAGCACACAGACGTTTACAGTGAGAATACAGGAGATCCCATGTAGATGTACATCCAGCCACTGACTCACCTACATCCAGACACACACCGCCATCTGCACACACCCTCACATCCAGACACATATAAGGACATGGGTTCTCTTTGGTGCACACATGAACTGGGGCTCATCACAATTCTCCTAGGGATACATCCCCACCACCCACTTTCAGCTCAGCCCCGACTACCTCATACCCCTTCTTCACTCACAGTTACATCATCCCTATCTCCTGTGTATCAAAGCCTAAGCTAAGCTGGACCTGCACAGGAAAGCTCCACTTCTGACTGAAGGCCACAGATGGCAGAGGCCACAGACTAGGACACAGTTCTCTCATGCCCTCGCTCACTTTGTGAGTAGGACTGACTCTGCTTTTCCCGGCTTGCCCCGAGCCTGTCTCAGCTGTCCTGCTTGACCTAGAATTCCACTCTGAGTGGTCTTAAAGTTCTTTTCCCATGAAGCAGTCTTTTAGTAGGTTCCTTATAATGGGCGTGGATCTGCAAGACTATACCCAGGATTCCCTAGGGTTAGGGTTCATGACAGAGAAATTGGGCAGTGGGTTTCCAGGGAAGACCTGCCCTGCTTCCCATCAGACAAATGGGCAGCTTCTTTCAAAGGAAAAAGAAATCTATGTGTAAACCTGGCCCTCATGGGAGCTAAAGACAGGTTAGGCTGCTGGCAGGCTACCCCAGTTCATACTTCTTTCTCTTGACTTGGCCTTATCAGAGGCCCTGGTCCCAAATTTCTCATCTGATTCCAAGAATGCTCCTCCCCCAAATCCAGGAAAGGGCTGGACCAAACATAAGGAGGCTGTGTTCCTGGAGAAGAGAACCTGGGACTGAGCTTTGGTCCCAGCTGGGCCCCCATGGGGCTCACCCTTCCTCTGCATCGTGGCACGGAGGTCCTGCCCGCTGGGCTGTGCGCCCCCACCGGCTGCTGTCTCCCCCGCATCCTTGTCGTGGTCTGACTGTCCCACAGTCAGGATCTGCACTGGGCCTTGAGCCTCAGACTTGTCTTCTGCCAGAGATGCTGGCCCGCTGGTGCCTGCAGGCCAGATACTCCTGAGTTACATCCAGAGGGAGAAGAAAGCCTGGATTCTCAGGTGACCATGAAGGGGAAGGGATGGACGGCAGGACCCTCTGTAAAAACTAATGACTGCTGTCATTCTGTTAATATTAGGTAAATTGTAAAAGGACATGGGCTTCGTTTCTTCTGTTCTTTCCCCCCAGATAACTGGCAGGGGTTGATTTGAAATACTCCACATCCTTAAGACAGACAGCAACTATCTACAAAATCAACGGCACAGTAGAAAGAACAACACAGAAAACAAGATCAATCCAAACCATAATTGAAGGCAGCAGTCCTTCCTGGACACAGCCAGTTACACATTACACATACTGGTGTTCTCTTTACACACTCACACACCTTCAGTACGCTCACATCATTAAAAATAGGGCCCTCCCTCAAAGACTGTGATTCACCTTCCCGAGCACATGGTCTCCCATCCCATGTGCCCTGTCATCCTCTTACAGAGCCTGGATTCTTTACATTTCCTTCCCAAGGGGCCACAGCTTTAGTAGCAGAAACAAGACCTCGCCCATAGGTGGCAGCCTCTCCTCTTGGAATCCTGACACCCCACTGTCCAACTGTGACACAGTAGCCTAGAAATCAATGGCTATGAACAAGGACTGAAAAAAGAGTAGCCAGGAAACAGGACTTGGGAAGTGGCCACCGTCACTGTCATTGATCTCTGGGATCTGTTAAACTGTGGGTCTAAGAGTCCTGGGGACAGAGAAGGGACTTGGGAGTCATCTACATGATAAAGTAGAGCTGGCAGCAAATGCTAGGATGCAGGAAGCTTCTGCCAAAGGGAGCATCCTGGCTCAAGACTAGATGGATGGAGGTCAGGCTGAGGTAGGCTGGGAGGACACTGGTGGTCCTGAGCTATAGCTTAGCTATATTTTACTTCCTGGCAGTTTAGTGAGGCCTTCCACATCCACAAACTAGCCACGGTTCTCATGAACTAGACAAGGTGCCCACTGATGGGCACCCTGAGGTCACATTCAATGAGACTGCTCACACTATACCGCCTTGAAGTCAGGAGGATAAGCTCTGCTCTACCCCCCTCCCCCCGTACTAGTGAGGTCAGGCCTCTGAGAGGTGTGAGGAGAAATCAGACTAACCTTTATGCTTTCCCTTCTTCTCCTTCCTAGGGGCCCCACCCTGGCCCCCGGATGCAGCTGCTCCCTTGGTTTTCTTGGCTGAGGCTGGTGCTGGTGGGCGGGTGGCTCCCAGCTGTACACTGGCAATCGAGTCAGCCTCCTGAACTGCTCAGGAGAGAACCCAAGAAAGAAAAGAATGGGTGTTGGGTGAGATGAGAGCTCCCACTTGACCATGGTTCCCACCTCAGCCCTTGTATGGCTCTTCACCACAGCATCAACCTGGTCGTCTCACCCAGACAACGGTCAAGGGTGGGCCCTCTGCTCACTACACTAGAGTTGACATCTAGGAACCAAAGCTCTGGGTTCTGCCAACTATTCTGAGCCTGAGCACATACGGTGCGTGTGTGTGTGTGTGTGTGTGTGTGTGTGTGTGTGTGTGTGGTTAGGATGTGCCATGGAGGGTGGGAAGGACACAAAGCCTGCATATTCTGAAAGAGACTGCAGCCAAGCCAGGTACTCCAGAAAGCCTGCTGAGGCCTTGGGTGCTGAGCTCATGGGATCCATCGAGAGGGAGGAGAGCCTCTGTAACACGGAGCTAGTATACCAACAGCAAAGTTTAGGAAAGGCACAGCTTGTGCCCTCCATGTTCTCCACACAGTAAGACCCCAGTCTGCTCAAAATCCATGAACAGTTTCTGAAAGCTTGTAAGACCAGCAGCCTCCCTCCTGGGAGGCTTCCCCATCTCCTTCCTCAACCTCACCATACTCTGCTACCCAGCATGCTTCCAGCGGCACCAGGCTGGCCTAGTGCCCTGTATGAACCACGCTCCTTTCATGTTATGGGGTCCTTGCCTACACTATTTTTCCCATCTAACTGATTCTTACTTTGGATCTCCTGAGAGCTCCGTGAGAGCCAGGACCCTGTTCTCCTCACACGGCCTGTTTATAATTGTAACCACCTGCTGACATTCTCTCCCACCTAGACCAGAAGCTCCGTGGGAACGGAGACCACACCTGGATGCTCACTCAGCCCTCACAGCCACAGGAGATTCATGGTTGTGTATCACAGATGAGCTTGACAACAGGTCAAACATCTCCAGGGAGTGTCAGTTCTGATGTCACGCCCTTATTCTGGGAGCCGCTGCATTAATACCAAGAGCCTGCAGAGGGCAGCAAAAGCCATCTATCGCCTATCTCCTGCCTTCTCTTCACAGTCTTGTGGCACCCAGGTGCAAAAGAACCACGCCTGGGTAGACAGTTTCCACAGACTGGCCTCTGCTGAAAACTAAGTGTAAGTAAGTGTAAGGATAAGTAAAGGAGTCCTCGGCCAGAAACAGCGACCTACGGGTCAGAAGCTAGACATACTGAGTATGCAAGAGCTCAGAGGCAGGTGACCCAGGAGTTCCTAGGCAATGTAAGGCAGGAAGACGGGAGAAGAAATCCTCTCAGCAGAGAATACTAGTGGGTCCAGGAGCTCAGGGACATGCGTCAGATCAGAAACCTGGGCCATCACTGTAACCGCCTGGCTCAGGAGGTGCAGTAAGGACATAAACAGGACTCCAAGGCTAACGATGTCTCTCTGCCTGCCTCACTCAGCCTGAACCAGATACAAAGCTCAGCCTGGGCAAATCCTACAGGACGAGTCCCTCAGTCCCCCAGCCCCCCTAGCATCCCGACCCCAGGGTATGGTACCCCAAGCAGGGAATTCCCCAGGCTGGCTGTCTCTGGGACAGAGACAGAATATACCTTGGTAGCTGGTGCTGCCGCTGCTGCTGAGGTAGGACTCCACCAGGGGGGCTTGCTCCTCTGACTGCCGGGCACGCCGGCTCCGGGGTCTCCCATCTGCATTGGCCTGTACCATCAGGGGCTCTTGGCGCTTCTTCTTCTGCTTCTGCTCCAACAGGGCCCGCTACAGAGGCACAGGGTAGGCATACAGGTGGACTGGTCCACTACAGTGGCGCCAAAAGGAGCACCCTGATCACCTGACTGGGTTCCAGGAGTTGTATTAGGGTCTCTAGCCCTGTCTGGGTCAGGACTCATGTTACTGGCATCTTCTGACTAGCTGCCAGCCTGGCAGAAGAGGGAAGGACTGGGGTAGGGTTAATATAACACAGACCAGGTAAAGGAGAAGAGGGTTCATTCTCTACCTCCTCAGACAGGGTCATGCAAGGAAGAGGGACTCACTGCTCCTCACCACCCCAGCTGAGATTCTGCCTTCCCATCAGCCCCAGCCTCACTTACCTGCCTGTCCAGCTTCTGCTGCCTCAGGTTGCTGCCCTCATCATCTAGGACACTGCAAAGGGAGAACAAAGTATTCAGGGCTGCCCAGGGAGGCTCCAGGAGGTGGTCCAGAACCCAGTCCCAGCTTTCAAACTCTATCACGGTTCCCAGTGAATTCATAAGGTAAAGGGAGAAAAAAATGGAGGCTGACATCTAGGAGCTAATTCAAGATGAGAAGGGAGAGGTGTCATTCAGTGGTAGAGCCCTTGTCTAGTGTGCAGAAGGCCCTGGTCTGATCCCCAGCTCAAACAAAGCCTTCAAGACTGGGTGTGGTGAATCACTCCTATAATCCCAGCCCTAGGGAGACTGAGATAGGAGCAAGGGGCTCAAGGTCAGCCTGGGCTATGTGAGACCCAGTCTTAAACAAAACAAAGCCAGGCCATCTTTCTGCCCTGTTAGAAGCTTCTTCTTCTCCTCCATTACTTCTAAGAACTTCTTAACTAGCCTGGCCCTGGTTAAGAACAGGATGAAACCGCTTCAGTTCCCTTAGAAGGGCCAGGCCTAAGTGACAACCAGAGGAGCCTAAGCAGGGCCATCAGTCACTACTAACCAATCCCAAGAAGGTTGGCCTTCATGCTCGGACTTGTTTTTGACAGTTCACTACTGTCATCTCATCTGATTCTTTCACCTTTCCATCCTTTTTGGAAAAAGCTCTGTCCTCTGGGGCAAACCATCTCCCTACCCTAAATTCCTGGCTCCCAGGCAAGATTAGGGGATGTACTGACACAGCCCCTGCTCCCCTAAAGAGGACATAGCATCCTCATTTGGAGAGGCTAACATGCCAACCAGTTTCCCCAGGACAAGGCCAGGGCTAAGTAAGAATCACTGCAGGGTAGAGGCAATGCACAGCCTAGCAGATGACCACTGGCCCTTGCCTGGCCACCGGCACAGCAGAGGTTGTACCGAGGGCATCAGATCCTTGAGTCCCACCAGTCCTATGTCAGGCAGCCTCTTTTCACACACGCTGCCCCTGCCTCTTAAAGAACACAGAATATGTAACAGTTTAAATCACTTAGCTTTCTTGCTAGATCAAGATACCTCAAGCCCAAATTCTATGAAATGCCAACTTGGGATGTTGCCAGGGGTGTTAGTGAAACCTGAGGCTCAGAGTTCCAGAAGCCCCAGGCTGCTTCTTAAAGTTATATGCTGTAGACTAGCTGAACCAGACCCAGCAGGCGGGGACATGCTCAAGTCGGCACAAGTGCATAGGGTTTGGGGGGTGGGGGTAAGGAAGTGTAAGAATAGCTTCCATGTATGTGTACAAGAGTGTTCAGATAATTGTGTTAAGAAGTAGGCTTGCTTGTATAAAGATGAGTATGGTATATATGTGGATGGGTTGAATATGCTTGATGTGTGTGGTGGTTTGAATATCCTTGGCCCAGAAAGTGGCAGTATTAGGAGGTGTGGTCTTGTTGGAGTAGGTGTGGGCTTGTTGGAGGAAGTGTGTCACTGTGGAGGTGGGCTTTGAGACCCTCTTCCGAGCTGTCTGGAAGACAGTCTTCTCCTCATTGCCTTCTGAACAAGATGTAGAACTCTAAGTTACTACAGCGCCATGCCTGCCAGTATGCTACCATGTTTCCTGCCTTGATAATAATGGACTGAACCTCTGAACCTGTAAGCCAGCCACAGTTAAATGTTGTCCTTTGTAAGAGTTGCCTTGGTCATGGTGTTTCTTCACAGAAATGGAAACCCTAACTAAAACAGACAACAAAAAACAAGGTCAAAATTGCTCCAAAAATAAGGTGAAGCCCTGCTTACCTTCTGACAGCTGAACCAATATGTCCCTTAAATTACCTGCAGAGCTAGTCACCCACTGCCACTTGCCTTCCTGATCACCCAGGACTTCTATGCACCATTTTACCTGATGGTTCTCCCATATACATGACACCTGGGTAGAAGGCCTTCTCTTAGCACCCCTGGATTGATCTGTGAGGAGCCCCAATTGTGATGTAGGACTACATACAAAATGGTCTCATTTACCAACCCCTCAGCTGCTAGAAGACAGGAGAGAAGAGCTCAAAGACAAGCCTCTAAGCCTCAGTCTTTCCCAGACAGCCTGCCTTCCCAAGAGCACAGCTGCATCCGGTGCTCACAGATGCATTGCCTGGACCCAAGGCCTCAACAAGCTGCCTAAAACTTTGCTGTGCCTGAACTGATGGACATCCTGCCATGGAAGGCACACTGACCCTGTGTGGCACCGCTAGAGACCTAAAAGTATCTTAGGTCTCTAGAAAGAGCAGAGGTTTCAGGAAATCAAGACACCAACAGCCTCAAAAGACCTGGGAGACCACAGCTGCTCACCACTCTACTACTTACATTAGTGACACAAGGACAGAGCACTCTCAGCAACTGATACCCAAGCCTCACTGACCACCAAGGTCCATAGTGGCACACACTTGCTGCTTCTAGAAAGCGGGTGAAAAATGCTCCATCTATCCAGTGATTCCTGTTGGCAGGAGCTGAAGGGTCTGAAATCCAGAGATGTTCTGGTTTGGCCCGGTAGCCTCTGATCCTTGCATCTGTATGCTGGTAACCTGGCCTCAGAAGTTCCCATGTGAACTCCACAGGTCAGCATTCATCTCTGTGTCAGTGGGAGAGGATATTTACCTCTTACTAGTATATCGCAGGCTACATTCTTTCCAAGCGCAGTGCTGGGGACAGAGGCAGCCACCTGGTATCACTCCAGGTACTGGTCTCAGCTAAGAATAACAAAGAATATGCCTTCCTCGGTGCCACTGAAAATTTCTAGAGCCTTCTGGATGCACATCAGCAAAGCCATCTCCTGGAAGAGAGGCTCCCAGAGCAGCTTGAAAACAAAAGATGTTTTTGTAAGTTGTGGCCTCAATGCCCTGTGCCACACAGGGAGGTGCTGTCCTGTCACAGGAACTGTCACACAGCCCTGGACTTTCCATACAGTTGTGTCTGGGGTCAGAGGCTGTTTTTCATGAGCACAGTCCTTCCTCTCCCACTGTCTCCACATTTCCTGGTTGGGAAAAGGGACACTGAGCCACAGGCTCTAGTACCATTGGTTAGCAGATACTAAGATACAAGTAGTGACAAACCAGCCTGCCTCCATCTTGGGCTGATAAACCATTAAAGACAAACTAGGTTCATTCCTGTTTATGATGAAATCTGTTTCTCAAGGATTGGGCTATGCCCCTACCCCTGCCTGTAACCTTAACTACAAATGCCTTTGTTCCAAGAGCTTGTTATAAGCACCTCGTCACTACCACCTTGCAACCATGCCTTTGGTACAGAAGGCTGTTCCGACCACCTGGTTATGCTTATGTTTTGCTTCTGTGATCCCCCACTTATTTGCTCCCCATTTGGCAACTCCCTACTCCTGAGCTATAAAAACCTTATCTTCTCTACACCCAGTGCGGATCTCTTGAACCTTGCCTGAGGGAGAGACGGCCCATGCACATGAATAAAGCTTGCTATAACTAATTTGGTCATGATTTGGGCTGATGTTCTTTCTCCTCACGTCTGTAAGCAGGAACTTAACTGTGACTTTCAGAGAAAGGTGAGCACAGGGGAACAGTGTCTGAGAGAGTCTAGAAGTCACAGCTATACAGAAGGGCCCAGAGAGCCACCCACCACTTCACTCGGTGTCAGGTATGTTCACGAGGAACGGTGCACTGCAGGGGTGTGAGTGAGGAATGGTTCCGTCTAGGTCCAGCAAGGTGCTTAGAGGAGGCCCTATAATAACCCATCCACATAACACAGAGAAAGCCAGATACTAGGAGAGCTGTGAGGATGCTGGGAAGATCACAATCACAGAGCAGTGACAAGCTGCTCCTGGAAGGGTATTCTAGTAAGGACAAAGCATCTGGGCATAGACACGCTCCCTGGTGAGTAACAAAAGAATCCCTAGCACAGCAGCTTGTACTGAGGAACAGTGACAATAATGACGGTTGTCTCAGGGGGAGCAGAACCGAAGCTCCCTCCCTGCCCCCACCCATCTAGCCCTGCCTCTCTGGCTCCACTGCAGCACCACTCCTGGGGTTTGTCTTTCTCCCAACAGCTCCCAGGCCTGCCTCTCTGATGGGCACCATTCTAGGCTGCACTAAATGATAACCATTCAAGGAGACATTAATGGCTTTTTAATGACACTGGTTCCAATTATGGAATCACTGCCAAGCCCAGGCTGCCAGCTGCAGCCCCGCCAGGAGGCTCAGATGGAGACAGGACACTGATGGATGGGTCTCCCAGCTGACCCTGGTGGCTCCTTCATTATGGTCACCTCCTACTGGCAGCCATACCTAGAAGACCAAGGAATGTTCCAGTCATGGCTCCAGTCTTCAGAATCCCCCAGTATGGCTGCTCTACCCAGGGTCAAAAAGGTGGCGACTTCAACACCCATAGAATCAAGCTATCTACAGTCACTAACACCCCTGGAGGGATCAGTCTAGGGACTTAGTGGGCTGGCAAAGTCCAGTATGACCACTATTATTAGGAAACCTGTTTCTGTCCTTCCCTGCATTCTTCATTCCACTTTGTAAGCTCAGCTAATCCACCCTTATGACCAGAGGCACAGGCACAGGCACAGGCACAGGGCAATGTAGAGACAAGACTCAGCCATCTGTATCCAAGTCCACTTTACAACCGGGAAACCCTTTCTATCTACATCATCCTTTCCTCAGTCACAGCAGAAGCTGCTCTGAACCTAGGAACCAGAGCAATGGGCTATAAGGACAAGCAACCCGGAGTACGAGGCTGCAAGTCTGTGCTTAATGCGTGAATGAGGGACGTCCATATCCGTGGCTCCCACTGCCTAGCAGCTGCTTGGCACATGGTTGGAAATGGGGGCAGTTCCATAAGAGGAGCTCTCACCTCTGAGGATGAGCCCTCTCCTTTCCGGCCAGGGGTTCCCAAACACACTAGCAAATTAAAGTTGCTGGTGGCCTTGGCCTTGGTTTGGTAATTCAGAAATACCGGGGGGGGGGGGGGGGGGGGGGGAGGGGCATGCTCCAGAAACAATTTTGTTCTTTTAAGCAAGTACCATGGGGTCCCCTAATAATCGGCCATGCAAAAGACCTTTTGTAACCACAGGTGGTAATCATCAAAGAATAAAAAACTGTAGTCTCAAGAAGGAATTGCTTGAGATTATCAAAACTAGGCACCTGAGGCTAAACCTGGCAGCAGAACTGAAGGTGTGGGGGGAGGGGGGCCTAACAAGATCCAAAAGGACAGGAAACCCAAAGAGTTGCTTAGACTCAACCCAAGGAAGAGCTTTCCATTCACAACTGGCTGATGGAAGACAAACATACATATAAACATATATACATACATACATACACACATATAAACATACATATAAACATATATACATACATACATACAAACACACATACACACATAGTACATACATACATAGTAGAACAAAGAAATTGTAAGGGCCTGTGAGGGCCATGCAGCCTGAGATTCTCTATGGCTAGAGCTGTACCTTTCAGGGGTTCAGGAGGCCTCACTGATGGGACCAGGAAGCTGAGGAATCCCTAGAAACTGTCTGAAGTTTGACAGCACTTTGATCTAGAGAGGTAGCATTTCCTCCACGCTGGGTAGCGCTGGATGCTCTGCTGGATGTCACAAGAGGTTCCTGCTCCCAAGGAGTTCATGATTTGGTGAAGGAAACCCTGGGCACTGTAGGCAAGAACACTGAAGATGGGTCTCAAGTGAAGGCTCTGAACTTAAAAGTGCTTACTGCTCTGGCAGAGAACCTGAGTTCAGTTCCCAGCACCCACATGGCAATTTACAACTGCTTGTAACTCCAATTCCATGGGATCTCATGCACTGTACTGGCTTCCATGGACTCCTGAATGCATGTGGTACACATAACCTTACACAGGCACATATGCACACGCACACACACACACAAATAAACAACCACCAACTGCACAGGCCTATGACATGCCTTAAGCTACAGTCCTTCCTTGGAATTCCACCTGCCTACAACTTATAAAAAGCCACAGAGTCATACATTACAGGCATCTAATACTCTTTAAGAATACAGGTAAAGAGAAATGGGGGAAAAATGACCCGAGTTGTTGATCTTTATAAATGGAATGGCTCCCTTTTAAGTCAGAATGTGAGCTTAATCCATGATCATTAGAAACTGAGCCAAAATTACCCCTAAGAAGATTAGCACCAACTATCACTGCTTTGAGGAAAATGAGCTGAGCCCAGGGAATTCAGGATGCAACCATGAGGGGCCGGGGGGCGGGGGGAGACTCTTTCAGAAGAGCTAACATGTCAGTCTCTCTCCCCCATACGCCACATTCCAGTCTGGTGTGCTGTGGCATCAGGGAAACCTTATGCTAGTCAAAGCACGTGTACGCATGCTGCCCACTGCCCAGCTGCCAAGAGAATATGCTTTGTCTTCTGTCCCAGTTTTCTGCCACCAGACAGACCTGTGGCTTTGCCTGCAATCAACAGCCTAGTAATGTGAAGGGCCATCTGAATCGCCTCACAGCACAGGTCTTCCTTACTAGGAAGTCTATTCTCAAACCCAGTGCTTTCCCAGGCTCTGTACATGCCCAGAATGACTGAACAGGGCAGAGGAGGATCCTTCCGATGATAGCCCACCCCCAGCTGAATACCCACCCTCTCCACTGTACAGAACAAGAAGGGAGGTGACGGGAATGGAGAAAGGAAGCAGGGTGGGCCACAGGGTGCCAAGCTGCTTTCAGGGCTAGGCTTCCAGGGTGGCAGGATTCTGTGCTCTCAGCTGAGTGTGGGAGGGAGAATGGGGGGTGGGTAGGCTTGGGCTGGGTTGAGTGCCAATCACCCATTTCAGGATACCAATGCCTGGGGCACTTGCAACAGATTTCTCAGAGATAATCCTACCTTTCAGAGGTCTCTTTTCCTAGAAGCAGAATAAACCCTCCTTAGCTTGAGGTAGATTTTTTTTTTTCTACAAGCTTTGCAAGTTGCTTCAGTCCTTGGGTCCCTGGTAGAATCAGTCTTGAATCGTAACCAGCCAAGACTTCCGTTTTGCAAAATCTAAGCATGGCGTTATTGCCACAGTCATGGTGTAGCCTGTGGCTGACCAGTACCCAACAACTGATCCCCTCGTAGATACTTCCACAGCACTGTTCAGACCATAGGCACTGCCTTCTACCTCAGCTGCCAGACTAACGATCAGAGATACCCTGTAGGGCTGTATATGAATCAAGAAAATACCAGAATGGCCCCAACACTATGTGCACCCCCATCCTGGATATATGTCAAGGGCACATAGTCTTTTGAGTTAGTACAACCCAGGGCCTGGAGTTTTCTCTCTTATCCATGTGAGACTGGGGTGTGGGCTCACATGTCTGCAGGAGCCTGTGTATGACTCTCTGTCTACATGTGTCTGTGTGTGTGTTGGTGGGAAGACAGAAAATAACTCAAAAAGCCCCCACAGAAGCTGAGCTCAGAGGCAGTAATTATTCTCAAGAAAATCCCTGAATTCCCAGGCCTATGACAGGTTCCTGTTGGTAGAAAGACCCACTGTTTAACAAGCTTCAGGCAGTCCAAGCTGGTTTCTAATTGGGGTTCTATCTGGACAGACTCTTTGGAAGGGCTCTGTCAGAATCACTTTGCTTCAGTGACTGGACTCAGCATCCTTGCCTAGGCTACGTGGGTCCTGAGTGTCTGATTCTGCAACCCAACGGATATGCACCTGGGTCAGCAATAAAAAGTGGGTCTTAGCAGTCCAGCACCCTTTTTACACACATGCCTCTTCAGGAGGCTTGAGAGACAGCCTGTAGCCCCTGGCAACTAGAGAGCCAATGAGTGGCCACGGATGCGGTGCTGCTATGGCAATGAGCTCTTTTCCCTGGTAATAGAATTGAGTAGAGTGGATGGAGAAAGGCCTGCACCTGTGTGAGGCTGAAGACCACCCCTCCCCCACCACCCACACACGAAAACCTCTCTTAGGTCAGCTCAACCAAGTATCCAGAAACAGGAGGTGGGTCAGTGCTCCTGAGTGCACGTGAGGGTGTTAGAGCAATTCTCTGTATTGTGAGCTAATCCCGCTAACAAGAAGGTCACTACTGAATCTCTGAAAGGTACTGGATAGTACTTATGAGTACGTAATATGGTGTATTCCTATATGCACAGATTTGAATGTATGCACCTGTGCAAGCCCCAAATTAAGGTCTACTGAAATATATGGGTACATGCAAGCTGCCATGTGGCCTGGCTAACCGGCTCAACGAATCCATGCTTTGGGGATAAGAATTGAACAGTAGAGGCATATTTGGCCCAGCGCGCAGATGCTCTGTGTGTGCAAGCGTGAAGATGCAGGGATGTGTGCGCACAAGCTATCCAGACGCATGTCCTGGGTGCTGGGCCTAGGAAGCGGCTGGCTCACAGCAGTTCCTTTCTCCATGTGCCACCCGACTCAACAAGCCTAGAGATCTTTGCAGAACCTTTGGATGTAGAGGCGGGTGGAATAGGGCAGGTGGCTTCGAGGCCCTCAAAGTTGGGATAGAAACGCCCGGCACCTCCAACCCGTGCTCCCGGTGTTGGAAAGGATACGGAGGGAGCAGTACCCTCCCTCCAGGCCAGATGGCCCCGACGTACGCTGCATCCCGACTCGGGGAGTGGTGGGTGCCTTGGCCACGCGCTCCTGCCCTCCCCCCCGCCCTCAGCGTTGGAATGGGGGTCGGGGGGGGGGAGGTCTGACGGTGCCCGGGAGCCGGGGAAGCCAGGCCCGTGTACCTGTAGGGAATCCAGTCGGAATGCGGCTTGGAAGTCATGTCTCCCGGGGGCGGGGCGGCGGCTGCGGCTCCGGTAGCCGGGACCGCTCGGGGCTGGCGCGGGGACCCTGCTCAACTCTCGGGCCGCCCCGGGCCGCATCCTCTCGGGCCCAACCGCTGGGCCCCGCCGAGGCCCTCTCTGCACGCCAGGGCCCCAGCCGCAGGCTCCCAGAGCGGTTGTCTGCGCGGTGCAGCGCGGAGGGAGAAGCGGCGGGAGTGCGCGGGGCCGCGGGAGCGCGCGGGCTGGAGCGCGCCGGAGGCGGGAGAGGCAGTCCGCACCGCAGGCGCCGGGTCTCGCGCCCCAGGCTGAGCCCTGCGTGGCAGCCGCTGCCCCGCCCCTGGCCCCGCCCCGACGGAGACCCCACCCCGGTCCGTGGATGCAGACTGCGCGGGATGCCCATTCTCTGTAGGAAGGATGCTGTCACCTAGCCCCAGTTTCTCCCTCTAGGACCTCGGCTATCCCTCAATCCTTGACTATCTCAGATTTACCCTCAACTCAACTCAGGAAACCTCTGGTCTGAATACTGACTGAGTCCCTGATTCCTTTTCAACTTCCCATTTCATGTGCCTGCCTCCAGAACCTTCTGATCTTTAGTAAGCTAAACTAAAGTGTTTCCTCTGTCTGGGTCATTCTTTTGACCTGACACTTCCCGTTTATGCTTCCACAACCAAGGGAAGAGTTCTGCTTACTGTTGCACTCCAGGCCCTTAGAAAGTTGGAGCATTAGTGGGCACAACAGCTTTGAGAAGAAAATATTTTGTCCGTATTTCCCAGAGAATGAAGTCTGAGAAATGCTTGACCTAAGGTCAAGCAGCAAGGAAACGTTGGAGCTGAAGTTGAACCAGGATCTGCCACCCCTCAAAGTCCTTTTAGGGGGCAGCAAAATCTCACGAAAGATCCCCTTAACCTCCCGGGCGGTGGTGGCGCACACCTTTAATCCCAGTACTTGGGAGGCAGAGGCAGGTGGATTTCTGAGTTCGAGGCCAGCCTGGTCTACAGAGTGAGTTCCAGGACAGCCAGAGCTACACAGAGAAACCCTGTCTCGAAAAACCAAAAAAGAAAAAAAAAAAAAGATTCCCCTTAACATCTTAAATGTTGAGGTCCTGGCTGTGCCTAGGACCCACACTTAATAACAGGCAGGAGAAGGAAGGGTGGAAGATCCATAATAGGTCTAGCTGGAAGCAGGGAGAGGCCGGGTACCCAGCAACGTAGGAGGCTGAGAGGCCAGCCTGACCCTCATGATGGAGATCAGGGAAGGGACTACTGATGAACACAGACCTTATACACTCCTCAAGTGTACCTCAGGCTCAGCACTAGATAGCCAGCAAAGCCTCCATGGAGAGAGATTCTGACAGGACTGGGAGGAATGTGGTAATGACCCTCATGCTTAGGGTGGGTCCCATCTTACTGCCCTGGGGATTCTTCCAGCTTCTCTGTCTTGTCTGCCCCATAAACTACAAATACAATAATGATAATGAATGGACTGCTTGGTGAGTTATCAGAAGTTGGGGCTTTGTTAGGTGAGGTTTAAATAACCACTGGCCTAGGAACTGCACTAATACTGTTTTTTTTTTTTTTTTCAGCAAAGGAACTGGAGCATAGAGAAGACAAGCATACTGCTCAAGGCTGCACAGGTAGTCCTTGGTGAGGCTAGCATTCACTCACTAGCTCCCAGTCCACATTCTTCACCCTCTGCGATATGAGTGTTCGCTCTTACGTCCTTCTCTGTCTAGAACAGTATCTTAGCTCCCCGAGCACTGTTAACTTTGATTATTTATCAACCTCACATAGGACCTTCAGAAAAAGAAAATCACCCAAAAGTAGGGTGCAGTGCAAAGCTGCTGCCTGGACTTCAGAACAGCAGATTACGGCTAGTTGGTCCCTCCTTCCCTGGCAGCCAGAGCACAGCAGCAAAGCTACTCCCCCAGAGGCTGCTGTCCTTTAGGCCAGAGACCCGCATAAAAGATGTGTGAGAGGCGTTGACCCCTGAACTCTCTGTTGTCCATACCACCTCAGCCAAAGTTATAATTATTTGTTATCTACCTCGGTAGGATGACAAGCGTCTGGAAGACTTCCCTGTCAAGACGTTGAGGCTGTCTTTTCCCCTTTCTTTCCAAATTATCTGACACCTTAATGCAATCAGAATTAAGTTGGAAGGTCTCTGGAGCCTGAAGTAATTGAATCTATTAAACAGACACTCCTGGCTCTGTCCTAAGGGAGCAAGATCAGGGGGAAGAGTGAGGTGCAGAAATGAGACGTTTTCTGTGGCTTCTCTTTCTGCATGGGCTGTGTGTACATGTGGGATTCAGAAGAGCCAGGAAGACTACCAGTGCATGTATGAGTGTGTGTGTACCTAAGAACACGTGTGTACATGAGATGTGGGAGGATCAAGAACCTGAATGCTATTGCATGTGTTAAGGTGTGTGTGCACCTGTATGTGAATTTGTCTGTCTATGAGTATGCTTGCACATCATATATGGGGAAGCCAAGGACCTGTGTGCCAATACATAGTGTGTGTGTGTGTGTGTGTGTGTGTGTGTGTGTGTGTGTGTGTGTGATATTCAAGAGAAAGGGAAACTGTATAAGTACATACACATGAGATATGAAAAGCTATTGAAGATTGTCAGCACGTGAGAGACAGACAGAGAGAGAGAGAGAGAGAGAGAGAGAGAGAGAGAGAAGAAGAGAGAGAAAGAGAGAACCAGAGCCTGTGAGCCCCTCTATAGACAGAGCCGATCTGCACAAGAATGTTGGTGAGAAGTGTTTTTTAAAAACTGGTGGCAGAGTAGGATGTGGGTTCTACAGGGTTTGTAGTGTTCACACTCAACTCACAGCTCATGGAAGGTTTTCCCACTTGAACGACATCACTGGTTCACCTGTTAAGCTAACTCCAGTGGCTGAATCAAAGGGACACTCTGGAAAGCCATATACAGAGTTTTATATGAAGCTGCGGACTAAAAACATTATATATTTTTACAGTTGTGCTATGTAAGTGACTTTGAAGAAGGGCATAAGCTTTTCAAATTTATCCACAGAAACAAGGTCATCTCTACTGAAACCCTTCTACATAGCAAGCCCAAGATGCCGTCCTCACCTCTAAATACCTTTAGCATGGGATATGTGCTAGTAATTTAAATTCTTCTTGTTACACTTTAGGCATTTAAAGTCTGTAAGGGGGTGTGGCATCTGGGCTTGAGGGCCCCAGTGGCAGCTCTCCTCAGCAAGATCAGTTCCCCTAGAGAAGAAGGTCTGTACTCTGGCACTTTGTTACTGCCATGTAGAGTCCTACGTCATCTATGCTTAGTCCAACAGTTTACTGAATGAGGCCACCTCTTTCAATTGTGGAAGCTAAGGGGTATGAATAATAAATATGTGCACAGGCTGAGCCCTGCCTCGTGGCTTGGCATTGTGATCCTGCAGTCTGGCAAAAGCAATCCAAATCAATCAGATGTCTACTAGACATTACCGGGTCTGAGGCTGACGCGGGGTTTGGTGGCTGTGGCAGGGATAAGGGGCAAGACCGCTCTCAGGGAATTTTCACTATGGCAGTAGAAATGGAGAGAAATAATGACTATATCAGTAACCAAGTGCTTGTAAGGGAAGACCAGAGGAGGAACACCAATGATAGTCAAAGGAGGAAGAGCACAGAGAGATCTATGAATAGAAAAGGGTCATGGTTGACTTGGGCCTTGAAGAGTGAGAAAGATCTTTTACAGATAGGTAAGAAAGGAAAGAGAAAGATTAATAGTTACCCAGAGACTATGAACTATGAATATCAGATACTATATTCACTCCAAACTAAGTGTCATGAGCAAAGTCACGGACACAGAGGAGTGCACACGATGTACTTGAAACCCGAGTGCTGAATGGTCCTGGTGGCAGCAGATGGGCCTAGAAAGTTGGGTAAAGCTAGATTATCTGCTAGTGTGTTTGGGTACTAACAGGCTCTAAGGTGAGAATGAACTGCTTAGGAGTAGCTGTTAGATAGCTATAACTGGGTTAAAGGAAACAAGGCTAATAAAGAAATAGTCCAGAAAACTGCTAGTAGGAAAAGAGAGGAAGTAGGGTGAGGACAGAATGTGTATCAATAAGTACACAGTTCTGCTAGTAATATTAAGTATCTGTGATGAGCTTAGAATGAGAACTGGTTTATGAGTGGCGTGCCCTTTTGAGCAGCCCAGCATGTTCCAGTGCTCTCAAAGCTGTGGTGTAGATGTGGCTAGCATGTCAGTGCCCAGACAGGACCGTGTAAGTCCTATGTGAAGAGCCACAAAGACTGTGAGCCAGCTCCACTGTGGAGGATGAAAGTGAGGGTAAGCAGGTGTGTGGCTGGCTTTGAAAACACTTCAGGTGACAAAAAAAAAATAGAGAAACAGCCTATTCTCCAAAGCACCGCTGAACACAATAGCACCTAATTACATACGCACAAGCATAGTGTTCAAGGTTCTAAGTTCTGAAGGCATTTTTAAAAAGAGCAAATACAACAGCTATGATATCAATGTGTGATAACAGAGCCACTGGGTTTGGATCACACAGGATTGTCTTTTGCTGAGTGTGTCTTCTATGCCAGGCAAGTCTTCTGTATAGTTCATAAAAACAAATCTGGGTGACAGATGATAAAGTGGAATTCTTCTGCTCCAGGTTCCAGTCAAAGATCTGAATTAATAGATCACGCCTTCACGGGCAGTAATGACCCACGCCTTTAATCCCAGAATTTTGGGAGGCAGAGGCAGTTGGATCTCTGAGTTTGACAGCCTGGTCTACAAAGCCAGTTCCAGGACAGCCAGGGCTACACAGAGAAACCTTGTCTCAAAAAAAGAAAAGCAAGACTTTGAAGAGCCTGGATCTGTGCCTCAGCCAACACCCATCTTGGCACATACAAGAGATGCTTCGAAGGTCTGGGGGGAGTTTAGAAGGAATTTTAGAGAAAGCCTTAGGGTTTAGTGACTCCTAATAATTGGTTAAGTGTAGAGTAAGCTATTGTCTTCATCCCAAACCCAGTGAGTAAGGCTTTGTAGAGACCCACAGTGGAGTTTAATGTGTGGCCATAATGTCTTGGGGCACCATCCATGACAAATACACAAAGCCAGTAACAACTTGCCTCTTCCCTGATGGCAGGGAGGTTGTGAGGACTCATTATAGGCTTGTGCCCCAGGTTTGCAAGGCAAAGGGACAGGGGTGGTTCCCATGGATCCTAACCCCAGGATACCCAAGCGTGAGTGGCCTAGGTGCAGGCCAAGTCATCTCCATTGTAGGAGGTGATGACAGCACGGAGGGAGTAAGCTTGAGCTTTCTAGGGCCTGAGAAAGGAACTGGAAAAGAAGCTCCAGAGAGGAATCTGCTAGAAGGAACACCAATGATAGCATGGTCTCCAGGATCCCACAGCAGCACTCTAAAGAGAGGGAAGGCCAGGAAAAAACACATCAGCTCCTCAGAGTACAGTCTTGGAAGAACCCTGACCCCGCCCCATCCTCCCATCTCCCTCCTTCCATCAAGAAGCCAGCAGAGGGGTCAGATAATTCTTTGTAAGCTCACCCTCTTCTGTGGGACACTGTTCTGTGTTAGACTGTACAGGGAAGGAGTTGCTAAAGTAACTGAAGTCTTTTGGGGGAGAGGGATGCAGTTCTATGGTAGAAACCTTCCCTACCATGCACAAGGTCCTAGGCTTGATCCTTGGCATCCCATCATGTTCACAGAGATGGCTATTTTTAGTCTAACAGGACACATGACAGATCAGACAACGTTGGGCTGCCTGAAATGGTCATAAAAGCCCAAAGGTTTAGTCTTAGGACTGAATTTCATCTAATTCTAGGGAGAAAGAGGCTACATGGAATAATGTAAAGAGATCAAAAGAGACAAAAATAAATCATTTTTATGATGCTCATGAGTCACGCTCATTCAACTTGCTCACACACGGCTCCTCTCATCATCCCCACATCACTTGAGATAACTACTACTGTGACCCTCAGTTTACAGATGAAGAAATAAAAGGGTACAAAATTTGCTCAAGGCCATGCCCACAATAAACAATGAGAGTTCAAATTCAAATTTAGGCAGCAGAGAGTTCCGGAGCCCATAGGCTTAACTACCATCCTCTAGAGAAAACATAGCAAGAGGTTGAGCTTTTGACTCAGAATTGTTCCAGAATTCTTGCCAAAGAAAACATGCCTATTGACGCAGAAATGTATTCATTAACATTTTATTTTAGAATAGAGGAAATCAGCAGAGGTGGGGATGAATGTCTATTGATTGGGATTCAGTTGAATAAATAAATTCTGACTTCACCAGATGGTTCACAAAGCATCCTTTATGGGAAACATTTAAAGACAGAAGAACAGATTAATGTGATGGGACACTGGCAATAAATGAACGGTCTCATTAAAAGTAAAGCTGCCCAGCACGAGAAAGGCACAGTCTAGTGTCACTGGCTACAGCACCCCAGGGACCACATTCTCCATTACTTTTGGTTCCTCCTCCCAGAAGCTCCCAGCTTTTGGCACCTGAGACCTAGTGATCCCTGCATAGCAGGCAACATCCCAACTCTCAGGACTAGGTAGATAAGCAAACACTGTCTAGGCACCATGCGCGCATTGGGTTAAAAAGAAAAGCAATTTGAAACCACGTAGGCTGATACACCCTGAGTCACCGTGGGCGATATGATACAGGAGTAGGAAGTCAGGCAAGCAGTTCTACTAATACAAGCAGAGTGAGAAGTGTCCACAACTCTTGGTCTGTTATTCATTTTTTTTTTGCATGTGCATGTGTGTGTGTGTGTGCACACTTATACATGTGGAGGCCAGAGGTCAACCTCCAGTTGTTTTTCAGGAGTCATGTATTTTATTTTTTGACCTAATCTACTGATGGGATCTAGGGTTCTCTGTTTTTAGGCAAGACTGGCTGGCCAGCAAGCCCCGGGATACTTCTATATCCCTACTTCCCTAGCACTGAGATTACAAGTGCCTGCTACTATATATACCCCCCTCAGATCCCCCTGCTTTTAACATAGGTTCCGGAATGGAGTGTAGAGTCTCTCATTTGTGCAGCCTGTAGTTATTTTACTAGCAGTACAGAGGTGCAAGAAGGATGCTAAATCACTGAGCCTGCCCTTCATCTAACACAACCTTGCTCCATCTTG
>JANHMN010000003.1:97701828-97732822 GCA_030674055.1 Rhabdomys pumilio | reverse complement strand
CACACACACACACACACACACACACACACACACACACACACACACACGAGAGGGGGGAGAGAGAGAGAGAGAGAGAGAGAGAGAACTAGCTCCACCTTGCCCCAGCCTGTTATCTATGTACTCTACATCCTGCTGCTCCAAAAACAAATGCTTATTTCAGATTGCCATAGCAACAATAGTCAGCTTCCCTGAGTCTAGCCTACGGGATTTTTAGTACACAAGCTCAGCATCTGGGCCTGGGCTCCAGGCTTGCAATGATCATGACTCACCTTAGGGCACAAAGCACAGTTCCAACTCTTTGGCCTCAGTGAAGGCCCAGTGAGGATGAGGCCACTCCTTAATCCTGTAGCTCACACACAAGGATTCTAGGTCAAGGTTGCCCCTCTTCAGATTTCTAAATGGAACCACAATTAGCAAGAAGATTCTCCTTGCCTATTCTACTTCGCTTTGTTCATAAAGACAGAAAGCAAGTCACACAAGCACCAAGGCTCTGCTAAATAACCCTGTCATTCTCTTAGCCAGATATGTGTAAGGTGTGCTTTCCAGTGGTTCACACAGACACACACACACCCATATTGGGTAATCTTTTTATACACTGTGTGAAGGTATGTCTGTCCTTCCTTAGCTGCTTAAGGCATTCTCTGATTGGCTTTAATAAAGAGCTGATGGCCTATAGCTGGGTAGAATAGGGAAGGTGGGACTTTAAGGCAGAGAGAGAGGGTCTCTGGGAGAAGAATTGAGAGGCAGGAGATTTGTCAGCTAGAGATGGAGGAAGTCAGACATACCAGGACTTAGTGAGAGGTAATGAACCACGTGGCAAGCAAGGATTAGAAGGAGTAATTAAGTTATACAAGATAGTTGGGAAACAGCCTAAGCTAAGGCCCAAGCTTTCATAAATATAAGTCTCTATGTCATTAATCGGGAGCTGGCAGGACAGAGACAGTTCAGTGGTACCCATGCATGTGCACAAAGGTATGAGGCACTATATGATGTATGCAATGTACACACAAGGCAGAGATAGCATATACAGGCTGGCACAGCTACTGAGGGACATAGAATGCTAGATGTGCACACATGCTTTAGACAGGAAGGCACAAGACTACAGATCAGTATACACATCCCAGTTTGTGAATTATAGACGGGGTAATCTTCATAGCAACTCGCTGCTTCTCATGCATACATATGCACACACACACACACACACACACACACACACACACACACACCCTAGCCCTGTATCTGCTCAGACCCACGGAAGGGCATGTGGAATGTCATTAAAGAACTTGAAGCCCCCAGAAAAAGAAAACTTACAACCACAGAAGTGACACAGAAGAGACAGGGCATATCTGAAAGTCTGCTAGACTTTGAAACTGGCATCTCAATGAAATGAACTTTCTATAAATGTCTAAGTCTTTATGATGACTATGGCTTTCACCATAGTGATCATTATAGCATATGTGTGTCTTGCAGTGTAAGATCTGTTTTCTTCACAAAAAAAAGTAAGTAAATCTCTAAATTTATTATGCTATATAATGAGTTAGGCCTGCCTAGGCTACACTGTGAGATCCTGGAGAAAGGGGCATGGGGAGAAAAGAAGATCAGATAGACAGAGATGGACACACACTCACACACACACACACACACACACACACACACACACACACACACACACACACGGGGAGCCCAAAGTAAACAAAGAACAGCATTATACTCAGTAGACAAGACAAAGTATCTTAGATACAACTGAACATGTCCTGTGAGTTCAAGCCAATGCAACAGTTTGTGGAGATTTCCATGTAATGAGAAAGAAGATAAGCTGATCGTTATTTACATATTTAATAAATCTCTTAAAGTCACTAGAACTGACAGTGAAGTGAAGTTGATAGCCACAGGATAGCTCTTCATAAATTATTGCTTTCTCCACACAGAAGAAACATCTAGTTAAAATAAAACAAGACTACATTCAAATGACCTTTAAGTAAAGAATAGCTATAAAAAACTTCACATGAAATGCCTTAGTTGTGTGACAACAATGAAAAAAAAAATCTCACCAACTCCTCCTGTCACCTGCACAGACCGCCATGGTGAGAGCAAGCGCCTCTTTCCTTCATTGTTCTAGTAACAGCTGCAGGAGGGTTGGTCTTACAACCAGTGGATTTATTGGAATGTTCACCTGGAAGAGCAAGCTAATTTTCCAAGACAGCCCAAGAACTTTTGTGGAAGTACAACGTGAAGGCCCGGCCATCAAACTGCACTGTGCACTCTGCACTTTCTTCATGCACAACACAAACTGTACTCCAAGTGGAAACTCCAACCTGAGAAAGACCAGCCGCAGCAATGTAGTAGAGAGACAGGTCGTGTGCAAGGTATATAGATAGGTGTGTATACATATATTATATACATATATGTACAAATATATAAATGGCTCATGACATAGATGGTCTTTCAAACATACTCGAGGAATTTGGGGATTTAGCAAATGGTTCAGAGAACAATTTGCCACCACTGGGAAGAACAAAAGTCTGTCCCTACTTCCTATTACACACTGACACAAATAACAGGTGTTTAAAACTCCATGTACAAAAGGAAACAAACAGGAAGGCAAAAACATCAGAGGACACTCTTTCCATAATCTTCAGGGAGCCAGATATCCTGAAATTAGAAACACTGGATCCTGTTTCTAAATCCAGAGGCCATGTTTTACAAGGGAAAAAAATAGATTTTTTTTTTTACTAGATTAAAAATTTTAAAATCCTGTCTCATAGGCTACAGATAGATACTCTAACTCAGTAAATGCAAATCTGGTAGTTATGTGTTGAGGGAGCCATTTCCTGTTCTGCAGAGAGAGTCTACTGATAACCTCTGGAAGCCAGTACGAGAATATAAACATTATCAAAGACCTTTAAAGACATTCGATCTTTGTGACCCATTAGTTTCCTTTATCTGAAGCCATTCTAAGAAAATAACTACAAAAGCATGGACTGTTACCCACTATGTTCATCACTAATTTACAGATTATGGAAATAACCAAAATAAGGAGATGCTTATGTTCAATAAATCCACAAAACCATCATGCAGCCATTAAAAATATGCTCAATAATACTCCTAAAGAATATATTACATGAAAACTTCATGTGGCAAAACCTTTCACTAGAATGTATGCACACACAAACAAAAATTCCTATTTACAAATAAACTCAGACAGCATATTCTTAGCAATAAAGTCCAAGATATTTTTTCAAATAGCACTTAATAGGAATTTAAACCTATTAAAAAATTAACAGTTCCATCAGTAACAAAGAACAACACAGAACAAATAAGGTTAGTTTTGGAGCCATTCTGCACTGCGCTCATCTCTCTCCTGGGGCTTCCCTGAGACAGTTCCCAGTAGGACCACACCAACGCCAGCTCTGAGATAAGAGTCCACCAGGGAAGGCTTCCATCTTTTCTCTGAATTTAAGCCTTTCATTTTTCACACTGGCCTCTTATGGAGTAACTATGGAGTAATGCCTCATAAAACTGCCTTCCAACCAAGACATAAGCACTGCTGTTGGGACAAGAACATTTAGTAGGAGCAACAGCAGAGGATCCTTCCGTTTTGAGCTCTCCTATTTCCATACAAACAACTTCTTAAGAGGTCAGAGTTCACCAAAACAAAAAATAGAGTCAGTTTTATAAGCTGGGATGTTTTGGCTTCATGGTAACAGCCTTTGGACTTCCTCACACTTTCACATCTTTGTAGTAAACTAAGGACTCTAAGAACTGGCCACACAAGTAACACATTTGTTAAGAAATACACCAATGAAATAATACTCAACTGTTACTTACCAGAGGACTGTAAAGTAAGACCACCACAATTATATGCTTTGTTCACTTACTGAGATAGCTTAAATGTAACATTGGCAGGGGCTTACAGTCACCCAGACTCACACCCTGCAGAGAGGCACACTGGCAGGAGCATTCAGGAGGACTGTGGCAGCAGCCACTGGAGTTGAACTTAAGTCCAGAACCCTACTCCTAGTACACATCTGTGGACAGACATATGTAAGAACAAAGAGATACATACAAGAATGTCCACAGCGCACTGCTAATACTCTCCAAACTCCACAAATGCCCATTAGCAGAATGGATGTATACATTGTGTCACAGTCACCTGCCTGAATACTATATAAGGACAAGAAACAAACTGCAGTAGAACGACTGCCTAACAGATGACTCTCACTATTGTACAAAATAAGCCAGCCTCAAAGTGAAGACAGTAAATCATCCCATTTGCATGAATGTCAAACAGAGGGTGAAAATAACATTGTGTTAGAAGTCAGGATAACTACTGGACACAGTTTCCAGAAAATATCTTGGGGGACACGGGTCGGGCTAGGGTGTCAGTGCTCTTCTGATCAGTAGAGGTGGTGTGAGCCTGACTGCACATCCACAAACATTCGTCAGAAGTTGTGAACCTTGTAATTTGTGCATGTTGATGTACAGCATAAATATTCCAGTGACAAGTTCAAGATGGAAATTAATCACCAGCAACAGGCTTTGCCTGCAAGTATCGGGAGTACAGGCAGTTTAAATTTTCTATTTTATTTTAATTATGTGCATGTGTGTATATCAGAGTGCAGAGATCAGGGTGTCAGACCCCTCTGGAGCTGGAGTCACAGGCAGCTGTGAGCCACCAGAAGTGGATGCTGGGAACTGAACTTGGGTCTTTTTAAGAGCAGTATGTATGCACTCTTAACTCCTGAACTTCATAGGTAGTTTTGTTTTATATTTTTTCAGACAATCTACATTTACTATAGCGAACACATGTTTTAAAATACTATTTTAGTTATGTGTATGTATGTAAATATACAATGTACATAAATACACATACATATACACTACATGAGGCCACCATGGTTCTAAAAGGTGTTGTGAGGTTGGCCTGGGTAGCAATAGGTCACCACTTCTTTCCCCAATAGGTATTTAGTGTCTTTTTCCCAAACTTGGGCCAATGATCCTCCAAATCTACCTTGCTATTGAAAACACCAGGATTTAAAATCTCAGGGTTTTGGTCTTTCCCTACCCTCAACCCCCTAATGACTGATATACCACAAGGCCTGAACTATGAAAGCTCCAGCTTTCCCTATTGGACAAGGGATGGGGAAACCTGTCTGGGGTTTTCCTTGGGTGAGGCTGTGAAAAGGGGACTCCGATCTAGGGTTTGCTTCAAAGAGCATGGAGATGATAGGCTGCAAGGAACTTAAGGGCAAACAGAGAAGTCAGCAGACCTAGGCTCAGGTCTTGCTTTGTGTTCAGGTCTGTGACTTCAAGGTTTAAATCTCTGAGCCTTAGCTTCAGCACAGAAATCCACAGGGGTCTAACACCTGTTTCACAACGTCATAAATATTAAGGAGGATAATCTACCGAGCTGACAGCCTAGGGACACCCAAGCCACTGAGAACAGCTGGCCTTGGTTCTCCTCCTTTCCAAAGGACACTTTTGCTGAGTGTCCACTCAGTGTATGGCCCTCTACTAAAGGTACAGAGTGAAGCAAAATGTTTTCCTGGTCTCAGCGAGGGCACAGCTTAATAGTAGACCCAGGTATAACCCACGGTAACAGTATACGTACTGAGAACTACAATGGAGGTTGGCACTGTGACTAGAATATTCAAAAAGTTTTCCTGGAGGAGGTGTTAGCAAGCCCTGATGGACAAGAACAGTTCACAGGCGGAAACAGGTAGGCTTTATGTAGGAGCCATTGGCTAAGGAGAACTGTGATGCCAGTGGTCGTGTGGAGAAGCAAGAGAGGAGAGGATGAGGCATGCCAGGAGCAAGTGATATAGAGCCTCTTGTCTCCACAATACTGAACCCTACGACACTGAGGTGTTAGAGACACTACCAAATGTGTCACATGAGAGATGATGGGGGTATTTGTGTTATAGAAAAGAAACCAAGATTTTTACTGGGCTGGGATAAAACAGGGCTAGAGGGGGAAAAATGCAGCCCAGGTTGATTACCTATTAACTTAGATGAGAATGGAGTGGATCTGAACTGCCCCCATGATAGGAGTGTCTTTCTCTTTATTTGTGAGAGGCATATAGCAACCAATCCGGGCTATGTCAGGGCAGCTCACTGGGCTCCCAGATCACTTCAGGATATATAGGCTGGATGCCAACAGGCCAACCATGTGACTGGAGGCTTACAGCTTACCGTCTCACACCCAGATGAAGGGCACGGAAGGGAGCTAGTGCTCAGCCACCAGTCTCCAAAAGCCTAACTGATCAGCCATGCAACAGAACCTCCACAAAATCATAAATAACAGGCTGTACATCTGAGAGGGCGGTGCACCAGAGAAGGAGAAGGTTATCTCCACCTTGTCCTGTGCATCTCTTCTATCTGTCCCCAAGTTCTGACCTTTATAATAAAGTGGTAATAGTCAAAAAAAAAAAAAAAAAAAAAAAAGCATCTTTCCTAGGTTCCACCATCTAGTCTGACAAATTACCAGAAGATCACGGGAGTGCCCAAATTATAGCTAGTTGGCTAGCAGTACGGCAGGCAACTGGAGACTTACTGTGAGATAGGACTGGCATTGTGGGACTGAGGCCTTAACCTGTGGGGAACAAACTGACTCCAGGAAACAGCAGAAATGAACTGCAAGACACCTGGTTGACATCCAGA
This sequence comes from Rhabdomys pumilio, assembly GCA_030674055.1. Taxonomy (NCBI): domain Eukaryota; kingdom Metazoa; phylum Chordata; class Mammalia; order Rodentia; family Muridae; genus Rhabdomys; species Rhabdomys pumilio. Next base: position 97,726,162 of record JANHMN010000003.1, on the reverse strand, counting down.
GAGTTGTCAAAGTGGTTAGTGTAGGAAAGCAAACAAACAGATTTGAAAAACAATCTAACCAACAAACAAGCAAAAATAAACTTAAAACAACAACAACAACCCGTAGACATTTGATGATACAGTGTTGGGGGTAAACACAACAAAGTAGAAGCACACTGGTGAGGCCGGTGGCAAGTCCAGGAGAGATGATAAAAACGTTTCTGCACACTGACTCCACATAAACAAAGTAAGGGAACGTGCAAACAAGACAGGAGGAATGGCAGCTACACTCACTCAGTGCCTGAAATGTGCTGCTGGTGTTGACACTCCAAAGGAAAGCTTACGGAATTCAAAGCCACAGACAGACTCCAAAGCAGGGCCAGTCATACTGCTCACACCTTCGATTCCGTTTCTAGGGAGGTGGGGCAGGAAGATCTCAAGTTTGAGGCCAGCCTGATCTGAATGGACACCTTTTCTCAAAAAATATATATGTGAAAATAAAACAGGAAAAAATCCACAGTATCAGTAAAAATCATTAAAAAATAACTAGCAAGTTGAATCTAGTAGCATCAAGATTATACATCTTGACTAACTGGAAGTTATTCCAGGAATGTAAAATTGACTTATCTTGCAAAAATCAATTAACCGAAAATACAGCATAAATACAATGAAGAGTAAAGCCCATATTAACACTTCAGGAGATACAAAAGCACTCCAGCAAATTTGATACCTCTTCATGATAAAAGGCCATTCAACAAACTAGGATCAGAAAGGACATTCCTTCTCATTTATAAGGAGACTCCATGACAAAATCTACATCTAACAAGACACTAAAGGTGAAGAAAACAATCCAGTCTGCCCCAGCGGTGAAGACAAATGTACCTACCCACTTGAGGTTCTACCCAAGATGCTTAGGGAAAAGGGAAAAGAGAAGGTACCCAGACTAGAGAGGAAGAGGAGAGCTGTCTTCTACTTGTAAATGACATGGTACTGTTTTAAGAAAATTGATCGTGTCCTCTAAAATACTCTAGAATTATACAAATAGAGAAAAATTTCAGGACACAAGATCAACATAGAAAATTGGTTTTATTCTTATACACACTTAATAAACAACCTAAAATAAGGCAATTCAATTTATCAGTGTCAAAAAAATCAGCATCAAAAAACAGAATACTGAGAAATCATTTTAAAAAAGAAGTTCAATGCTATACATTGAAACTGCAAACTTAGCTGGGGAGATGGCTTAGGATGTAATAGAGTTTGCTGTACAAGCATGAAGACCTGAGTTCGAATCCCCAGCACCAACATAAAAAGCCTGTAACCTTAGGGCTGTGAAAGGTGGAGACATGAGGGCTTGCTGGGGCCCAATAACTGCCATCCTGGCTGCAGGTTCAGTGAGAGACTCTATCTCAAAGTTATAAAGTAGAAAACAATATAGGAGGATATCCAACATCCTCTTCTCTGTGTGTGTGTGTGTGTGTGTGTGTGTGTGTGTGTGTGTGTGTGTGTGTCCACATACGCACATGCATATATACACACATACACATAAATTTTATTTTTTGGGGGGGTGGGGGGATTTCGAGACAGGGTTTCTCTGAGTAGCTCTGGCTGTCCTGGAACTCACTCTGTAGACCAGGCTAGCCTCGAACTCAGAAATCTGCCTGCCTCTGCCTCCCAAGTGCTGGGAGTAAAGGCGTGCACCACCACCGCCCGGCCAACACAAATTTAAAAAGAAGAGAAAACTCTAATCTTCTGGAGAGAAATTAAGCCTCAGACATGTAGAAAATCATTCTGTACTTATTGATCAGATGACTAAATAATATTAGGATAGCAATAGTCCCTAAATTAATCTACACACTCAGCACAGTAATCCTCATCAGAATACTAGGTGGCTCCTTTGCACAGTGTCACAAATGCAACCCAAACATACACACACATATATACAACAATAATAACTAAAGTAAATTTGAAGAAAAAAATTAAAAACTGAATGCCACATAAGTGTGGTGCCACACACCTTTAATCCTGGCACTAGGGAGCCAGAGCCTGATGGATCTCTGTAAGTTCCAAGCCAATATGGTCTTCACAGCTATTTCCAAGGCAGCCAAGGAGTATAGTGAGGCTCTATCTTAAAACAAATAAAAAGCTGATACCAGAGAAAGAAAAGAAACCAAAAATAGGCTAGATCTAGCAAGATGACTCAACAGATAAAGGTGCTTGCTGTACACACCTAGAGACCTGAGTCTGAATCCTAGAACTCACATAACAATAAAAGGAGTGAACCAACTCCACAAAACTGTCCTCTGGACTTCATATATGTACATGGCATGAACATGTAACCTATATATATATACATACGCATACACACATGCACACGCACACACACACACACACACCAAAAATGAATTAAGAAAAAAAATTAAAAATAGGCAGAGAAATGTAGTATTAACAGCAAAAAGGTAGGTTGGAATTCAATGACATAAATAACACAATAAATGTAAATGGTCTAAACTCCCCAATTAACAGCCACACTTACTGGGCTGGATAAAGATGGCACAGTTATCTGTTTCCTAAAGGAAAAGCACTTCAGGCATAAAATTGGAGAGATTAAAACTAAAAAGCATGGAGAAAGATCCAGGCAAAAACTAACAAAGACTAAACTGGAGGAATCCCTAGGTAAAGACTAGGTAGACTTTAAAGCAGCACACTCTGGAATCAACAAGGATGTCCATACTGATACAAGTGAACTTGCCGAGTGCTCACCACAACCCAAATGTTCATAGGAACCGTCAACACACAGGAAGCAGTAAGTGATCAACAGGAAAGAACAAAGCAAAGCAAAGGTTCTTGAGTGTGGTGTGGTTCTCAGCTTGAAACAGAAGCAGAAGATCACTAGAAACAAGGGGAAAGGAGAATAAAATCCAAGACAGAAAAAAGTTCTCATATTAGAGATGAAGCAATGCTATGCCCAGGGCTTCCAGGAGGCAGACAGGAAGTAGGAGTTACCAGCATCTCAGTAGCATAGGTGGAGGAGTAAGGGCAGAAGCCAGGCTGGAGTTGACTGAGGGCTCAGCAGGAGCTGACAGGCCCTGACTTTGACATCAACAGAGGAAAGGAGCAAAGGACCTTATAAAATTGAGCTCTTGGAGACTCTTAGCTGGGTTGTAAAGGAAGGTGCCAGGAAAATGGAATGTGAACATGCACTGGGAGTGTGGGTAGGAAATGAAACAGGGTACCTGGGGTACCAGGGGACATGGGAAGGATTATCAGGTCTCTGGTGGCAGGTTAACAGGAAGAATGACATGTATTCCTCAATGTATCAGGGACTAGAAGCATTGACTGCCATGGATGCAGGGAAGCTGGAGGTTCAGGGCAGGGTGTAGAGAAGTCGCCTCCTGATGAACATTCTTCCCTCTGCAAAGTCAGGGTCTACTGGTAGCTGAGGATGAGGAGGGAAGTGCAGTAGATGAAAGCAGTGTTCTGTGAGAGCTTTGAAACAGCTGTGCGGGATGGGAGTGATGCCGGACACAACTGGAAACTCAGAGAGAGCTGTGGGCTTCTGGGAACTAGGACTTCAAAAGGCAGGCAATTACCCTCCAAGGATGGTGAGTTGCTGTAACAGTAAGCTAGACTATCCACACAGAAGAGGAACTCAGAGAAGACACTAAAACTAGGAGTTCAGGAATCTGGGGAGACTGTTCAGTGGTTAGAACTAAGTGTTCTTCCCAAGGACCTGGGTTCAATCCCCAGTACACACACATAGCAGCTCACAGCCATTTGTGACTTAGTTCCAGAGAATCTGACGCCCTTTTTAGGCCTCCATGGGTACCAGGGATCAAGTGGTACACAGACATTCAAGTGTGTCAAACACCCATATACATAACAGCAGCAGCAGCAGCAGCAGCAGCAGCAACAACATAGGAGTTTAGAGGCTGAAGGTCCCTAAGAACTGACACAGCTTCAGTGAGGAAGAAGGCATGTATGGGAGTACAAAGATATTAAGGTTTCGGAGATATATAAAGAGGAAGGCATGGAACTGGGAAGGAGCTGTAGCAGGGTCAGAGAGAAGTTGGAAGTGAGGTGGATAGGATCAGAATACATTGTATATACATATAAAACTCATATAATAAATAAATACAAATTAACAATTTATTTCTGTATGAGTATTCTGTCTGAATGTATGTATGTGTATCACATACATGTCTCCAGAGGTCAGAAGAGGGCACTGGATCCTCTGGAATGGAGTTACAGATGGCTCTAAGTCCCCATGTGCCAGGAATGAAGCCTGGGTCCTCTGCATATTTTTCCATGCCTTTACTTTTAACTTCAGTGACTATATATTTGAAATGGTTTTCTTTTGGAAAATATATTGTGCTGTTCTGAGCCAATCTAGTAAATCTGGCCATTAAGTGGTGGTGTTTAGACCATTTACATTTATTGTTGTTATTAATATCACTGAGTTCCATCTACCCTATTATTAATAGTCCATTTGCCCATCGTGTTCTCTTAAAATCCTCCTCTTCCTCCTCCTCCTCCTCCTCCTCCTCCTCTTCCTGTGTAGATCTTAGGTACTTTTATCAAATGACATTGAGATGCCAGTATGAGTGGATGAAATAGACATGATATTTAAGGAGCTAAAGATTAAAAAAAAATACAAAGGTCATGATATAAATGCACTATGCTCATGGTCTTAGAAACTTCTAGTACAGTGGTAAGACCTAAAATGGAACACTATAGGTCAAGAACCAAACTTCTACTGTTTTCCTATACCACTAACTGGCTCTATGGATGCTTGACCTGTGATCTACAGGTGGCCTGGGGCTCAGGATAACTAGTGCTGTCACAATGTCATACAAGATACTCATAGATATGCTCTTGCAATCTATGGTCCATGGGTTAAACACCCCTGGGCTTAGTGTGTGGCTCAAGACAATCCTTCACTGTCTAGTGTTGCCCAGAGAAGCCTAGTTGGACGTTCTTTGTTGATTATTCCTAACCTATAAATACGTGCTCCTATAACACAGTCCCTCCTCCCAAGGCTGCCTAGCTCCTTAGTGCCCTGTCTATGGACACATATGGTCATGTAGGACTGGTCATTACTGGTGGAATGTGGGTGCTATCTTGAATGAAGTTTAGTCCAACCTTAAGGGGTATTGAAAGAGCCAGAGTGGTACTAGCAGCCCTGAATAAAATAGAGATGTACAAAAGTCCAGAACCCAGCTAGTCTAGAAAAATATGATGTCCAAGAATCCTTGATAATTCACCATCAACTATAGACATCTACATCTTATTCAGGGTCTCAAGCTAAGGCAGGATTGCAGCCACAAGGCCACCATCACTTCCAGTAAAACCTATGTCTCTCACACAGTAAGTCTTGTTTCCTCCTTCAGTGCCTAGAAGCCCTGGGTAGACAGCCTGGGTTCCAGTTCTGACTCTCTCACGAACTTGCAGTGTGACCTTGCCCCAAAGCCCTAGTTTTTCCTGTTAAATAAGGGGTTGGATACAGGATCTCAAAGACACCGGCAGGTCTATGGTCTATGTTGTGTTGGATGCAGGAAGAAGACTCGTCAGCTTGCAGCACTCAAAATACAGGAGCTGCAGAAAACAAATGAGCTGAGTCCTGCAGGCTGCATCAGCCATCATAGCAGAGCCATCCCTTTGGGCTACACTACTGCACCCTTGCCTGCTCTCCTCCCCAAGAGCCTACAGGCCAGGCTCAAGGGACACTATTCGCTTTGTGAGATTTTCTCTAGGCTACACAGTTAACCTGCTCTGAAGTTGTGTGGATGGGAGGTCTCTGCCACAGGACCATACCTGAGAATCCAGTTTTGTACAGAATGTCTCTTTAGGGTATTATCACCATGCAGCCCATCATTGTTCTATGACCAACATCCATGGGAGGCAAAAGAGAGCCTCAGATGCCCCTATTTCTCTAATTTTTTCCTTGGAAGAATAGGCAGATTCCCCAGGTACATGGTGTACCCAAAAGAACCACCTCAGCTGGGGAGGGGATCCTATCCTTTCACTTAGTTTGTACAGACAGAGCTCGGCCCCCTCCTTTGCAGGTAGTTATTTCTCACCATCCCTCTGGCTAAAAAATGAATCTTAGGAATCCCAACACCAGTAAGCTACAAATGATGCACTGATCAGAAGTCATGGGCAAGACTGCAAAAGATAGGTGTAGAGAGGCTGGGCAAGGGAACTCCATATATGAACAATGAAGAAGGGAGCTTTAGTGTCATGATCCAGGCAGTAGTAGCCCTAGACTACAATGTGGATGATAACTCATCCCTGGAGAGGTCTAGCTGAGAGCCCCAGGGAAGGCTGGTAAACAGCTGGGCCTCTGGGTCTTTCACCAGTGCTACTTGGATGGACAGGAGGCAAAAGGACCACAGAAGATCTGACAGGAGCAGATCAAGCTCACAACAGCCAAAGTAATATAGACTTCGCCTAGTGGTCACACCCTTCCCTGAACTCCACCTCACTCATACACACACCACAGCATGACCAAAGAGCCACCCACACCTTCCCACCTCCCCACGTGGTCTCTCCTGTGGATGGCCTTCTCCAGAGCCAGCTCTCCCTCCTCCCCAGTCAGCTCACCCAGCGATTTCCCTTCCTTCCTTCCAGTACTTCCTCCGGGATGTTCTCCTGAGGAGGAAAAGAACAGGTGACTCTCCACATCTTTGCTGGCTCATCGAATTATCCCCACTTGCTGCCACACTGTGGTCACTCAAGGGCTCCTTTAGTATCCTGGTTTCAGTAGCCACAGGAAGTAGATTAAGTGATGGATCGGGTGGAGGTATTTCTACAGGATTTCTCACTCTGTGGGCAGTGACTGGCTGTGGTACTGATGTTGGACTGGGGTGATGGAGAACAGGCAGAAGCTAGATAGAGGCGCCCATCAGGAGAGACAGAAAGCACAGTATGGAGTGACTGGGAGGCGTAAGCACAGGGCAGAGGTCCTCACTTGAGGGGTGGAGGATCGCTGAGGTACTGGGCATGACCTACAGTACGGCCCTCCTTGATCACATGCTTAGAGACTATCAGGCTTTGTGGTAAGAGTCTGGGGGATGCCATCTGTTAAGGGAGAGGCATCTAGGGAGAAAGGGAGAGCTCAGAACAGTAAGGAGTGATGGGGGGGATGGGGCAGAGATTGGAATATTAAAAAAAAAAGTGAGGCCGGTGAGTGGTGTGTAGAGCTGTCAGTGGGTGGAGCCGACACAAGGGCAGATCCAAATGCAGGGTGTTCAAGTGCTTACCTATCTCTTCGGTGGCCCCGTTTCAGGGGCCCAGGTCGCCTGTTCTGCTTTGAATGCCGAGATCCCATGGGCCAGGGAGCGCCTCCTGGGAACAAAATTCTTGTCTGGGTGAAGGAGTGCAAACCCAGAGAGAAAGAGAGATATCCTGGTCCCATGATGGCCAGAGTATGGAGTGAGTCTGGGGGATGGTCCTGGCATCAGACTATACACAAAGCCCTGGAGTCTGTTGACAATTGTGTCTTCCTTCATCACCAAGGCAACAGTAAAGCTAACAACTACCAACACTGGTTAGTCAGGACACAGAAACCCTTCTGTCTCATATCCTTTCTAAGCTCTTCAAGATCAGACTAAATTTTCAAGGTCTCAGGGCTATGTCACATAGGGATAGCCAACTGCAGGTTTCCATGGCAACAGAGAAACCATGTGTCCCTGTGTCTGTAGGTTACTATGGCTAATCAGGCTGCACCAAGTGCACTGAGGTAAAAGATCTCATTTGGAAGTCCACAGGCAGATGGCACAGGCACAGCTGGCCTCTCTGTGGGCAGCTTTGTGCCAGAGGGCAGACTCTGGGGTGGGAGTACACACAGAGTGCTGTTCAGAAGCCACTGAGAACCAGATTCTCTTGTCAGAGTCTTCAGTCTCTTGTCTCCTTGCTCCACTGGAAGTACACACAGCAGACCACACGTCCTCACACAGCTTCACGACCACTAACCCCCTATACTGAGAACACCTGAGCCTGCAGGCTGCACAGCCTCTCCCTATCTCTAAGCCCTTTGCCTGCTTTCCAGACCTAGACACGGGATGCTGCACAGCACTTCCCATTGGAGGGCACCCTTGTTGATTTCCTATGTGCCGAGCCACTCAGTCAGGCCACCATGGCGCCATCTTGGCCTCCTGCTTTTGCCCTATCGTCTACCGTGGCACGTACTGAGCATCTCTGAACTCCACCCACCTCGCCCACCCCCAGAACACGTCTGGATTAGGGTCTCTTCTCTGGCTCATCAGCATTGGGAAAATGTCTGCCACCAATTTGCTCCTCTCAGCTCCATCCTCCAGTGTCACCTGGGAAGGGTACCTGATGCTGATCTATCTGTTCAGATACCCTCTGTGTCCTCCAACACACCCAGTGCCTCAGGACAGACTACTGTCCAGCACCTCAGATGCTCTGAGTAACCCTCCAGCCTCCTCCCAGGGATACTGTCTCTTGTCTTACCCATTGCTTCCCTAACTCCCAACTCCCTTCTTTCCCCTTACTCTCCCTCACCCAGTACATACCACATCCTGGATTTCTGCAAGGGTTACGAACAATAACTAAGAAGTTCTAATAAAAATGTCTGAAACCTATCTTTGGAGTCTAACTTCATATTTAGGGTGAAAAAGTGATTCCCCAGATACGAAGCCAGATGTTGCTGACTCCATGGACTCTGGAGATTCAGGTCTCTAGCCTCAAGGTAGACAGATGAAGGCTTAGAGAAATATGGCCAGGGGAGGGGTGCAGACAGTGAGACCCGTTCTATCAGTTCTCACCCACTCCAGAACACAAAAGCATCACAGACTGTCAGCTGAGATGATTTCTTACCCACCCCAGGTATCACAGACAGAATGTGAAGCTCAACAGGGGAGGAAAGGCCAGAGCCAGCCGCCGGGTACTGCACCGCGTATGGGCACTTTCCAGGCAGGGAGTGTGAATGATACAAATCAGCCCACTAAGGCACCTGCTAAGGCTTTGGCTTTTTCCTATTCACCTTCCTCTACCACAGAGCACACAGTGCTTGTACTGGAAAGGGGAGATTGCATCTCTCATAACTTTCTCCCGATTCCAGATGTTTTCTGTCCTGTCTCTGAAGAACAGAAACTTTCTAGTTAGAATCAATAAGCTCTCAGAACTAAGCTCAGGCCAGTACTTTCTCAAATTCTCCCTGGTCTCTTCCACAGTCCACAGGGTTAAGCCTGGAGAAGTAAGCCATACAGAAAGGGTGAACTTATCAACTGAAGCCAGTTTCTTGGAGGGGTGCTCATCCTTCTCACCTTGAGGCTGTTCTGTAGGTTCAGCTGCTACTGAGGCTTCTGCCCATGACACCCTAGGGAGGATTAGGGAAGGATGGTCAAAAGGAATCTTGGGGCTAGATACCTGCAGACTCCAGGATCACACCTCCCAGAGGCTAGGTAAACTGCAGACTCCAGGATCACACCTCCCAGGATCACTCCTCCCAGGATCACTCCTCCCAGGATCACACCTCCCAGGCACTGGGGATTCCCTTGACCTTGAGGTGTGATGGACGGTGGTTCTAACACCTCACACTTGCATAACTCAGTATCTAGGTCTGTACTCTGCAAAGTCTTCAAGCCCAGGAAAGATCTTTGGTTCTGATTCTGTTCTCCAGGGTCCCACAGAACTTGTGTCCTTAAGATGTCACAGTAGTGTGCATTTCTTTCTTTAGTGGGAAGCACAACCCTCTACAGTGGGCTCAGAACCCTGCTCAGTGTGAGGCAGAGTGGGCAGGCAGAACATGGTGCTCTGCTCCTACATGTAAGGGACAGATGACCTTCTACCATCACGTGGGGTGATGCGGCAGCTCCGCAGTACAGTGGCTACTCAAGGCAGATTATGGAACATGAAGGCACGACATAGAGGCTTCTTTGAATGTCACCTGAGAATGTTGCTCACCTCCCCTCACCAAGACAGGCATCCTGACACTGAATGGCCAAATGGCCCAGGCCCCATAACAAGGAAAGTCTTAGCATCTTGGCAACACATGGACACTGATCTTTCAGAAAGGCTATTCAGTCCTTAGATGAGTTTAGTACACCCTGGTGATGGCAGAGAGAGGGTATGCTCTGGTGACCAGGGTTCCTCTTTGACAGAGTCTCTTAACCACAATGGAAGCTCTTCAACAAACAAGACCTACCCTCTGCAGCAGAAGGCTGGTTAGTGTGCATCCGTGTGTTCCAGTGGTTCACCTCTCTGTCACAAGGAAATCCTCATTGTCTTCTGTCAGCCACATGCTGTCCTCTCCCTGGGAGGAATTCAGGGAAGTGTAATGTTCTCTGCTTCTGCACACACAGGGACACTTTTGTCGCCCTTTAGATCCCCATGCAAGGGATGCTGTGTGCTTGCCTGCACTTCCCTGGCTGGACATGCTTACAGGAAGGGCAGAAGATCAGCATGGTCTGTCTTCTAGTTACCAGGGCAACCTATAGACCTTCTTTGAGGTGTCCCAAGGTTGAAGCAGGGTCCAGATGGACAGAGGGAGGATGGGCACACAAGGACAGTTATAGGGTGGGGCAGGAGGACTTCCCTGGATCCTTGTTACCCGGGGCCCCCACTCAGAAGAGAAGTTGAGCCACTCTACTCAAAATAGTAGAAGTGAGTGCTGAAGGAAGCAGGGGTGAGCTCCCAGAGGGAAGTGAAGGTGGCAAGGCCAGGCCATGCAGAATTTAAGGACACGCTGAAAAACTTGCTCTACAAAAAAATGTACCACTTAAATAGAAAAAAATACAAATGTGTCCATGACTAAAGAGTAAAATTTTAAATCACTGTCTAAAAAGCAGTGGAGTGAGGTAAGCAAGGCCAAATCCTGGGCTTTTCTTGCTTGGAGATGTTTGTGCATTTGTTTTGCTTTGATATTTAAAACAATACGTGGAAACCAGAAGAGCACCCAGGGGGTCACATCTTCTCTTCTCCCGTAACACAGGTCCTGGACACTCAGCCCGGGATTTCAGGCTTCACAGCATTCTTACCAGCTGGGCCTCTTCACTGGGTCTTGATTAGTTTTCAGAGATGGTATTAAAATATTATTTTGATGTATGAGGTTTTTTGTTTTTTTTGTTTTTTTTTTTTTTTTTTTTTTTTTTTTTTTTTAGATAGTGTCTCACTATCTAGCATGGCCTAACTTCAAACTCACTGCGTGTACCAGGTTGGCCTTGAACTTGTGACAATTCTCTTGCATCAGCCCTTGAGTGCCGTGATTACAAGACATGTGAGTTACCAAGCCTGGTTTGATTAATGGGCTTTCTAGAGATCTCTTTACTTATGCACTGAAGATAAATGCCTCTCTTACTTCATCTTTCTGGGGCCTGAAGGATTGAGACAGTCTGAGTCTCCTCAAGGGACTCTGACTCTGTTGAAAATATATCAGGTGACAAACTACCAGTTCATGAGCTCCCTACTGTCTGCCAAGTGCACAGATTCATCTCAGTTCTGAGTGTATTGCGTGCAGATTCACATGACTCTGATGTAAAGAGGGCTTCTGGGACAAACAGGTGCCTGGCATGCACATGGCCTCCTATACACAGGGTGGCAGTGAGTCATAAGGTAGCTTCCACTTCCTGCCCTCCCTCAGGTTGGTTGCTAAGAGGAGGGGAAGGGAAACAGGGAGGGAGTAACGGGGTGGGCAGGGAAGAGGCTGCAGTCTTTCATGACTTCCCGGGAACAGCAGGTTAGCTGTAATTGCTCGGAGCTGAGAGGCTGTTGATGAATGTTCGTAATAATCAGCCTTCAGATCTGACACCAGCTCAGGCTGGGATGACTGTTTTGAATGGAAATCGAACCCAAACTAGTAATTACCCAGGTGAGTGATGCCAGTCTTCTCCTGGAGCCCTGTTCTAGACAGGGAAATGGCACCTGCATGTCAACTAAGGGCTCTTTCCTGGGGCCACTCTCAAGAGAACAAGCTGGCCTGAACTCTGCCAACATGATGGGAAACACTGGACAGGATTACCCACCTTTTTTCCTAGGAACTGCTGCTCCTGAGGGACTCACCATTGCTCTTAGTCCCTAAGCAGAGTCCTATGTCAGGCCTCACTTCCAGTGTCCTTTCCCCTACCGCTTGGCCTAGCATCTCTGCTGACATTATTCCTCCATGTTCAAAGCCAAGTACATCCCCCACCCCACATACAAGTGCAGTCTTGCAAGGTGATGCCTAGAACCCCTGGACACTTACAGATGGGGAGCCTCTTGTATTGGCTTGAGCTGTGGCCAGTTGAGAGGAGTGGAACATGATGACAGGCACTAGTATCCATCCTAGCTTATGCCTCTGGTCCCTGTTTGCTCCTGGCTCCAGACAGAGGCCAGAAAACTGTACCTGGAAATAAGCAGCTCTCTCTGGCCCACCCTGTAGTGCCTCTGAGCTTCTCTTTTCATATCTGGACCTCTAGAATGCTGACACCACCCAGACCCAAGCCAGAGGGGAAGACACTACTTCCATGTCTTGTGTTCTTTGGCCTGATTCTCCCAGGGCTGCCGGATGCTAAGGAAGCATACTCTAGATAGCTAAGATGAAGTGAATGGTGGTTTATACACTGGATACACCAAACTTCACTCTCTTCACTGTGCCTGGTCTAGGCCAGTTGAGAGGCTCAGAGGAGGCCTATGCCTTTGGCAATTCCTAAGGGAAGATAGATAAGCAGGCAGCAAATGACAACTACAGGTGGGCCCTAATGGTCTCCGCTCAAGGAAACACTCTGAGCCTCAAATCTACAGGTTTGAACAGTGTTTTCGAGAAACCTCGGGAGAAACAGAGCTGTCAAACCAGTGGGATTCAGAGAGTGTGAGCATAGCCTTTCAGGCTGTAACTGGATTGGTGGCAGGCATCAGAAACACGGTATGGAGCTGCTACCTCAAGTGCCACCTAGTGGTGTCAGAGCAGGAAGGCAGCTTCAGGTCAAGTGATGTTTCCTTCCCTATCTGTCCCCACCCTTGAACTCAAAGGTGAACAGCAAGCCTAGGAAATGGATTTTGTTTTGCTTCCAAAGGCTTGGGGCTTTGAAGACAGGATATAATATGGGGCCCATGGTATGGAAACAGCAGAGCAGCAGGTAGGGAGGGACTGGACCCCAGGTTCCCTTCAGGACATACTGCAGCCTTCTAAGTACGTGTTCACTCTGCTGTGTTTCCTATTCCTTCAGCAAGACTTCAGCTGTCACCAGCTCCTGGTCTGTCCCACAGGAAGAGACCACAGACATCTCAGCATGTCGGACCACCTTTACAAGTACCAACATTGACTTGGGGGTCCAGAGAAGCTACACTCAGCATCTTCAAATTATCTGGCTTCTGTGGCCTAGGAACAAACTCCCTTACAACCTGGGACCAGGACAGGGAAAGGGCCCTGCTTCAGCCCTCAGCTGCCCTACTGGGTCCCAGAATGCTCCGTTTCTATACACTTTCACTTCTTCCTAGGGAAAATCTATCACCAGAGACTATTGGTCCGAGTGGTGAACACCCAGCAGAGAGTATATCGGGTGTGTGGGTGGGGTGGGGATTGCATAGGGTGGAGGGAGGCAGCCGTAGGAAGACAGGAGAGAGTGGCCACCATGGAGTAAAGCAGGGCTGCTTGGGGAATAGCTCACAGGGTTGCAAGGTTTTCTTAAAGGGCCAAGGAATAAATATTTTAGACGTGTGAGCCGGATTAGTCCCACGACTGCAGGGTGAAGGTGCCTTGACAGTGTCTAAAAATATAGGTTTAGCAGTGTGCCGATAAACTGCTTACAAAAGTAGGCACTTGTATGGTGGCCACAATGCCGATTCAGTACATCTGGAGGACATAGCCTCTTGCTACACACTGCCAACAAACACAGGGTGCCCAGAGATTACCAGCACACTCACTGAGATCTCGTAAGACAGGGTACAAAGTCAGGGTTAGAGGAGGAACAGTCCCGGGGTCAGGAGCTGTGCTCCTAACCCTTGCCCACAGCACTCAGGTCGGGGGACACTCACCTGCTGTGAAGGTTTAGTTGCTGTTGTTATTCCCCTTTCTTCCTCTAGGGGGTCTCTCTTGGTCTAGTGGTTGCCCCTCCAACCGTGTCTCCAGCAGGAAACCCCCAGAGCAAGGGGTGGGAATAGGGGTGAATAGGGCTGAACTGCCCCAGGGACAAATCAACTGACAGATGACACCAGGGGAAGGTGAGGTGGCCAGAGGCAGGAGGAGGAGGTGTAACCCAGCACCAAGAGCCAGGGGCCAAGAAGATGCCAGGCTGGCCCTATTAGTCCTGTGAGGCTCCACTGGACCCCTACTCCAACCAGAGACACACACAGCTAGTAGAGGGCCTGTCCAGCCTTTCCACCCCAGCCCCTGTCTCCTTGTAGGTAACACTGGGCAATAAGATCACAAGTCCTGGATGGGGTTGGTATGCTTGTTCTCACGTTACACTTAAAGTGAGACTGAAGAAGATGGTATCGAGGCTATGCAGACACAGCACGGGCTCATCCAACATTGATGCGGGCCCTGGATTGCCCCAGAGCCCCTCTGGGCAGATGTGGGATCCCAGATCTTAGCTTCTGGTGATGGACTACCAAGCTGGGAGGGTCCTCTGCCCAGAAGATCACTGTCCAAGGTCATGTGGGGATTTGTTCCAGGCTTTCTGATTAAATCAGACCCCTCTGGTGAATCCCCCTGGCATTGCAGGACCTTGCTTACTAGGCCACTGTTTTTTTAGACATTACCAGTTGGCAGAGAGTCTCATGAAAAGCCAGCTGTTCAGGAGGCCCTCATCACACTCAGTCGTGGGTTTGGGGAAAGGGAACTTTATACATCCTGTCCACTCCCCAGTCCTATGCCTTGCTCCCTCCCCTTCTATTTTCCTATTCATGTATTTCCACTCAGATATATAACACTTGCACATGTGGCCACCATGGTGGCACATACACACACACCTGTCTCCAAGGATGCACAGACTTATCTGTCTGCATTGTGTGCACATACCTCAGATATGGTTCACTGGTGTCCACTCAGTGCATACACAGATGCAAACACTCAGAAACCTTTTTATCCAGGGGAGCCCAACCCTCACAGTTCTGTTCTGTGACTACTGGTGATGGATCAGAAACTATGATGCAGGATGTCAGCCTGTGGAGAAAGGGACGTAAGCCCACTGGCAAGCCCTGGCCTTCCTGGCATGGTTTGGCATTGATCCACAGTGTCAGAGGGGTATGGAAGCAGGGCCAGGTTGGACTCCAGTCTTTGCTGCTGAATGGAAACTTGTAAGGAGTTAATCCGGGGCAACCATCACCCTGATTTCCCTGACTACAAAGATGTGCCTATCATCTTATATTGGTTCTGATCTGCTGGCATAATTCTCCAGCAGGATTCACATTCTGACATCTGCCTCTTGTGGCAATAGCCCTGACAGGTTGGTTACCAAAGTCTGCTGACTACTATCCCAAAACCAACATGCACACAGGGCCACATGCACGCACACATGCACACACCTAAAATTTTCTTTGTTCACCATTTAAGACACCAGAATACCTACCTGACACTGCAGAGGGAGGCTGACTAGGAAATGTTCCTGAACCCCAATTTGGGTGCTGTGGTTTCAAGAGAACTCTTACCACTCAGGATATAGAGAAAACATATCTCTCTCAACTCACTGCCTTTTAATCTAGATCCCCACTGTCTATCTCAAAAGCTGTTTCCTGTCCATGAGATTTGTTCTAGCTGGGCTGGCTTGTCTGGCCTCAGTAGGAAAGGATGTGCCTAGCCTCACATAGACTTGAAGTGGCAGGGTGGTGGGATACCCAGGGTGGCCCACCTGTTCAGAGGAGAAGGGGAGGAGATTGTGGGAAAGATTGTGGGATGGGTGGTCAGGAGGGGAGCAGTGAGCAGGGTATAAAGTGAATAAATTAAAAAATAAAGAAAAAAAAAAAGACAGATCCCCACTGACTCCCTGTGCAATGAATCCCATTTGCTCTAAGTGATCCAGAGGACTGGGTCCTGTCCTGCTAAATATCCATTAAAAGAGAAGAATCTGGAACACAGCAGTCTTGGATCACCTACCTTCTGGAGGCCTGCCCTGCCCTCCTGAGATAGCACTGTCACAGGCGTGGTCTCAATCCTGCCTTTCCAGACTTTATCTCATCACCCAGCAATCACAGAACACACTGAGACCAGAGAGAGAGAGAGCAGGACAGAGGGGAATGTTTGGGAAGGGGCATCTGTGTGTTTTTGTGCTGAACTGTTCTCTAATGAGGCAGTTGGTCTCGGTCCCAACAATAAATAGTGCAGGAGGGGTCTACTGTCCCCCAAATGTCACCCTGTCAACACTGTCCCAGCACCCTGATGTCATCGGTCATGTGTAGAAATCAATCTCTTACTGCTGTTGTCCCATGTCAGCATGCTGTTAGAGTCATTTTAACTTCCTGTTCTTTCCTCTGGGCACCCCATATAAGACCCATGTCCCTTCCCTAACTCCTGAGAAAAATAAACTGTGAAAATTACAAAAAAAAAAAAAGAAGAAGAAGAAGAAGAAAAAACAGAATAGGAGAGAGACCAGTGACAGAGAAAGACTGGGCTGCTCCCCACCAAGGATTGCAAAATACAATGTGCAGAAGTGTGTATGATATAAATGACCCATAAAATGTTACAAGACCAGCCAGGAGGTGGTGGTGCCCACCTTTAATCACAGAAGTCAGGATGCAGAAGCAGGCAGATCTCTGTGAGCTGGAGGTCAGCCTTTTCTACAGAGTGAGTTCCAGGACATTCAGGGCTGCAGACAAACTCTGTCTTGAAATACAAATAGAAAGAAAGAAAGAAAGAAAGAAAGAAAGAAAGAAAGAAAGAAAGAAAGAAAGAAAGAAAGAAAGAAGAAAGAGAGGGAGAGGGAGGGAGGGAGATAAAGAGAGAGGGAGGGAGAGGAGAGGAGAGGAGAGGAGAGGAGAGGAGAGGAGAGGAGAGGAGAGGAGAGGAGAGGAGAGGAGAGTTAGGGGGCCAGGGGCCATTATGCCTTTTTCCTGGGGCCATTATGCCTTTTTCCTTTCTCAAGTTATCCTTGAAGTGCATTCTTCCCCTAATAAACTTTTTACTATCTGTGCTTCTATTCAAATCTTTTTTCAGAAACACACAAATCTAAATCCCGGAGAGTGCCCTCTGGGACCCTCATCCACCTCTAATAAGAGCTATAATGCTGACCTAACCAGTCCAGCTCCTTCAGCTCCAGTGGACATAGGTCCACAGAACTAGTGACCTGCCCACAGCCAGCATGGACTCTAAGTGAGGGCCCTAGGTGGGGGGCCCATAAGTAACCCCTGGACTGCTGACTCTTTCTTGATCTCTCAACACACTTTCCTACTTCATAAACCACTTGGTGACAGTGAGCTCACATGCCACGAGGCTTGGCATGGCTGCCCATTACACCTGCTTCAGTCTTTTTCTGTTTCTCTGTGGATTCTGACCCTTCAGCAGTGATGGCTGGAGTTGGTTAGCTGGGCTCTTCCTTGGGTCCTTGTGTAGAGATCACTGAAAACTATGAATAGGTCCAAGTCCTGGGGGTGGGGCTTTGTTTCAGTGTCTGATGTGCTTGTGAACTTTTCCCATCCTTCCTTTGATGAGTTATCCACAATATCCTTGTTATCCATGCTTCAGACACCGGAAGGTCTGGACACCTGAGATCCCGTGTGATTAGTTCCTCTCTACCCAAGGCCCCACAACTGTGCCCTGCTCACACAACTGTTGCCAATTGGTGAAGTTTTGCTCTTCCTTCACCACGCAGCTTCAAGCCCTGGACTGCCTCCTTCTCCTTCTCCATGTCCCCAGCCTTCTCAGGTCCTCCCCTTCCTGTTCATTCTTCCAACAGCTTTTGAGCACCCGTGGTGGGGCCTCCTTAAGTAATCACCTATCCCTGGATCTGGGAACTGCCTGCCTCACAGATTCAGCGGGACAGACAAGTCCTGATGTCAGTGAACGTGGCCCTGCCATATGCCAAGCCACCATCACAACAGCTAACAATTAAACTGCAGTCAGTGCCAGGCCCTGACCTAGCCAGGCTGCATTTAGTTATTAAGCCTTAGACAGGGTAATTCATCTAATCCACACAGCCATCCTTGAAGGCAGGCAGGATTACTGTGCTCTGGGCTGCCAGGTAGCGGGAGCTCATAGCAGGCTAATAGTTCCCCCAAGGTCACCATTTCTGTGCAAGTGCTGTGAATATTCTGAAGAAACATTTTCTGAAACATTAGAAAGCAGAAGCCAGAACCATTGTTGAAACATCTCTGAAACCTGGTTTCTCTTCTCTCTCTACACTGACATATATATGGGTTTCTTAGTGCAGAGTCAGGCTCAAGTTTCCAATTAAAAAACTAAAATATTTGTTTTCAACTATGTATATGTGTGTGGGGGGGGAGGGCATGTATACATGCATGCAGGTTACAGTGGAGGCCATAAAAAGATGTCAGATTCTCTGAAACTGAAGCTACAGAAGGTTATGAGCCACCATGTGAATGCTGGGAATTGAACTGGGACCCTCCAAAGAGCAGCCAGTGTCATTAACTACAAAGCCACCTCTCCAGCCCCAAAGAACTCAAGTTTTGAAAACAAAAGTGCACGTCTTGTTAGTGTTCAATTTTTCTGATAAAGTGAGCCTTAGTGTGAGGTGTGACTCCCACGACAAGAATTTAACTACTTCCTCTGGGCATGTAGCTCAGTTTGTAGACAACTTGTCTAGTATGCACAAAGCCCTAGGTTCCATTCCCAAAACTGCATAAACCAAATATCATCCCCTGTGACCCCAGCACTTGAAAGGTGGAGACTGACAGATCAGAAGTTCAAGGTCACTGTGGGCTACCGTAGTCAGTTCAACTGGGATACATAACAGCCTAAAACCAAACCAAAACACCAACCAACCAACAATCAAAAAACTACAAATACAGCACCACAATAACTTAACAGAAACCTGCCTACCTAGAGAACAGAACCAGCAATGGCACTCTGAAAACCAAGGGATGAAAGAAAGTCACACCAAAACACACAGTAAGGAGGCCAGGCTTGTTCTCTTGTCTTCTACAAGCTCCGGGTCACTCA
Source organism: Rhabdomys pumilio (assembly GCA_030674055.1). Classification (NCBI taxonomy): domain Eukaryota; kingdom Metazoa; phylum Chordata; class Mammalia; order Rodentia; family Muridae; genus Rhabdomys; species Rhabdomys pumilio. Next base: position 97,707,129 of record JANHMN010000003.1, on the reverse strand, counting down.
TGAGCTTCATTTGGCCTAGTCCTACAGAGGACACACATGATCTCTGTCTGCTAATCTACAATCCACCTGATAAGGTGGACAAACAGTATCTCACTAGCGTCTCACAGTGGCCCATTCACGTTAGTAAAGTCACTACTCCCAGTTTATAGATGGGGAAACTGAGACTGAAGAGAAGTACATCCATTAGATACACTGCTAAGTTGCTTTGCCTGTGTGTGTGTGTGTGTGTGTGTGTGTGTGTGTGTGTGTGTGTGTGTGTTGTACATGAGTGTAAGTGCCAGTGGAGACTAGAAGAGGAAGTTGAACCTTCTGGAACTGAAGTTAGAGGTAGTTGTGAGCCGCCTGACATGGATGCCGAGAACTGAACTCAGGTCCTCTGAAGAGCAGCAAGTACTCTTTACCACCATCTCTCCAGCACCCTTGTTTCTTTTTCAAGTACATGTGATTTTTAAGTTAGTAAAGTGGAAGGAGTTTCTTTCACTGGGTTGTATTTGCAGCGTAAGAGGCAGCTGTCACAGGAACCAGGTATGATGACTAGATTGAAGCCTAGTGCTCTTTTGTGCCATCTCAGGGATCTAGTCTCTTGGGAGCCCCAGCTACTCCTAGACATGTGACTTGCTATGTTCCTGTTTTCTGATCCTTTATTCAAAATCACACAGAGCTACAATAATCAAGTCATCGAGGTATGTGCATGAGGACATGCGTGTAGGTGGTGATGAAGAGAGGGTTCAGAAATTAACTTACTCACCAAAGATAAAAGGAACAACAAAAAATAGATAAATTGAATATTATCAAAACTCACTTAAACCTCCCTATCAAGGAAGTGGGAAGACAAGCTCCAGAATGGGAAAATATTTGTAAATTACCCTTATGGAAGAGTTCAATGTCCAGAATATGTAAATAGCATCTACAATTGAACAATATTGGAAATTGATCTACCTGAAGATCCAGCTATATCATTCTTGGGCATATACCCAAAAGATGCCCCACCATGCCACAGGGGCACATGCTCCATTGTGTTCATCATGGCCTTGTTTGTGATAGCCAGAAGCTGGAAACAACTCAGATATCTCACAACAGAAGAATGGATACAGAAAATGTGGTTAATTTACACAATTTAGACAACTACTCAGCTATTAAGAATGAGGACATCCTGAGTTTGCAGGCAGATGGATGGAACTAGAAAATATCATCCCGAGTGAGGTAACTCAGATACAAAAGGACATGCATGTTATGTACTCACTAATAAGTGGGTACTAGTAAAAAATGTACAGAATACCCAGGATACAGTTCACAGAACTCAAAAAGGTTAACAAGCCAAAGGCCCAAGTGAAGATGCCTCAATCCCACTTGGGAAGGAGAAGAAAGCAATCCCAGGAGCGGGGAGGGAGGGACTTGGGTAGGGAAGGGGACAAGGAGGGAAGAGGGGAACAGGATCAGGTATTGGGTGGGAGGAAAGGACTAAAGCTCCGAGGGCCAGCAGAAAGAATGGAAACAGGCAACCTCAGGAGGCAGGAGGTGGAGGAACCCTCTAGAATATACCAGAGACCTGGGAGGTAAGAGACTCTCAGGACTCAAAGGGAGGGACCTTAGATGAAATGCTTTACAGTGGGGAGAGGGAACTGGCAGAGTCCACCTCCAGCAGAAAGACAGGGCATCAAGTGGAGGGATGGGGTTGCCATCCCACAGTCAAAACTCTGACCCATAATTGCTCCTGTCTGAAAGAACTGTAGGGACAAATATGGAGAAGAGCCTGAGGTAAAGAAGGTCCATGGACAGGTCCAAAGTGGGATCCAGCTCAGGGAGAGGACTCAAGGCCTGACACTATTACTGAGGCTATGGGGTGCTCACAGAAATGGGCCTATCATGCCTGCCCTCCAGAAGGCCCAACAAGCAGCTGAAGGATCCAGATGCAGATATTTACACCCAACCTATGGAAGCTTCTGACTCTTGTGGCTGAATTAAGGAAAAGCTGGAAGAAGCTGAGGAGGAGGGTGACCCTGTAGGAGGACCAGCAGTCTCAATTAACCTGGACCCCTGGGATCTCTCAGACACTGGGCCACCAACCAGGCAGCATACACCATCTGATATGAGACCCCCAACATATATACAGCAGAGGACTGCCTGGTCTGGGTTCAGTCAGAAAAGATGCACCTAACCCTCAAGAGACTGGAGGCCCCAGGGAGTCAGGAGGTCTAGCGGGGTTGGGGGTTGGGAGATGGGGACATCCTCATAAAGACAGGGGGGAGGAGGATGTATGGAATGTGGAGCAATCAGAGGGTAGACCAGGAGGGGGATAAAATCTGGAGTGTAAAACAAAAGGTCAAATAATTTAAAAAAAATACATAAGAAAAGAGATATGTGAATGGCCAAGGAGCACATAAAGTGTTGTTACTGAAACCCAATCTCATTTCTCTTTTGGAAACACAAATTGCAGCCATAATTGGATATCATTTTGAGCAGACTTCCCAGTCTGGCGGTAATAATGCAGAAGTGAACAGGAGTTTGTGAAAACATGGAGAAGTGGGAACCCTTTATATGCTCCTGGTGGAAGCAGAAAATAGAACAGCTTCAGTAGAAGACGGCTCTGGTTCTTTAAAAAAAGCTAAGAATTAACAAATACCAAGTATACTCTAAATAACAGACTTGGGCATGTGCAGAACAATGTTCACAAGCCCCAGAGACAGACAGACAAATGGATAACCAAAGTGTGTGTGTGTGTGTGTGTGTGTGTAACTATATATTGATCTGTCGAAAATAGGAATGAAGTTATCATACTTGCAACAACACAGATGACCCTGACAAACACTACACTAAGAGAAAAAAGCCAGGCATGAGGGAAAGTACCATGTTATCCAATTTTATGGAATGTTTAGTATTCATAGAAATACAAAATAGATTAGAGGTACCAAGGACTAGAGGGAAGACTTATTCCTTAATGGACAGAGTTTCTCTTCAGGGTGCTGTGTTTTAGGGACAGTGACAATGATTACTGATGGATGTAACTGATGGCTGGCTCTGAACTAAAAGAAACCACTGGGATGGTTCATCTTGTGTTATACGCATCTCACCACTGCTAAAATCCTACAGCTGTGTTTCTAGACAAAGCAACAAAGAACTGGAAACAAGAATCTTAATATATATAAAGTGTGTGTAGGTGTGCCACGCAGGCATGTGGAGGTCGAAGGACAAGCTTCAGTCTGCTCTCTCCTTCCACCTCGACTTGGGTTTGAGAGACAGGATCAGGTCATCAGGATTGTGGCACAATCTGTGGGACATCCCAAGAGCTGGGAAGTTGGAGTTCTTAAAAAGACTATTTATAAAACTGAGTGGAAATATACCAACTTAAGGATAAATCTTACAAAAGTTACAGCCTATACATTGAAAACTACAGAACACGCCTGAGAAGAGATGATGGTCTAAATAAACAGAAACACGTGATCTTGGACTAGAAAGACTGTGTTAGTTTGTCACCTGTGTACAACTTGTCCTATAAATCCAACAATCCCAACCCAAATCCAAGCTAATCTGACTGCTGTTTGCTTGCACTGAACCTTAAAATGCATCAGATTAATATGAAATGAAAAAGTCCCTATCAACCTCAAAATGGCTTCAATAAAGAACCAAGTTAAAGCTTCTTGAACAACCTGACTTAAAACCTAATAAAGCTATAGAAATCAAGACAGTGTGCTATCAGCAGCAAAAGAATCAGATCAATGGGCCAGACTAGACATAATAAGGACACCCAACTTGGTGACTGACTGTCCTCTGATCTTTTGCTCCTCTCCTTCCCCTTTGAGACTAGATCTCACTATGCTGTCTAAGCTGTCCTTGAGTCCCTGGGCTGAAATGACCTCCTTTCTAGGTCTCGGAGCTGCTGGCTAATACCACCATGCTCATCTTGATTTCTCAATACAGGCTCAAAGTAGAATCGGGAAAAGTCTTTTTTTAAGAAGTGGTATGGGGGCTGGAGGGATGGTTCAGTAGTTTAGAGCATAGCCTGCTTCTTCACAGGACCAAGGTTCAATTCCCAACTGTTAAATGGTGGCTAACAACCATCTATAATTCCAGTTCCAGAGAATCTGATACACTTTTCTGCTCTTGGTGGCACCAGGCACATGTGTGGCACATATACATGTATGCAGGGAAAATACTCATGCACATAAAATAAAAAATAAATTAATTAATTGGTTTTTCTTTAGAGAGTGGTACTGGAGCAATTGGATATCTTTAAAACTTTTGAACATTGTTTCTTATTTATATGTATGCATCGTGTGTGTATCTGTATATATACCACATGCATACAGGTAACTGAGGAAGCCCACTGAAGGTGTCAGTACTGTAGCTGTAGTCACGGGTCACTGTGACCTGCCTGAAGTGGGTGCTGTGAATCAAACTCAGGCCTTCTGGAAGAGTAGCAGGTGTCTTATCCACAGAGTAATCGCTCCATCTCCATCTGAGTTTTGTGTATTTGTTTGTTTTTGTTTCTTAACCTATATATCTATATAGTCAGGCATGACAGCATGCACCCATAATGCCAGCACACGGGAGGGGAGGGCAGGATGACTGCCAAGATTCAGGGCCAGCCTGGTCTATGTAGGGAGTACAGCTAGGACTACACAGAGATAGCCTGTCTCAAACAAACAAAACAGAACAACCCAACAGAAACCATCACCGCACACTCGAAAGTAGGATAGACCTAAATTTAACACAGAGAAGGAGACATTCTAGGAATGCTTTTATCTTCCTCATTTATTTAAATCATGGGAAACCTTTCACTGTGGTTTTGTTGGCCTTAGGTCCCTGGAGGCCTGCAAGCATCTGAACTGTGGTCCAACAGGGAAAGGATGGTGCAGCCTAGGGCTAGGGAATGGGTCTAGCTGTTTTTCACTTTTAGTTAGGCAAAGAGTCCTTAATAGGGACAATCCCTAAAAGAAAAAATTGATAAACTGGATCTCATCACAAGCAAAAGCATATGCTTTAGAGAACAGCTCAGAGGGTGGAAAGGAGGCAAGGGCACTGAGAGATACTGCCAGCTATACAGCCCATGAGGGACAGCAATCCAGCAGGCATGGTGCACATGTTCATCACAGGTGGAGGCAGGAGGATCAGGAGGTGGGGGCCAGCCTCAGCTACATAGATCCTGAGGTTACAGGAAGTCCTGTCTGAACACACACACATGCACACGCACACACACACACACACACACGCAGGCACGCATGCACGCACACACGCACGCACACGTGTGCGCGCGCACACACACACACACACACACACACACACACACACACACACACACAC
>JANHMN010000003.1:97676150-97701818 GCA_030674055.1 Rhabdomys pumilio | reverse complement strand
CACACACACACACACACACACACACACACACACACACACACACACACGCCGTTAAGATGGCTCAATTGGCAAGGGAATCTACAACCTGCTGCCAGGCCAGACAACCTGAGTTTGATCCTGGGGACCCACGTGGTGGAAGGAAAGAACTTATTCATGCCCATTGTCCTGACCTCCACATGTGTGACTTACACACACATATACACACACGACACAGCCAAAATAGCAAAAAGACTCATAAATTCTAACAAGTGGTGACACTCAGTTTGGAAATAGGGAAAACCCTTAAACAATATACTTCCTCCCAAAGACATACAGATGGTAGATGAGCACACGAAAATTGTCTTAATATCATTCGTTACTAGGGAACTGCAAAATAAAGACGCAGCAACACACCACTACGTACCTATTGGAATACTTTGAGTTAAATTGTTCCTCTACTGGCCTATCCCAAGGATGTGGAGGAGGTGGGACTCCCCACCACTGCCCATGAGTGTCCGTGTAGCGGTTTACCAACTTTGGAAAAGTTTCTTAAAAAGTGAAATTTACAGTAACCATATAATCCAGACATTCCTCTGCTAAATATTTGCCCATGAAAAATAAAAACACACTCATACATAGACTTGTGCTTGATAGTCACAAAAGCTATATTTTTAATAGCCCCAAACTAACAGTAACCCAGAAGTCTGCTGGTGGATGACTAGATAAACCTAAGTATGTTCGTATAATAAAAAATTTCTCAGCAGTTAAAGAGATATGGTCTACTGACTCGGGCAACCAGGAAGAACACCGAATGGCTGTGTGAAAAGAGGCAAGTGTGACATCATACACTGAATGATGCCATTTATATAAAATTCTAGGACATATATACCATCAAATCAAATCAGTGGTTCTCCGAGGATGACACATGAGATACAGGATTTGGGGAGGAACAGGAAGGAATTGTTACAAAGATGAGCATGGACACTGCTTGCTCTGCATTCAACCACAATCTCATCTTAGACCTTTCAGTGCTGCCCCCTAGGGGTCACTCTTCCCCATTCACCAAAGGTTTCATTCTCTTGCTCTTTGCCACAGGACCACTGAAGTATCTATCACCTTGCCAGGAAGCTTCCCCACAGGCTTTCCCTTCTCCACCTGCTTGCACAATCAGCCTCTGTTCTTTTTTATTTTTCTTCTCCGTACTTACACAAATTGCTTGGTATTTGTCCACATCTATCTCAGTCCCACTAGTCAGCAAGCACTATGAGACTGGAGCTCATAGTGTTGGCTCATTTGTTGGCTGTGTTATCTCTTTTCTAGGGCACTGCCTGGCATTTGTGCTAAAAAAAAAAAATTATTTAATGAATGGATCGCTTTAAAAGACTGATACTATTATCTTTTTTGTAAGTGGGGGTCACACCACCTGTCACTTAACTAGTAATTGGTGGAGCTGGGCTTTTCAGCCAGATCACGCTGACTTCAGAAAACCAGTTCTATGTAGCTATGTCACTTTGACTCATAAAAGGCTAAAGTGTTGAACAGCTTACTGTCAAAGAAGGCATTCAAAGTGATCCGTGAGAACAGAAAACAATTCAATAGCCAGAGTCTAACGTTAGCAACCCTTCTTCAAGATGTCTGTGCTAATCAAATAATCAGACATGAGACACGAGGGAAAGTTCCACACAAACACGGATGTTTATCATAGAATTGTTTATAATGGCAAAAATAAAAAGGAAACAACAACAACAACAAAACTTCCCCAAATGGAGTGACTTTTGGGATTGGAAATGACATGAAATCAGAAAGAGACAGAAGTCATGCATGGTGCGATCAGTCTTTCTAAGGAGCCAGAAGAGACAAGGCCATTTGCTTAGCATCTGGGGCTAGGGATCAGGGCCTCTTAGAAAGGGCTCCCAGTCTGGTCAGGTGACATAGGAGACTGAGGCAGGAGAGCTGAAAACTGTGAGGCCTGTACAGTGAACCACACAGTGAGTTCAAGGTAGCCTTGTGAGACCCTGACACAAAGGAAACTTACAAGGAGGCCTGGAGGTAGTCATACCTCAGTGGTACAGCACTTGCCTGGCACACATGGGGCCTGGGTTCGATCCCCAGTTACTGCAGTATCACAAACCAATGAATGGGAAGGTCTTGAGTGTGATGAAGGCATCAAGAGCTGTGACAGCCAACGAAGTGAAGCCAACCATGGAGAAGTAAAAGAGATCCACAGACAATGTAGGTGTCCCACCTGAGAACCTTTTTGTCACAATATGAACCAGCCCAAGAAAACAGGTGGAGAGAGAGACATGGCTGTTCAGGCGTTCCCAGCCTTGATACCAGTTGAGTAGCCTGGAAAAGCTGAGCCCAAGCCAAAGCACAAGCGCTGTCCACTAAGTAGTTTACTCATGGAGTTCAGGGTAAGACGCTGAATTACAGAACTCCCATTTCCCCTTTTCTGAGGGTCACATGTAGCACAGACTAACTCAAAACTTGTTCTGTATGACTGTGAACTGTGGATCATCCTGCCTCTACCTCCCGAGTGCTGGGACTACACGTACATGCTACCATGCTTGTTTTATGTAGAGCTGGAGATTCAACCAGGACCTCCTGCATGATTGGTAAATACTCTTAACAACTGAGCTACATCCTCAGCCCAGAGTTTAATTTTTAATATCTGCATGCTTTGCACACATGTTGTTTAATATTTTAACGGCTTCCTGAGGTTGTGTGATTTTTTGCATTTAATATTTATGTTTTGAAAGCCAAACAGAAGTGGTTGCTATAGACCAGTGGCTCCAGAGAACAGCCCAACTCACGGTTTCACACCTGGGAACTTTAACACAAACAAAGTCCAGCGTCCTAATATCCTTATCTAGGCAATTTAGACATGGGCTGGGGATTCTATTTTCTTTACAAAACTCCCAAGATATTGAGGATGTCTAGGTGACAAGAATAGACACTTGGAGACAGGACCCTAGAAAAGTTTTCATTTCACGGCCTAAAAAGGAGAATAACAAACCCAGCTACTGAAAAATCAGGGTCCCCAAGGACAGTTACAAGCTAAGTAATAAAAGAACAACGGCAGTGACTACTCTGTCCCAGGGAAGTTCTCTGAAGCTAGCCAGCTGGAATCATGATTTGAATCCTGGTTGTCTATCTCCAGAGTCTCTGATTTGTTTGTATAGGAGCAAAACCCGGCCTTTAGTTACTACCAAAGATTAGCATAGTTTTAAACTCTTCTCTTTTATTTTCATTAGGCATTTGGCTTAGGCTACTACCTGTCTCTACCCAACTGTAGACAGTGGAGCCATTTGGGGGATGGTTCTATGTCTTTTATGTCCTTACCCCCAGGGCACTAGTTTTCTCTAGACAGAACACTGGTGTTCAGAAGAGCAATTTCACTGGAGCTGAGAGGTGGGAGTCAGCAGGTTGCTAGGGCTGTGCTGAGGACAGGGAATTAAAAGTGTCCTTGTCCCAGAGGAAGCCTAAGATGCAAAGAAAGGGATGCATCAGGTGCAACCACCAAGAGAGAAAGTGGACAGACCTGTAGGTCTGCGGGCTAAGAGGAGACAAATGGGACAGCCAGGGGAGACCCTGGGAGAGTGAGGAGAGTTCCTCAGGGAATTAGCCTTGGGAAGGAGAGACACCTGTTCCTCTGAATCTTGGAAAAACAAGCACTGTTAGAGACACAGCAAGGGTTTCTCAGAGGGAAGCAACCCAGGCAAAAGGAAGAGCAAAGGGGCGGGGAGATCAGTTAATGAAGTTTCTTCCAGCCTTCATTGCTGAAAGCCAGGGATCTGAAAATTCACTCCCGGATTCTGGAGATTTACACAGGGTTGAGAACTAAAAAACCGAAAACATCACCACCACCACCACCACCATTATCTACATGGTTTCTTTTTTAAAAGAGGAATGAGGCGCATTTAACACCCAAAAAGAAAAACAAAATGAGAGAGCGGATATAGTCTCTGAATAAATCTACTCTGCTTCATCACTAACTCATTTTGCTGTCCTTATTTTTCTCATTTCGCCAGGAAGGATGATTCCTTCTTCCAGGACCAGTGCGTGGGAAGCACGGCTCCAAGCCGCCCACGCTGGCAGCCGTTTGTCATCACCGCGGGGTATGCGCGGAGCCTGACACCCCCTCCAGAGCCCAGAGCCGCTCCTGAGCCCCAACACCCAGCTCCGGGCTACTATCCCGCCAACCGAGCGGAGCAGGAACAGACTTCCAGGTGCAAGTCTGCTAGTCCGCTTTGGGACAAACAGGTCACCCACTGAGGGTCGGCTGGGCACACCGCGGCAGTGCGGAGCCGGCACGGCCTTTCCCGGGTTCTAGCGCCCACCTGCACCGCGAGGTGACAGTCCGAGGATCTCGGTGCCCGCACACCCTCCTCCCATCGCTCTGTCCCGCAGGTGTTAGGATGCCCGCGCCTGAGCTCTGACTCTGGTTATCTGAGGCCATGGGTACCCCGGGTTCCGGATGCCTGCGGATGCGGGTGCGGGAATCCATGCTGGTAGCTCTGGGCACTTACGCCCGCATCCGCTTCGAGCACGCGCGTCAGCGGCGCCCACGCGGGGCCAACCCGAGGTACTGGGAGAAGCTCATCTTCCCCGCACGCGCCCTACCTATCGTAGCTCCAGCGGCTGTAGGACAGGGTGCGGTGGCTGCTCACTCCCTCCATCGCCGTCCTGGACTGGGCTTGGGGCTCCACGGGCGGCGGCGGCTGCGCGGGGCTCGGTGCTCGCTCACTCGCGGCTGGGGCGCGGGCGGAGGACTGTACCATTCGCCCCCTGGGGGTGACCCCCCCTCTGTCTCCGCCAATGGCGAGGGCGCGCGGGCTGCGGGGACCCGGACCCGAGGGGTCCCCTCCCCTGCGCGCCTGTCCCGCGGGGGCGCGGCTGCGGCAACTGGACTGCTTATTTATTTATTTCCGAGGTGTGCTCCACGTTACCATGGCAACCGCTCCATCTTTTCCGGCGTCGGTAGAGCACCGCTGGTTTTAAACCTTGCCGCGACAGACAGAGATGGCTAAGAGGTTGCGCTTTCTGCTTGCTTGGGGATTCCTGAATACAGTCTTCCTCTTCAGGTCCCTTCTGCAGAGATGTCCCCGCCTTACCAGCGCAGGAATGGTCTTACACCTCAGGGAAGGGGAATGCCCACCCCTCTGTGATTTCCTTGACTCCCGAGTTCTCCTGGTCCGTCTTGCACTTGTTACTCTTCAATCACAATGTAGCTTTCTTTGCTTGAAGGGAATGGAAATCCACTCCTGCTGCCGGCTTCCCTCGCTGTATTTCCCAGGCCCACAATCTAGTTCTGTTGGCTCTCATTGTAATTCTCAGAGCCAGAGAACCAAGGCCTGTAAGCACCCCCCTCTCTAGAACAACTAGAGCATCTGTTTATGTTCCTTTGTGCTTTTTCATCAACACCACAAATCCTTTGGAAGAGGTCTAGCTGTTTTGTCTTATCCGGACAGCTAGATCAAGGGGAATTTACACAGATCTTCCTTCTCAACAAGGGGGATATCTGAGATTGTTGTAACTGTGCTTCAAAACTGTCAGGTCCCTTCTTCCCAGAAAGTGGACACACTAATAAGAGTCAAGGATCCTTTCTTTGGGGCCTTGCTAGGCAATTCCACCGGCCTGGCTGAGAACTCAGTGCTGATGTCTAGGGTACAGCCTTTCCTAGAGCTTTCAGATCTGAATCAGGACACTTGGCTTTGAACTTGTTTCTAAGATCTATCTGACTTGCAGCCAGGGAATAAGTAGAGGGACCACCGAGATAGTGCAGGTGCAACAGGGGTGATAGGGCCTGCCGGTCTTCCAGGCTGCTACTTCCCTTCCCCCACCTCAGGCTGCTGGCTGCAGGGGTTTACAGGTATAATCTTCTTGCAGAGGTCATAAAGGCCTAAGAAGGACTTTTCAGGGCAGCCTTGTAGGATGTCTGAGCTAACTTCCCATCCAGGTCAGGGGCGGGGAGGGGCCCACATTCTTTCTCTGCGGGCAGAGTGCTGGAAGGCGGCTTTGAGTGAGCCCTGCTAATGCTTGAAGACTTAACCCTGTACCTCTCAGGAGTGGCAGCCAGCAGTGCACCTGTTGCATTCAGCCGGCATGTGGTTTTCCTGAACAACATTTTCACATTGAATAAATTGACAGCACTTAAATATCTGGATAGGGCTGGGGAGATGTCAGTCAAGTGCTTGCAGTGATGTGACCACTCCAAGGTATGGTTGAGGAGGTTTTTATTATGGATATGAGGGAGAGGAGTACAGCCAGAGTCCAGACTGAACTGACCACAACAGGATAGAGAAGAGTGAGAGAGGAAGAGACAAGAGAGGGTCAAGAGACGGGACCACGAGCCAAGTGGAGGACCAAAAGAACAAAGAGGACAAGAGAGGGGGCATAAGAATGTGCAGAACAGGAAGCTGGGGGAAGGGAACCCCTGAGTTGAAGAGATAGATTTAGGGTGGGGAGTGGGGTGAGAAGAGCTGAGAGGAGCCACAGTACTCTGAGTCTAGTATATGCTTTGGTATGCTAATAAGAACCACAGCCAGCCATTTGTCCCAATGTTTCTTTGATTTCTGAGACCTAACAGATCCACACCCCCCCCCCCACGCATGCATGCTGGCCTAGTGGCCTCGATTATAATTGCTTATAATTCCAGTTCCGAGGAGGAAGAGGCCTTTGGATCCCTGGGAAGTTGCCTATTTGGCCAGTTCTATGTCAGTGAGAGACATTGTCTCAAAATCCAAGGTGGATGACTCAGGATTGATCTCTGGCCTCAAGGCTGATCTCTGGCCTCCACATGCATGCACACTTACATCTGCATGAACACAAACATACATACAACTAGGAGATATGACATGATTTATCTTCCTTTTGTCTCTTGAATACTAAGAGAATGTGAGGAATTTGGGGCTGAAGAGAGGTGGCTGCTCCTCACACCAGGATCAGGGAGCACACCACTCTCCTATAGACCTCGGGCCACACTCAGCCAGGTTCTCCCTACCAACTTACCTGGTCCCTGTTGCTTTTGAAGTTGTCACCTCTGTTCAATTAAGTCATGTCTACATTTCCAAGCTGACTACCAGAGTTGCCAGAACCAAGGTTTACCAAGGCTAGACACTTAGCATGTGCTGTATATATCAAGCAGACATGTCCCCTGCAGAGCTCACAGACATCTGAAGATTGAATCCTATACAGGATCCCCTTCTGAACTACCTCTTGATAGTGAGACTCTTGATATGCTCATGACCTCAGAAACAGTATATTAAGGTTCTAAAATGAATTAATTACACTATGTGAGATCTTCATTATTTGGGCAGAAGTGAGTTCATCTGGGACTCTGTGAGCTCTGCCACATACACTGCAAGGCCTTTGCCCTTGTGTTGTAAGACAAACCCCAAATAAGTCCTTTTTTTCCAAATAGCATGATGGGATAGTATCAGGGCCTTGAAGGGATCTCCCTCTGAAAACCAGATTGGATCAGAAACAGCAGACACAGAGGCTTCCTGAGACTGTCACTGGTCCTTCAACCAGCCTTAGTAAGATCACTGGGTTACTCTTCCAGGAAACCAACTAGCTGGCACTGTTTGAGCTCCATAGCTCTAGGGGACTATTGAGCTCTCAGACCTGCCACTCCAAGAAATAGAACCAAGCTCACGGCCAGATGTTCTGACCCATAGCTGAAAGCTGTGGAGGAGGCTATATTCTAGACATCACTAAGGGAGTTCTAGACTAGCCTGGTAGAATTGCCTAGCAAGGCCAGAGAAAGGATCTTTGACTTTTATCAGGGTCAGCATTCTGCAGGAAGGGAATGTGGCAGTTTTGTAGCATGGTTGTGAGCTTGCTATTTCTCTTGTTGAGGGGAAGTTCTATGTGAACTCCCCTTGAGCCTGTCGGCCACATGACTTTTGAAGTGAAGGAATGTAAGGCCCTTTGGTATTCCTAGTTTGGTCACTGGAGCCCTGAGCTGCCATATTGGAGTCCCAACCACTGAGACCTCTATGCTTTGAGGATGCCTAGAAATACAAGGATAAGGAGAGGGAATATATACATGTTTCACTTGACAGTCCCAGTTGAGCCCAGACTTTAACCCACTACAGTTAGGCACTAGACAAAAGAGTGAAGGCTTTAACGAGATTATACCCCCCAGTCCTTAAAATCATCCCAGCTGCCAAATCTTCCCAGTTAAACACCGGATATCATAGAAAGACCAGTCATCCTTGCTTCAGGACATCTTGCCTTGCCATGACCCAAAGAATTGTGAGCATTATGAAAGGGTGGTTGTTTTCTGCCTCATACAGCTGGGTTAACCTACCTCACCCAGGGGAACTGATGGGCATGCTGGCTACAGCACAGTCTGTATAGAAAAGCTGCCACAAGGAAACAGATTGCTTTGCCTTAATAAGGCATTAGGAAGTCACAAGTTCTCTGGTAGCTAAACGACGAGTGGCAAGGATAAAGCTGGAACTGGAGCAGAGTGAATACAGAGGTAAGGAGGAGATAAAACAGTAGAAGACACAATTCTCAGATGGAAAAGTACCTGGTGAGGCTTTCCTATATAGAGATGCCCAAGGACCCTGAAGAATAAAATTGGCTATCATTTTTTTTCTTTGTTTTCTTTTTCAAGACAGGGTTTCTCTGCGTTGCTTTGGCTGTCCTGGAACTCACTATGTAGACCAGGCTGGCCTCTAACTCAGAGTTCAGCCTGCTTCTGCCTCCAGAGTTCTGGGATTAAAGGCACATACCACCACCCCACTTCCATCTTTATGTTTTAAGTTGGTTCTACTTGTTGCCCTGTCATAGACACTGTCTTCTGTGAATAGTGATGTGGGCATCTCAGAAGGTAGGACAGTGGGCATCTCAGAAGGTAGGCTATGCAGAGACGAGGTGTAGTGGGAGGAAGGTAGCAATCCTAGCAAGCAGTTGGAGATTGAGAATTGTTAGGAGCAGGACCACAATGGCAAAGGTGTTCAGGAGAAGAGTGTCATTCCCTTGAAGTCTTATCCAAGATGTATAAGAGCAGGGCTAGACTTCCTTAACCAGGAGGCAGACCAGAGAATCTATTAAGATTTTGGGGGACAGTGTAACTGAGAAGGCCAGAGGTTGAAATAAATTTGGCAGATGATCTAAAACCTTTTTAATGTTTAACTTTTTTGGGGGGAGGGTGTTACTGGAAACTGAACCCAGTGCTTTGTGCATATTAGGAACATATTCTATCATTAAGCTACATCCCCGCCCTCTATTTGACTTCTAAATGTAGACTTAAGCAAGTAAATTATCTTTTATAAGTTCTAAGGTGCCAGCTGCTCTAAGTTAACAGTCTAATCGTGCTCAAGGGATCTATACTAGATAAGAACAGATAGGCTCTGGAAAGTTGTGTCAACCCTCAGGTTTGGAGGCCAGGTCTTACTGTGTGTAGTAGAGAAGTAGTTGAACTTGGAAACAGAGTTCATGATTGAGTCACTGGGCCCCAGAAAACATAGCACTGAGCTATCAAGACACAGGACTAACACTGCCTGCTGTAATTTCAGATATCCGCCATGAACTTGGTGATGTATGTTTACCAGTTCGTCAGCCACAGACCACCAATTCACTTCATGGCAAAGGTGATGTCTAAACTATAACTACATTACTCTCAAGTGTAGCTGGTTCTCTAAGTTCTTAGGTGAGTGGGGAGGGACACCTTCTCAGGGTTAGTAGTACACTTGGCCATCAACTTTGTAAGTAGGGAAATGATCTGAGCTAAGAATCCACATGTTGTGCTGGAGAGATGGCTCATGCGGTTAAGAGCATTGGTTGCTCTTCCAGAAGTCCTGAGTTCAGTTCCTAGCAATCACACAACCATCTGTAACGGGAACCGATGCCCTCTTCTGATATGTCTGAAGATAGCCACAGTGTACTCACATAAAATAAATAATTCTTTAAAAAAAAAAAAAAAAGAATACACATGTTAAATTGGGCAACAGAGAACGATTTGTCTGCATACAGCAAGACTAGGTTAAAAAAGTCTGGGGATAAAGGGATGTGGGTGGACTACTGGGACTGGTCCCAGGGGGTGTAGGTCTTTGATTGTCATGGTAGTGGCCACAGGAAGCACCTATGGTCAAACCGATGCTCAGTGACCTATTGTTAGATGTGAGCCTGTGCAACCTCACAGATCTCCTTGCACACATACAACTTTGCTCGAAGCTTTATTGCATGTGCTTTTTCAGTGGTCCTGAAGTATGTTCTCCACCCCGATGAATTTTTATATCCAAACTGATGCCTTGTAGTTTCAGTTAACTCTAACCTCAAGCTATCTTTTATATTCTCAATAAAGCAATTTTACCAAGATCTCAAGACAAAGTCCTCAGACCTCCAGTCTCCAGAATGTGGCAGAAGCCTCGTCCCTACTACCCTAAACTCTAGTGTCATCTAGAAGGACCAGGTTCCTTAATAAGGGTTCCAAAGCCGCGTACTAGCTCCACACTTCTCCTTGCTCAGACACTTCTCACTGGTGTAGTCAGGGCTAGGCTAGAGATATCCCTTCACATATCACCCTCGGGATTTCCTACATAGAGGGGCCTTAGGTTGTAATACACAGTGTGGTCTGGTTTAAGGCAGAGAGGGTCCTACATTTACTTTGTTTTCAATTCAAGTTTTCAAGTCACTTAGTGTCTACTTGGAGTGTTTTAGGGGTGAGGGTAGGAGAATATTCTTTAGTGTCCTCATTCTATGGCTCCCAGGTGGTTAAAGGAAGCTTGTCCTGAAGCCTTGGCCACTTATTTTACACTGTCTTGGCATTCTTTTTTTTTTTTTTTTTTTTTTCTTTCTGTGCAACCTTAGACAAATGCTTGGGCACTGAGAAAGGGTAGCCAGAGACTTCTGAATTTTGTAAGCATGCCCTCTAGTGGTCAGGATTGAGAAAGCCCAATAAAACAATGCAGCTGGTCATCCACAGGCAGGACTAAGGTCATGGGGATGGAGAGACCTGGGGACAGATACAACCAGATAGAAATAAAAAAAAAGATCATTTTGAGACATATGGACCAACATGAATTATACTAATCGTCAAGGAACATGAAGGTATACATAATTATAAAATTCATAGCCTAGACAACACCATTGCCACTGCTTACCCTCCTGAGAGAGAAAACAGCGGGCCAGAGCGTGTATTACTGAGTGTGGGTCCAATACAAGAGACCAGCCAAATATACATTCACTCTAGCATTATCATTTATTTTCATGCACAGCATGACAATCGATTACAGATCTCACCTTATCTCTTATCTTTTAGACCTTCTCTACCAATACATAGCAAACTGCCTCATTCTTTTTTTTTGTTTTGTTTTGTTTTTCCGAGACAGGGTTTCTCTGTATAGCCTTGGCTGTCCTGGAACTCACTCTGTAGACCAGGCTGGCCTCGAACTCAGAAATCCGCCTGCCTCTGCCTTCCAAGTGCTGGGATTAAAGGTGTGTGCCACCACCGCGGCTAAACTGCCTCATTCTTAACTACACAGCATTGCATTTTATGAGTATGTCATAAAATCTTTATGCTAATAGTCAGATGTAATTACATATGCACTATTTTGTTAAAATCAAATCAGTCCTTCCACAGGATGTATGTTCTCACACATACCTATGAATTCCGGAGTTAAGATTTTGTCATTTTGATAAATACAAATTTAAAATGCTGCAACACAGGTTATCCACCTGCTGGAGATGTATATTCATCATGTTTCTTTCTCTGGCCACCACTGCAAGCCATTCATAGAGAAAACATGATAAAATGGCATCTTATGAGATCAGGCATATTTAAATGTTTGTGTGTGTGTGTGTGTGAACTATTTATTTATTTATAACAAGTGAACTATTTGCATCTCTATACCTAGTAGATTAATTGGCCTTCACAAAAAAGGTTGTGAGGGCCAGGTGTGGTGTGCATACCTTTGATCCCAGCATTTTCCTAAGGCTGAGTCAAGGGTGCATGTGTGTGTGTCTGAATCTGAGGCCAACTCAGTCTATATATGGAGTTCTAAGATAGCCAGAGCAAATAGCAATATCATATTGAAAAGCCAAAATCAAACAAACAAAAACCCCACAAACCAAACCAAACTGGCTATGGGAGTTCTGTGACAAGAACAGTAGTTTCCTGGTAGGAATTTCAAATATTTCACCAGCTTTATACTTGGACTATTCGTATATTTTACCAGTCAAAATTTTTACAGGACTGTAGGATCTTAATCTCTGAAAAGAATAGCTCATGGATTCTCAGTGCTCAGTAAGTTCCTCTTCGTAGATCATTAAGAACCCTCCACTGAAGCATCTTGCTTTTGTGTTTTTGAATCAGCACATCTGCTGTGGTCACAGGTTGGAGACAGACATAGTACTCTCTGCAGAAATTGTTTTGGAAGACATTTTATTCTTCCATATAAACATTTAGAAACAGCTTGCCCATATCAAAGTATCTTTGCATTTGACTAGAATTGTGACCAAATACATAATTTACCTCAGGCAAATGTTACACTCTTATCTGGAATATGATCGGCTGCCTGTGTTTCTCATTAGCATTCTATTAGCTGTAGGGTTTTGAATAGGATTTGATGCTATTCAGGCAGGTGTCACGCTTATACACAGATGAGGACAAGCTTCAGTTTCTGACTCTCTGGCTCCCTTCTTCCCTGGTTGGGATCACAGGTGTGCTATCACACCCAATTTTATGGGGTGCTGGGGACTGAACTCGCACGCTCTCAGAGTTCTATGCATCCTAGGCATTCTATAGTTATAACCCCAGACTTCTTGGCATTTTAGTTTTCTTCCATTGTTATCAACTAGACAACATTAAAAAACAAACAAAATCCCTCTTTTCCACATTATTTTCAATGCTCCTTTCTCTCATTTAAAAAAGTCTATTACGTCCAGAATCAAGCTAGGTGGTAATGAAAGATACCACACTAATACCATCAATTCATACTTGTCTCTATTTAGACCCATTAACCTGTCGCCCACCTAGACTAGTGACTAGACCAGTCACTAACCTGCACTGCTTCTACTTGCTGGCCTCCCTGTACCTCTAAGGTGACCAGCCACTAACTACTGTGATTGTTTTTAAGTTCATCATTCTTTGGCTTTTTGGTTTGCTTAGGCACATGCATATCATACACATGTGTCTGTACTAGGATACCTTGCCAGACTCAACAGTCTGGTGAAGCAGCTATTCCTCACCATGAAGGTATTTTGCTCCTGTGGATTCATTGCCCCAGGACTGAGGTGTGTGCTCATCTTTTTTCCTGCTCTGGCTCACGAGTACATCTCTAGGTCCTTCAACGCTATGCACAAGGCAACTTTCTTGACTGACATCCCAGTCATAAGATGTCATGGAAGAAAAAAATGAAAAACAAAAACAAAAACAAAACAAAAATCCAAACAAACAAACAAACAAACAAACAAACAAACAAACAAACCAAACCAAACCCTAAAACAATCTTGGAGATCCCATTTGCCATTATCCTAAGAGTTAGAAGAAGAAAAGCTATCACTGTAAAATCTCTGCGCCAAGAAAAAGCTGCCTGGTGTGGGGCTGGATGATGCTACCACAGCCTAGGTGTGGGTGCAACCACTGTGGGTGAGTCATGTCAACATATAACCAGCTTCTCCCTACAGAGCCCACTCCCTGGCTTCTGTACGAGCTCAAGAACAAGCTTCTTTCTCCCAGCCTACAATAAACTCACATCAGATATAGTTCATTTACAAAAGGGAAGCTATGTTTATTTGAAGTCACAAGCAGCAGACTGAGTCACTGTGACTCAAGACCACAAAGAAACCCTTTGCCTCCACTTTGGTCTCAGTCCTGTGGTGAAAACCTCAACCAGCACAAGTGCCTCTTGGGCTCATTCACAGGTTCACAAGTTTCTCGTTGAGGGCAATCTGTGACTGGGTGAGATTGGCCAGGTAGGTCACCATCAGCAGGTCCTGGAAGACAAAGGACAAAGCAGTGAGAGGTGGAGTGGAATGATGAGGACAGGCTGGCTAGCCAGCTCTACCATGGACACTGGATGTGAAGTCCTAGATAAATGCCAGTGATGGCAGACTGAGTAGGGGCTGATGGTAGAAGCCAGGAAGGGAATGTGCATCAGCGCTCTCCTCTCTGCTACTTATAACAGGGGACTGCAGTGTAGCCCTGTGGAGTATAGGGGGTGTGTCTTGTGAACACATGTGGGGAAAAGTAGAAACTGTCTTTGTTACACTGAATTTTAGAAAGTCTAACTGAGTCTAGTTAACAAGTCATGGCAATATGAGTAGTACTTCAGAGAAGCCATTAGGGGAGTAAAGATGCCCTGAACAGACTGTACTACCTCCAAGCTGGACGACACAGCAGCAGTCCCTCTACCCAACTCCCAGGGGATAGCCACAGAACTCACATTGATGTTGCTGTTGAGCATGGTCTCAAAGTCGTCAGGAACTATCTTGGGTACTTGGTTGACAAGACTCATCAAGAAGCGGCCTACCGTGTTGTCAGCAGACACTTTCCCAGACTGAGCACAGAACAAAGACTCAATGAGAACTCCATGCCCTGCAGGTACTGTCATGTCACCAGCAGACCTGGCAGGAATGCCCACCCTCCCTTGCTTTTCCCTCCCCATTTCTCACCAGCACATCCTCAGCATACTGCAATACAGTGCTTAGAGCATCCTGGATGCGAGCTGAGGCCCCTCCCACTTGTTGTAAGTCACTTGAGAGTCCAATCACCCGGTTGGGGCTAAAACACGTCTTCATGATGAGGTCAACTGTGGGAGTGTGGGACAGGCAGTAAGAGACAACAGAGAAAATGTAGTCAGAACAAGAGGAAAGAGGTCTCTAACCACCTACTAACTCCCTCCATGCCTTCTGGAAGCAGTCAGCAACCCAAAATCCCTGCTCTTCCCCTTACCTGCTTGCTGACTACTGGTTCTGACCTCATATGGACGACTACATGGCCCGTGACACTGACCATTTCCCACCCTGAACAAACCTTCAACTTTCAGTGAGCATGAGCCTTGATCTGTAGCAGGGAAGGAAACTCACCTCCAATGCGCTCAGTGTCATAATACGCATACTTCACTGTGAGCGGCGTGAACATCACTCCCATGGTCCTCCCAGGGACACCCATTAAAGTGCTGGGGAGAAGGAGAAAAGGTAACTAGATGCCCTCGGGAAAGCCGTCACAAAGAGTATCTTCTACCTGAGAAGGCCAGGACTGCCCCAGAAATATCTTGTGAGCAAATTTTCCTTTTCCTCTTTGGCCTGGAAAGGTATAGGAAGATTTCACACAACCTTAATGCCAGTGAGGATGACAGGACTCTAGATGTTCCCGACTGGCCAGACACACGCATTTTCAGGGGAACCAGACACACCAGAACATTCTTTTCTGGGCCTCACTTCTCATTATCACTAAAATGCTAAACTGATTCATGCTCCAAACCACTAGATTGGGCACTATAAGTAACTTCACTAAAATTGTGCCTACTTCAGCTCTGTGTTTTCATCTGGATTTTGAATAAGATAAATTTGTAGAGACTAGCAAGGAGGTGAAGGTAAGGGCCCACCCAGTGTATATTAACAGGCTCAAGTTATAGTGATCAGTTCTTCTTCCTCAGATGCTAAAGCCTTCTCCAGCAAGCCCTGACAAATGTGTTGTAGCTGGGCAAGTTGTATGTATCAACACTGCTATGTTATTGTTCAAAAGCATACTTAATTCTAGCTTGAAAGATGTGTTCCAAATAATGCCAACATCCTCTAGTCTATAAATACTGTGCTAAGTCCTACGACTAATGAATGTACTAGTCAGGGTTTGCTGTAACTTGATGTAAGCCAGGTGATTCCTCCATTAGACTGGCCTGCAAGCAGGTCTGTGAGGCATTTTTCTTGACTGATGTGGGTGGTGCCACCCCTGGGTAGGTGGTCCTGATGGAATCAGAAAGCAGTCTGAGCAAGCCAGAGGAACACGAAGTATGCAGCACTACCATGGTTCTGCTCCAGGTTCCTACCCTGACTTCCCTCAATGATGGACTGGGACCTGCTGGGTGATATAAGCCCTCTCCTTTCCAAGTTGGTGTTGGTTAGTGTTTTATCACAGCAATAGATAGCAAACCAAGACAATGAAAAACTAATGATAATTCAAAAAAGCAATAAATACAGGCACAGAAGGACTGCGATAAACACATTATGAGAGGGTCATCTGTTCCAGAAGACAATACAAATAAAACACGGTAGTTGCTCGTATACTAAAGGCACTGCCGTCTGGAATGGCTACAAGCAACAAGCACTCCAGTGTACGCAGGACCAGTGACTGTAAATTATGGAGTCCAACTTCGCTTCAGAAACTTTAAATGTCAGCTGTTAAAAGAGGAATAAAGTTTCTGAAGAGAAAATAAGGTGCACCTGAGTGTGGGAGGTGTGAGAATCATCCAGGCACGACAGGTCACTTTAAATGCCCTTACCGCCCAGGACTCACCTGACATAGGCCTTGATGCTCATGCGCCCATTCTGGAGACCCGTGTCCACTGTGAGGTGAATGGGGTTCGGGGCCTCCCTGCTGTAGTACTCATGGATCAGCACTGAATGCTCTGTGATGTCATGGCCTGTGGCATACCTGGAAACAGCAATTACAGACGCATGACAGCTGATACCAGTACCACATACAACAGTGCAGTGGGTGTCGCTGGGGCTCTGACACTCATTTTAGCAGTAACTAAAAATATGAAAAACTCTGCATAATAAAAGCTGTAATTGAAAATATTCTTGACTTTATAGGATCAAATTATCATCAAAATATTATAGGTTCTCAAGGTCACATGCTTTGTGTGTTCTATGTCTGAAAGAGGAGACAAAATCTAGTCTGATGATGAGCCTGGCCCTCAATGAGACTTTCTACCCACTCCCACCCTCTCCATCTTACCAGCCTAGGATGAGCTCATTTGGGGAGACTTTCTTATGCAATTCATACATATTCTTAGCAAATTCCATGTCAACAGCCACCTAAGGAGGAAGGCAGGAGAGGAGGTTAAGAAGCCAGAAGTCTATGCTCAATAGGAAAAATTACGAACCCTGCCATCTGAGGAGGCCTATTGTGGACAGGGAAAGCAGAGCTTCAGTTGCAGCTCTGGTTACAGATACAACAAAGTAGGGCCTTCGGGGAAGTAGTCCAGTGGCTACGAACTGTACAGGGGCTGTTTAAATCCACACAACTCACTTCATCTTCTGACTCATTGTGTGGCACTGAAAAGCAGTTGGTGACTTCTACCGAGTGCTTGTCAACAGTTCCTGGTAAAGAGAGAAAAGCCAGGTGTTACATAATCCTGAGACCCCCATAGCCCCTGACCACCCCCATCCCCACTCTCCAAGATCAGGGTCCTCTCTAACTAAAGATGAACAAGAACTCCTGAGCCTCTTGTCTCCACCAGCCTAGTGCTAGGATTACAGGTATGCATCACCACACCTGGTTTATGTGGCACTGGAGACTGAACTCAGGGCTGTAAGCACGATAGGCAAGCGCTCTACTAACTGAGCTGTTTCTCCAGCTCCTACTTTTAGAATGCTTTAGAGATGGCCTCAGAGACAGCAAACACGAAGCCCACACATTAGCCCCAAGATCAGCACCAACAGAACTAGTATTTTCCGGAGAACTCAAACTCAGAGACCGACCCCCCCTCATCTTCTTTCTATCACCACACAGGATAAGTCTTTCTTTGCAAGGTCTCCTCTGCCTGTTATTTTCCACTACCAGCCCATCCCCACAATACTCTGTACTCTAGAGTAGTGGTTTTCAACCTTCCTAATGCTGTGACCTTCATGCTGTGGTGCCCTTAACCATAAAATTATTTTCATTGCTAATTCATAACTGTAATTTTGCTGTTAGATTACTGTTATAAATGTAATCTAAATGCATGTGTTTTCTGATGGTCTTAGGAGACGCCTGTGAAAAGGTCATTCCACCCCCAAAGGGGTCCTTACCACAGACTTCCTCTCTCACACTCTTAACTCTCACATTAGTTCCTGACTCTCACTGAGCCATGGGTCCCAACTTCACTCTCTTGATGTCCTGGTACCTCCTCTTAGATTCTTCATTCCTACCTCTGTAACATGTCTCTCTGCTAGTGGTGTCTTTTGTTAGCTAGTGCTATGGTTTCATTTTCTGAACTGTGTTTGTGGTAGTTTGAATATGCTTGGCCCAGAGAGTGGTGCTATTAGGAGGTGTGGCCTTGTGGACTAGGTGTGTCACTGTGGGGGTGGGCTTTGACACCGTCCTCCTAGCTACGTGGGAGGGAAGCTCCGTCTTCTCCTGAGTTCCCTTGAACAAGATATAGAACTCTCAGCTCCTTCTCCAGTACCGTGCCTGCCTGGATGCTGCCATGTTTCCCACCTTGATGATAAAGGACTGAACCTCAGAAACAATAAGCCAGCCTCAATTAATACGTTGTTCTTTATAAGAGCTGCCTTGGTCATAGTGTCTGTTCATAGCAATGAAACCCTAGGACAGTGTTCTTAACTCACAGGTATACATTCTCTCATCTGACCACTCACCAACTTCGGACCACTGTGAAGGCTTCCCCATTTCAGAGCCATTTTTCCAAGGTCCTCCAGTTCACCAGTCTCTTCTAGCTTTCTCCCTTCTCTTCCTAATTTGTTGGCTCCTCTGACACCTCAGGGTTTCAGCAATGTTAGTGTTCCTAGTTTTTGCTCTATGCTCCTTTCCTAGGTCAATCCTGATGCAGAAGCCTTTCAGCTCATGTTTACGTGCCTAATCTCTTTTGCACTATTTACAGCCTTTTTCTTGGTATAAAGGCAGAGTTGAATAGCTATGACAGACTGCACACAAAGCTGAAAATACTTCCTGACTTTGGTGGTGGCTAGGGCATACTTTACATTTGCTTCTTCACACTTATTGTTACATTTTGCTTACACTGATTATGGGTGTGTACGTGAAACTGCTTGCCCATGAAAGTTAGAAGACAATCTGTAGGTTTTCTCCTTCCATCATGTGGGGTCTGGGAATTGAACCAAGGGCAGGCTTGTGAACTACCCTGTCAGCCTTGCTTCCTCAGTTACCTACTGGACAAACCCACTGGTAGACCCAGTGGCACCTCACAATGAATATCTCCCAAGCCCAAGCCAAACTCTGTCTCCTTTCTTCTTGTATGCACAACTGCAGGTCTAGACTCACCCAGCCACCCTCTCATGCTGCACTTCCATCACACCGTGTCCTACCATCTCTAGTTCCTAGCTTTCACCTCCGACCTCTTTCTGCCTCCGCTTCTCAAGTGCTTCTGCTTTACCAGAACGCCCTCAATCTGGTCCAGCTCAGGTCCCCTCTCTTCACAAAGTACCACACTCTCTCCTTTCTCCTGGTCTCAGCTCTGGAATGAGTAGTGGTCAAGGGCCTTGTGCAGAGATGAACCTGGTGGATCGTCTCAGCTCCCCGTGAGTCCTGCCCCACAGGCAGGTGTCCAAACCAAGGGCTTCACTTCCTGCCACCCTCCTGAAAGCCCGGGATGCTGACTTCTTCAGATATGGACTTGCCAAGGGCTTTATTTTTAAAAATTTGTTTCATTTTTAAATTAAAAAAAAAAAGTGTGTATTTCTCAACAGTGATACATTTTGGAACTACTACATAAAGTAAAAGCAAACATGTTTTTCAGTGTTCAGACTCCTGGCATGCTAATTTTTTGAGATTCAGAGATTAAAACAATTAGCATTCCCAGGTATTCTCAGAGTTTTCAAAACTATGATATTTAAAACACACTTCTAGTAATCTTTATACTCTATAAGTTGAGTATCTAAGGTTTTTATTTAAAGGATAAAGGACACTAGGCTTAGCAGTGCTTACAAGGAACTTTAACCTACGGGCATATTCACTGAAACGAGTCTTACAGTAACATGTAAGAATTTAAATTCAGGTCTTGCTCCTTTTGGAATCACATGTGGCTACTGTCCACTTAAGGACTTATCTCACAGAGCATGTGTTCCACCTTACCACAATCTTACACATCTTGCTATGACTCCTTTATAACCTTTTAAGAAGTGACATCTATGTTTCCACAGGATACCTGCTAGCAGAACACTTGGCACACGCACAGTAGTTATTTACAGCGACTGTGTTTCCATCTTGAGTTTAAGGTTATAGCAGTGTTCCTTTGACTAATTTTGAATTCTAAGTACCTAACAACTCTATGGTACATGAAACTTAATCATGATTTCATTTAACCAAACAAAATCTCTTACAAATTAAGAACCAAGGAAACCCCAAGCTTCTGGCAAGCACACACTGCTTCATTCGTTTGTCTATCAACAACTGTTTTGTAACAGTGGGAGCACTGAGCAGGATTAGTCTGACAGAGAATCCATCCACTACAGTTAGCCTTCCTATGATAAATGGGGTAAACATAAACCTTGGGTAGACATTCCTTCCTTTAAACAGCTCCAGAGATGGAAAATGAGATTGCATATTCAAAGTATTTGTTAGGTGGCAAGTCACTGATACAAAATTCTTGTTATAGAAACTCACAGGAGGGCAGCTAGAGAATGCCAACACACCATTAGTGGTTAAAACTAGAGAGAAACTGGGATTATAGTTGTGCATCAAAATACAAGGAAGAGCATGAAAGATATGTGGCAAAGAAAATGCAAGTGTGTTTTCATAAAAGACAAGGTATCAACTCTAAGTTTCCATAAACGCCTACATTATCATAGACAAAGAAATGTATGGTGGAGTGGTATGGCCTCCTATGTGACAGAGGATGACCAACAGCTGTACCTGAGTGTGCCAGCCATTAACTGCTTGCTGTAATATTTCATTCTCAACAAAAACTGTCTGCTGGGGCTAGAGAGATGGCTCAGTGGTCAAAAGCACTGGCTGCTCTTCCAGAGGACCCAGGTTCAATTCCCAACACCCACATGGTGGCTTATAACTGTCTGTAGCTCCAGTTCCAGAGGACCTGGCACCTTTAGACACACATGCAGGCAAAACAGCAATGCACATAAAATTAAAAAAAAAAAAAAAATTAAAAAGGGTTTGTTGCCCTTGAAAAACACAACAAAAACAAACAAAACCCTTTCTGCTAAAGAAGCCCCTGAAGGAACTAGATCTTTAGTGATTTGTTGGAGGACACAAAGCTAGTTAATTGCTGGAGTCTGACTACAAACCCTGTACTCTTTGCGGTACCTGAATTGTCTCCTATGGTGCATGGCCTGCTACAAGAGCAATAGTAAGAAATGACTGATGCAACGAGAGTGGACTGCAA
This sequence comes from Rhabdomys pumilio, assembly GCA_030674055.1. Taxonomy (NCBI): domain Eukaryota; kingdom Metazoa; phylum Chordata; class Mammalia; order Rodentia; family Muridae; genus Rhabdomys; species Rhabdomys pumilio. The sequence goes on along the minus strand of JANHMN010000003.1, from coordinate 97,680,582 downwards.
TATCTAAAAGCTGTCACTGAGGCAGAGAGGAAACAAGCCTGACAGGCCCAGCAGTCCTCAGAGAAGTGTATTCAACAAGTCTTTACTTTTCAGGTTTACAAGCTACTTAACATAAATTATCTACTTCCCCAATCTGTAACAGGCAAAGAAAAGGTTACTCTTCATCTTGGAGGTTAGTGACGTTTGTAAAGATGTAATACAACAGTTTGTGTCCAAACGAAAAATCGGAAGAGAGTGAGGTGGGGGTGGGGGGCAGGAACTTGGAGCTGAGCATATATAGGTTTTATTCTGCCAGGAACCAGTAATGTGAGAAGACCTTGGGACACGTGTCTGTCTGAAAAGTTCAGAAAAGCAAGATATTATACATCCAAAATGTTACAAATAAATCTGTCTTTTTTGTTTTATTGGAGGAAGCTTTTGACACATCCTCTTCTGTAACATGGGTGGTGGGTACCTTCTGTGTGTGCTGGGGTGGTGGTAGGTCAGTGGATAAGAAGGGGAATGTGGGTACTGTGTTTAAACGGGTCAAGAGCTTTGAACTTGCTGGCATTTGAGCTTTCATTTTTGGCAGCATGCCCTCTTCGTATTTCGCTGTTGGGAACATAAAATAACAAGTAGATCAATTATCAAACTACGCAATAGCTCATGCCTACTCCTTGCACATTTCTGCGACTTAACAGCAATTCGGCAAGATTCAAATCACTTGGGAAGGCAAGTCACTGCAAGAAGGTGAAAAAAGAGAAACAGGCTAATAAGAGTTCAAGGGCGATGGAACGAGAGGAATAGGAGGAAGATGGATGGAAAGCAAACATTTGTTTCCCCAGAACTCACCCAACAGGGTTCCAATAACTCGGGCAGCTCCCTCGTTGCGGCGTTCGTAGCTGTCCACGATCGAGGCCAAAATGACAGGGTGTAGCCGGACCACGCGGCCGCCGGGGAAAGGCCCCGGGAGGGCGGGCCCGGGTTGCGAAGGCGCCGGCGTCTGCGCAGGGGTTGGCGCGGAGGCTGGGGTCTGGCCCGGAGCTGCAGGCGTAACTACAGCAGGATCAGACGAGACAGGCGCCGGGGCCGCAGCGGGAGTCGCAGCGGGTGCCGGAGCTGGGGAGGGTGGGGTCGGGGCTGAAGCCGGGGTTGCTGTGCTGGCCGGCGCCGGGGCTGCGGCTGCAGTGGCTGGAGGGACACTAGCCGGTACGGCCGGAGAAGCCATCTTGCCGAGAAAGAGAGATCCTAGAACAGAAGGGCGTGAGCTGGGAGTATTAGAAACATGATTGGCTAACTTTGTACCACGTGAACCATATCTTGATGACTATTGGACATGAAATTTCCGGCTCGTTGTGTTAGTGAGCCTTGTGCGCTTTAATTTCTGTCCGATGCGCACTCAGTGTATAGCAGGACAAAGTAGTTCCTAGTAACTTTGGATCTCCTGGAGGTGGGGGTGGGGAGGAAACAATTAGCAATCTACACAATTGCCACCAGATGGCGGCACAGAGTAGTGTAAAGGTCGCAATTCTTGTTTTAGATTTAAATTGGATATTAAAAATCAACCTGTCTTAAAGGGCCTTCATTGTTACATCCATTTAATTTATCAATCAATCAATCAATCAATCAATCAATCAATCAAATTTTGGACTCAGGATCTACTTTGCAGTCCACGCTGGCTGGAGCTCGCCATCTAGGTTAGGTTGACTTGGAACTTACCTCAACCTCCCTCACTCTGCTTTCTGAATGTTAGGACTATAGGCATGAATCATCATGCCCGGCCAATAGTGCTTTATTTGTGATGGTGTCATAAGGTATCACTAGGGAGGCGTATTTATTTAACAATTTAAACGCTTAATATGCACCAGGCTCTCTTTTAGGTGCTTGGGTATACAAGTGAGCTAAAGAGCAAAGGTTTTCATTGTCTTGGGGGAAAGAAAAGGACTAAGTAAATCCTTTATTATGTTAGAAAGTCCTATGATACGCTGGAATTATTATTTAACCATGTTTAAGAAAGAAATGATCAGTGGAGGTTATGAGGGCGTGAAGAGTTGTCAAGGGTCAGGGTAGGTCACAATGAAGCTATCAAGATGGGGTGGACACTTGAAGACTTCAGGCAGCCAGCTGTTATTTGGAGTTTTGAAGGGAGAGCCCTTCTGGTGGAGTGAACAGTTAGAGGACTTAAGGTGAATGAGAGCAAGCCTAGTACATTTAAGGAAAGAATTTGGTGGCGATGGCATGATCGAAAGAAAGGATAGCTCTCTAAGCAGGGCTAGGAACTGATTATTAAGACTCCTATGCTGGCACTGGAGAGATGGCTTAGCTGTTAAGAGCTGACTGCTCTTCCAAAGGTCCCAAGTTCAATTCCCAGCAATCACAAGATGGCTTACAACCATTTGTAATGGGATCTGATGCTCTCTTCTGGTGTCTGAAGACAGCAACAGTGTACTCATATACATTAAATAAATAAATAAATAAATAAATAAATAAATAAATCTTTAAAAGAAAGATTGCTATGATATAAAAAATGTGGACAGTGAAGAGATGGGAGGGAGGGAGGAAGGGAGGAAAGGAAGGAGGGAGGGAGAGAAGGAGGGAGAGGGGAGAGAGAGAGAGAGAGAGGGAGAGAGAGAGAGAGAGAGAGAGAGAGAGAGAGATAGAGAGATTGATTCTCTGTTATTGCAGAGACTCTGCACTGAGGTTCCAGCAAGCAGAAGGGGCTGGTTGGTGGCTCACAGCTACCCACAACTCTAGTTCCAGAGGAACAACTATGCTAGTATGCCCTCTTCTGGGCTCCACAGGCATTGCACTCACCTGTACATACATACCCAGTGGCAGATGCATACATACACAAGAAAAAAAATCTTAAAGAAAGCATTTATGGTTATAAAACACGAGTGTTTTATGGTCTCCAGGAAGCAATCTGGAAGTATTGGTTCTATTTGGAAATCCAGCAGGCTCAAACATCATGATCCAATGTTTCAGTTTTATTCAGAAGACCAGAGGAAACTCATGATCCTTCTCCGAGTAAGTAGTGTAGGAAGTTCTCTCTCTCTCTCTCTCTCTCTCTCTCTCTCTCTCTTCTTTCTTTCTCTTTTCTTTCTCTCTTTCTTTCTTTCTTTCTTTCTTTCTTTCTTTCTTTCTTTCTTTCTTTCTTTCTGACAAGATTTCTCTGTGTCCCTGACTGTCCTGGAACTCAGAAATCTGCTTGGCTCTGCCTCCCTAAGTGCTGGGATTAAAAGTGTGTGCCACCACTGCCCAACATTCTTTTTCTTTTATTAAAGTTTGTGTGTGTGTGTGTGTGTGTGTGTGTGTGTGTGTGTGTGTATGAAGGCCAGACATGAAGGACATTGGATGCTCTACTCTATCACTCTCTTCCCTATTCTCTTGAGACCATGTCTCTTGCTGAGCCTGGCGCTAGGCTGGTAGTCAGCAAACCCCAGTGATCCTTCTGTCTCACCATCTACAATGCTGCTGTTGCAGGCTCAGGAGCTATCACTCCTGTCTTTTTATGTGGATGCTGGGCATTCTAACTCAGGTCTTCAGAGCTTGCATAGCAAGCGCTCTTAACCTGGGGAGCCATCTCCTCAGCTCCTTTAAGATGTTTTCTTGTTGGCATAGAGTCTTTGTACTCAGATGGATATTCTCACCTATTCCTCTCTTTAGTTCTCCCTTAATGTCTTTTTCCTTCCCCTTGTCTTTTGTCACATATGTGTGTGACAAGCTCCATCTGCTGTTTGGCTGTGGGTGTCTGTATCTGTCTGAGTCAGCTGCTGGGTGGAGCCTCTCAGAGGACAACCATGATAGACTCCTTCCTGTCTGCAAGCATAGAAGAGTATCATTAATAGTGTCAGCGATTGGTGTTTTTCCATGGGATGGGAAGAGGAGACTTATTCATGAAAGGGCCAGGCTTTTTCTTTTGTTCAGGCCTCATCTGATGGGGTGAGGGGCACCACACACAGTTGGCTTTTGTCAGCTACTGACCCAAATGATAGTAATCTCATCCCGAGGACAGTCTCACAGAAACTCTCAGTGATATATGGACAAAATTAACCCTATCACATGTCACTTTCTTTTTTCTTTTCTTTTTTTTTTTTTTTTTTTTTTTTTCGGTTTTTCGAGACAGGGTTTCTCTGTGTAGCCCTGGCGCTGTCCTGGAACTCACTCTGTAGACCAGGCTGGCCTCGAACTCAGAAATCCGCCTGCCTCTGCCTCCCAAGTGCTGGGATTAAAGGCGTGCGCCACCACCGCCCGGCCACATGTCACTTTCTAGTTGCCCTGGGAAGTGTGTGTGAGAAGTCATATCTGAAAAAAACCAACCCAAACCCAAACCAAACCAAACCCAACCCAACCCAACCCAGGATTATCTCTACCAGGGAGTCACATGAAGGTGAGTCTGTAGACTGTTTACCTAGCCCACATCAAGGACTGAAATGAAGCCCCCACTTCTCTC
>JANHMN010000003.1:97629314-97672123 GCA_030674055.1 Rhabdomys pumilio | reverse complement strand
ACACACACACACACACACACACACACACACACACACACACACACACACACAAGAAAAAAGGCAGGTAGGCAGGCAGGCAGGCAGGCAGGCAGGTGGGAAGGAAGGTGGGGGACCTTTTTGCTTGTTACCCACATGGCCATACATGTTATCTGATAGAGCAAGGATGATTAGACAATTTCCCCTGCTGTCTCATCCTCTTGCCCTTCTTGGAGCTTTGCACATATCTGGTCTCCCCCAAGGTTTCTGCTCTGCTCCACAGACTGCCAAGCACCCGGAAGGGAGGGCAGTTGGGGCGTCTCCAGTTGTTCCTCACTTATCATTTCCCATTACCTCTTGTTTCCAGGTGCCTGGGCTGAATGCCGACCACCATGGCCTTGGCACGGGCCAACAGCCCCCAGGAGGCATTGCTTTGGGCCTTGAACGACCTTGAGGAGAACAATTTTAAGACACTGAAGTTCCACTTACGGGATGTGACCCAGTTTCGTCTGGCCCGAGGGGAACTGGAGGGTCTGAGTCAGGTGGACCTGGCATCAAAACTGATTTCAATGTATGGAGCACAGGAAGCTGTGAGAGTGGTGAGCAGGAGCTTGCAGGCCATGAACTTGATGGAACTTGTAGACTACCTCAACCAGGTTTGTCTGAATGGTGAGTGGAGCCTGAGAGAGGAAAGTGACAGTGGCACTAAAGACATCCCCAGGTATCCTACAGACTCAAATAGTCTGGGATTTATGTCTTTCCTTACACTGCCCTCTCCTTGGAGATCCCCAGAGCCCCAGAGTTTAAGGTAGTCTCCAGATAAGGGGTCTGAAGACTGTTGGGTACAGATCCTGAGCTGAAAGTAGGGGTTTATGATCTCTTTTGAGCAAAGCACCCCACCTCCTACCAGAAGTTGCTGTGCTGGAGAAAGGGCGGGGATGCAGAAAGGGCATGTGGATGGGCACAGTGTTGGCCAAGTGATTTCCACTAAGTAGAAAGAACAGCATCAGGGTGCACGGGTCACAACTCCCCAGCTTCATGACAGGCAGCTACGCTGCTTTGCATGGAGAAGTCAGCGGGCTAATGTAAATCTAGACAGCAATGGAGACTAAATAGTCTCCTGTTTCTTATTTTGGGGTGCAGGCCATGGGGCTCTTTGGACACCTGTGATCTTTCTGAGTTTTCTTTCATCCCGGAGACCTCCTATGCTGTAGAAATGGGAGTGGATAAGCTGGGATGGTGAAGTGACAGCCGTCATAAGGGGCTTGCAGCATGAGTGGAAGAACCTTAGTCGAAACACCGGAATCAATGTTTTTGTTTTTTTTTAAGCTGGGCATGTGTATTTATTGCGTTTTTGTTTTTTGTTTTTCATGACAGTGTTTCTCTGTGAAACAGAGTCCTGGCTGTCCTGGAACTCTCTTTGTTGGCCTCGAACTCACAGAGAACCTCCTCCTTCTGCCTCCCAAATGCTGGGATTAAAGGCAGGCACCCCATTTATAATCCCAGCGTTCAGAAGGCAGAACCAGAGGGTCTAGTATGTTACTGGCTAGCCAGCATAGTCTACTGGGTGAGCTCTTGACACCTGAGGAACTTTATCTGAGGTTGTCCCTCCGGCCTCCACAGGAATTCATGTACCCATACAAATGTGCACAGGTATACACAAATGGGGGTGGGGAGAGGAGGAGGAAGGGAGGGGAGGGGGGGCAAAGGAAGAGAGTGGAGGGGGTGAGGGGAGGGGAAGAGAGGGAAACAAAAAGTGAGAAAGCGAGGCTCCAGAAGTTAGGGCTCCTCTTCATCTGCTGTGTAGTCTTTAGCTCTGACCCCTCCCCATTTACCAAGAACAGTCTCCCATTACTTCAGCTTTCAGCTTCCCTTCTCTCTCCTCTCTCTGTTCTCACCTCACCCCATCATCACATATACTAACATTGAGGTGTACACACCCTTTCTCTCACATAGCGCATACATAGCCTTGCCAGCACATTCTCATGAGCATATGTAGATACAAATACACTCACATACAAAACACGTCTACACACACGCGTGTGCACACAGTAGTTTCACTTCACGAAGCCACAACTACAATCTTCAAAGCAATGCAAGTTAGAGAGGGTAGATGAGACTAAAGGGCAATCTCAGGGTTTGAAGGGTTGATTTTTGCCTTTTGTGGTTCGAATTCAACACCTGAAACCCCATTTGTGTTACTCAGACTACAGAGAAATCTACCGGGAACACGTGTACTGCTTGGAGGAGAGGCAAGATTGGGATGTTACCAATAGTCACAATAAGCTGCTCCTGGTAGACACATCCAGTTCAGGGAGTTGCAGATCACCTTCCTGTTCTGACCTGGAACTGGAGTTGGAGCCTGTCCTTGTGGAGACTTTATTTGCTCCGGAGGCGGAGTTCTACTCAACCCCGCCCATAGTGGTGATGCAAGGATCTGCAGGCACTGGAAAGACCACCCTGGTCAAAAAACTGGTGCAGGACTGGGCCAAAGGGAAGCTGTACCCAGGCCAGTTTGATTATGTTTTCTACGTGAGCTGTAGAGAAGTGGTCCTGCTACCCAAGTGTGACCTGCCCAACCTCATCTGCTGGTGTTGTGGAGATGATCAAGCCCCAGTCACAGAGATTCTGAGGCAGCCTGAGCGGCTCCTGTTCATCCTGGATGGCTATGATGAGTTACAGAAGTTCAGTCGTGCTGAGCGAGTACTACACATACTGATGAGGAGACGGGAGGTACCATGCTCCCTTCTCATCACCACGCGGCCTCCTGCTTTGCAGAGTCTGGAGCCCATGCTGGGTGAACGGCGACATGTCCATGTCTTAGGCTTCTCTGAGGAGGAGAGGGAGACATATTTCAGCTCCTATTTTACGGATAAGGAGCAATTGAGAAACGCCCTTGAGATTGTGCGAAACAATGCTGTTCTCTATAAAGCGTGCCAGGTTCCAGGCATTTGCTGGGTGGTCTGCTCCTGGCTGAAGGGGAAGATGGCAAGAGGCCAGGAAGTCTCAGAGACACCTAGCAACAGTACAGACATCTTCACTGCTTATGTGTCCACCTTTCTGCCCACTGACGGCAGTGAGGACAGCTCTGAGCTTACCAGGCACAAGGTACTGAAGAGTCTGTGCTCCATGGCAGCAGAGGGGATGCGGCATCAGAGGATGCTATTTGAAGAAGACGTCCTCAGAAAGCATGGCTTAGATGGCCCCAGCCTTACTGCTTTCTTGAACTGCGTCGACTACCGAGATGGGCTTGGCATCAAGAAACTCTACAGCTTTCGCCACGTCAGCTTCCAGGAATTTTTCTATGCCATGTCCTTTCTTGTGAAGGAGGACCAGAGTCACCTGGGAGAGGCCACACACAAAGAAGTGGCAAAGCTGGTAAATCCGGAGAACTATGAAGAGGTGACTCTCAGTTTGCAGTTCTTATTTGACATGTTGAAAACAGACAACACCCTGAGCTTGGGGTTGAAGTTCTGCTTCAAAGTTGCTCCGTCGGTAAGCCAGGATCTGAAGCACTTTAAAGAACAAATAGAAGCCATAAAGTACAACAGGTCATGGGATCTGGAATTCTCTCTCTATGACTCTAAAATAAAGAAGCTCACACAAGGTATCCAGATGAAAGATGTCATTTTCAATGTGCAACAGTCGAACGAAAAGAAATCTGACAAGAGGAAGCCAATTTCAGTGATAAGCAGCTTTGGTAAGGGGAAGGTACAAAGTCCTTTCTTGGAAACTGGTAAAAGCATGAGGAAACTAAAGAAGGCTCCTAATGGGAAAAGCAGAGGGACAGAGGAACCAGCCCGGGAGGTTAGACAGTAGGCTGGCAAGCAGAGCAAAGGGTCATATGGAGATGAACAATAAGGAGGATGGTGGGGTGGAGGGACAGGAGGATGAGGAAGGACAGACAGTTAAAAAGGATGGAGAGATGATAAGAAGAATGAGTAGAAGGGAGAGGGAAGGACACAGGGACAAATAGAAGACAGAATTACATAATCAAGACCAGGAGACTTAGCATAGCATGCTTGCAGTGAACGACTCATTGGAAGCAACCAGCCCTTACCACAGATATCTCAAGTTTGATTAGTTAGCATCCCTCCCCCAGTAGCTGTTCAGTATCTCCTGTGGTGTGAAGTCACTTTGAGTAGCCCCTTCTAGGCCAACATCCAATGACTAAGACTTTATTTCTGACATTAGATTCTCTTTTAAATAAAATAAACTGTTTAAAATAAGTAAGTGAGAATCACACTCTGTAAAATATAGGCATATATGGAATACATATGTGCCAACATGTAAAGGGAACATGCTTTGGTATAATGGAAAGTCCTGTTGACTCTGTTTGTGTTCAAGTGTTGCTTAAATAAAGAGTAGCTTTTCATTCTTTCTAGAAACTTCTACACTTTTTAATTGTTAAAAGTGGATCATGGGTGGTCACAGCCCTAAGCACTGGTCCGGGAAGTTCTTCTTTGCTTTGACCTGACTTAATTATGTACTAATATCGATCATATCAGTACTGTTAGTCCCAGCTATGCCATCAACTGACTTTTCTTCATGAAAAGATGATGCAGTTCCAAGAATGGGCGCATCCTTTTCTACTCTGGGTCTCTTTATAATAGAAAGAAAAAGATTCTTGTTGTAGACATAATGAGTTGATTGAACTCATTGCATAGTGGAAGAACTTGAGGTTTATTCAAGAGCCCTGTCTATTTCTTAGAACTCTAAGGAAGTTCTTGACCCTCATATTACAGCTAACCATACGGAGACCTGTAGAGACTGCCAACATGGGACTTAATCCTGCTCAGTGGCTGTTGGCTCTAGTGCAGCTGAAAACCCTACAGAAAAGCTACAGACAGGACTCTTGCTTTTCTCATTTTTTTCCCCATGCATTTTTATCCCACATATAGCAGTTCTGGTTATCTGCTAGATGTGCCCAGATGTCTGGATGCCTTAAACAGTGAGCTTAGGACATGGCAGCCCTGGTAACTAGTTTCCACATGGTAAATGTGGTGGCTTGACATTTGACAATCATGTCCGCAGTAAGTTGAACCCACAGATTGTGTGTATTTAGAGAATATGTCTAAGAAGCAGTCTGTGTGCTCACAAGCTTATTTAGAGAGCAGTTGACAACTGGACAGCTGGGTGCTGCTTCTTGAACTTGGCTGTATTGTCTCCACAAACAAGTGATGCTCTCAGAAGACCAACTCCTGAGCGCCATGGATAGTTAGAGAATAGAGAATAATAAATCAGGTATACAGCCATATCCATTCATGTTCTTGGTGCCAAGGAAGCCTGTTTAAGCAACATGAATTTAACACATAATTATGACTCTAGACATGTTCAAAGATTTCACTAAAAAGACACATTCAATTCAAACTGGCTTGAGCAAAAGATTAAATGACCCAACAGTTTTACAGAAAGCCAGAAACAATATTAAAAAGTAAAAAACTCTGCTTGATTTTTAGTTTTGAGCATTATTAGCTCTATTGTTTTTTGTTTTAAAACAGGGTTTCAGGGAGTCAAGGCTGGTCTCAAACTTACTATGTAATCTAGGATGACCTTGAACTTCTGTCCTTTGTGCCTGAATCTCCCAGGTGTGGGGATTATACTTATGCTGCTCTTTCTACTAATGTCATTATGGATATTCCCCTTCCCCCATTGCTACTGGTGCTAACTAACATATATCAGAAAATTAGCTGAAGAAACAGAATTAAAAAAATTCTAGCAATCTCTTTAGGTTTTATTTCTTGAAGGAGAATACCTTCTATCCTGTTTTACAGCTTATTTCAGAGACAGCAGCTGGAAATATTTGTAGTTTTTTTTTTCAGCCTTAAGTTGTAAGGTGCAGCTATATAAGTGAGGCAGAGAGAGACCTTTCATGCAGACTTTACCATGATGAACGCAGAACCTTGTAAAATCCTACATAGAATAAAAAGACATATATTTACAGAGACATGACAATGTCCTTCCATCCTTTCTGCCAGAAGTTAACCCCTTCTACTAGTAAAATTAAACACTGGTCATGAGAACTCCCGTGAGCCTAGTGATGGTCTGGAGATGATCTGGTCCCAGAGAGATCCGCACTTACAGGCTTCTATAACTGAGTGACCACTCAGGACTGGGACCTGAACTGACAGCCTCACATGGGCCAGGCTAGTAAGTTATGTTCCTATTCACCCCCACAGCCACCCTTTCAAGAGAGACTGTCACTAAGCTGCCCAGGTTATCCTTGAACTCATTCTGTAGCTTCAAGAGGCCTTTAATTCATGATCTTCCTGCCTCAGTATCCAGAGTAGCTTGGGTTGCAGGCTCAGATAACCATGCTCACCTCCCAACTAGCCTTTATTGGATGCTTCTTTGCCTTTAATTTGTCCCTCATAGAAACTCAAACTGCTTTGAGTTTTGCCATTTCTTCTTTTTTTTAAATAAAATTTATTTAAAAAGTCTTACGTGTATAAATATTTGCTTGATTGAGTGTGTGTGCATATGTGTACCTGGTGTCTGAATAGGCAACTAGAGGGTACTGGATCCCCTGGAGCTGGAGTTACAGGTGGTTGTGAGCCACAGTGTAGATGGGTGCTGGGAACTGAACTCAGTTCTTCTGCAAGAGCAGGAAGTCCTCTTAACCACTAAGCTACCTCCTCTACCTTTTTGTCCTGTCATTTCTTTAAATCTTGATGTTTCATTGTCAAAAGCAGTCTATAAACGAACTCAGAGCCACCTCATTCCTCAGGGCCTCCTGTGTATATACACGAATGGTACACATTAATAAGCTGCTTGTGTTTCTCATTCACCCACTGTTTGTTACACAGGCTTATTCTAACTGAAAACTTACTGGAGTGAAAAAAAATCATCTCTTTCTCTATACATCACTAGAAGTTTATACCTATGGACAATATTTTCTGAAAAACAACAGTGAAAAAGTTAGAACACTTAGTGACAAAAACTTGTATTTTTAAAGATTTTATTTTATATACAGGGTTGAACATAGTGCAGGCTGGCCTCTGAATAACTCACTCTGTAGTTCAGGCTAACTTTGAACTTTCCCCAGCCTCCAACTCCCAGTGCTGGGACTACTGGCCTGTACCACTGTACCTGGTTCAAAACGACTCTCTTCTTAATCAGACTCTATTCCAGTGCCTCTGAGTTCTACTTTCAACTTTTTCTTACCAGACCTGCACAGTCTAGTTTCAGCAAGGATCCTATTAAGATGCCTTTAAAAAAACCCTCGCCCTTTGAATATGATTGTCCTGGATGTCTGATCAGGTTCTTCATCCTCTATGATGCTCAGGTGATGTCTCATCACCCAGGTCTTACTGAGGAAGAATCTGGTCCGATTGGTTGGGCTAGAATCTCCACTACCCTAGAGTTTCTTTTAGTGATTATCTGGCCACAGAAGCCACCTGTTTCATCTCTGTAAGCCACCAGTAATCCATGATGAATTTGCCTCTGTTTTGGTACCTTTCCTGGTATTATAGTAGTTCCTAGATAAATCCATCTCCTGTTGTGTGGTCTTCCACCACAATTCATAATCTATCATCATCCCTTTTGTGTAGTTTGGTGACCTCTCCACCACGATGCATGAATCAGGCTTATTCCTCCATGTGAGGAGGTTAGGAGGCAGATATCAGTGCCTGTTAAGATCAGGCTATGTCTGCTATAAATACAGTAAAACAGTGCTTTGGGGCCTTGCTTTGTCCCAACTGAGTTCTTTGTATGGAGGGACACTTGGCTCCACTATTAGTATGACTGCAGAGTCAGGATGACTGGATGCCACTGTTTGTAAACACCACCTGTCTGGCACCATCATGTGAGGCACAGACTGACAAACATGTTGTTCTTAAAAGCAAAATAAGTATTGAGGCAGAACAAAAATACAGGGAGGTGTAGGGGCACGAAAGGGGAGGGGAGCCCTCCCCTTAGAATCTGGTTTAAGCCTCTTGCCCCTGAGAAGCAAGAATCCCAGCTCAGCTCAGCCCTCTCTGTAGATGCAGTTAATTTTATTTATTTATTTATTTATTTATTTATTCATTTTATTTGTTTACATTTCAAATGATATCCCCCTTTCAGGTTTCCCCTCTGCAAATCCCCCATCCCATCTTCCCTCCCCTTTGCCTCTATGAAGGTTCTTCTCCACCCACTGACCTACTCCTGCCTTACCACTCTAGGATCCTCCTACGCTGTGGCATCAAGCCATCACAGGACCAAGGGCCTCCCTTCACATTGATGCTAGACAAGGCCATCCTCTGCTACGTATGCAGCTGGATCCATGGGTCCCTCCATGTGTACTCTTTGGTTGGTGGTTTAGTCCCTGGGAGCTCTGAGTTATCTGTTTAGTTGTTGTTTTTCCTATGGAGTTGCAATCCCCTTCAGCTTCTTCAGTCCTTTCCCTAGCTCTTCAATTGGGGTCCCAGGGCTCAGTCCGATGGTTGGCTGTGAGTATCTGCATCTGTATTCATCAGGTGCTGGCAGAGCTTCTCAGGGAACAGCCATGCCAGGCTTCTGTCAGCAAGCACTTCTTGGCATCAGCAATAGTGTCAGGGTTTGACTTCTGCAGATGGATCTCTAGGTAGGGCAGTCTCTGGATGACCTTTCCTTCAGTCTCGGTTCCATTTTTTGTCCCTGTATTTCTTCAGGACAAGAACATTTCTGGGTTAAAAATTTTGAAATGGGTGGGTGGTTCCATTCCTTAACTGGAAACCATGCCAATCTACTGGAGGTGGTCTCTACAGGTTCTATCTCCCCTTTGTTGAGTATTTCAGCTAAAGTCATCCCCATTGGGTCCTGGGAGATTCTCATTTCCCTGGCATTTGGAATTTTCTGGTGGCTACCACTAGTTCCCCATCCCCCACTATTTCATATTTCTATTCAATTTCCTAATTCTCTGTACTTCTCTTCTGTCCCTTCCCATACCTGATCCTGTCTCCCTTTTCCCCCTCACCTTCCTCTAATGGGAACCTACCTATCTGTACACCCCTCTGGATCTGGTCTTACACGTTGCTTTCATGATCCTCTGGTTTCACCTTGTCTTTAGACCTCTGGAGTCATGTATCTCACTTCTGTAGTTCCATTCAACACTAAGGCTCTGTGGCTTGTCTCTCTGCCTTGTCTCTAGCATTCTCCAAGTGAGTTTCTTAATATCTATCTACCCACTGCAGAGACCGTCTTTGCACTTTTAGCATCTTTCCACATCTACTAAGTCTTCTTTGAACTTCCTGGGCTATCCTGTGATCTCTTTAACTCTTGGGTAGCTATTCTGTAACACACACACACACACACACACACACACACACACACACACACACACTATGTGATTGGAGAGTTAATATTAATATGTTGATGCAAAAACACAGATTCCATCTCAAGGGGGAGAAAACCATACAGTTTATTCTGAAGCCAAACATGAGAGACTGTGGTCCAGGAACACGTGTTCAGATTTTCCCAGATACCATTCCAACAGTTTCATGGTAACAGAACAGAACATCATAGGTCAAGACACTTTCCTAATACAGTGGTGGACACACCAAGTAGGCCAGTTCTAGCAGGATGGGAAAATCTGTGCTACAGGCCTCAGATGCATTGTGAGACATTCTCAGCTTTTGGGCTGGTGGAAACTAGTGATCTGTTAAATTAATGTTTCCCAAAAGGTTGCCAGTCACAGGAACATTAGGTCATACGTAGAGGAGGATAATGGCTTTTTAAAGGGCCAAGATAGCCCAGATTGTTTTTAATTAGATTCTGGAGCTACAGCATTCTGAACACGTGTTCCTGGACCACAGTCTCTCATGTTTGGCTTCAGAATAAACTGTATGGTTTTCTCCATAAATACTGCTTTATTTAAGTCTCATAATCGCTGAAGTTCTACTCAGACAATCAACCTTTGTGATCATAGCTTTCTGAGAACTTCCTTCTATAGAAGCAAAGACTGGAATAAAAGACCCCTTGTTTATCAATAAGCAGTTGTCAAGGGAAACCTGGATGGCTCGGTAAACTGTAGCCAACTAAACTTATGTAACATATACATTTATTGTTATTCAATACACTTCAATGTTGTGGAGAGATAATAAATTCCAACATGTCAGTCATTTTGGAGCATAGTGCACTCATGACAGTGGCCCTGGAAACCCTGGAAACCACTCTCTGACAATTCTTCAAAGGGATGACTTTCCATGAGCCAGTAAGTGGGCCTATAGTGTATCATGTTGCTAAGTTGTCATATACCTTTAAGCTCACTGAGAAGCTGACTCTGAAAGTGGAGCTATGCCCATCCCTTCCCAGAGCTAAGTATGTTTGCTTTGAAATGTGCACAAAGCCACTTGTTTAGAAATAGGCTGGTCTTCCTAACTCTGTGAAATGGAGGTCAAAACAAGCCAAGTGTAAAAACACTATGCCTGAGAACATCTAAAAGGCAAACTGTTTCTAATAGATGTTACCACTTATCCCACAATATAAGAGCCCCTATGGTGGGAAAGAGAGCAAAAAGTTCAGCTGTGGGCATTCAATTGGGATTCTAGTTAGCTGGAAATAGCCCCAATTTCCTCAAGTTGTTTTCTGCTGGATGTTGTAAACATCTTATCTAATCTCTCTGTCTCTCTCTCTCCCTCTCTCTCTGCCTCTGTCTCTCTCTCTGTCTCTCTGTCTCTTTGTCTCTCTGTCTGTCTGTCTGTCTGTCTGTCTCTCTCTCTCTCTCTCTCTCTCTCTCTCTCTCTCTCTCACACACACACACACACACACACACATTTGGCTTGCCAATGCCCAAAATATGCCCAAAATATTCACTTATCCACGACTGGAAGCATGGCTGCTGTGGCTCATTCTGGCTGTACACAGCAGGGCTTTCTCTTACTGAAGTCATTGACACCTTAATCTCAGACAGCCACATCTAGAACTATGAGAAATACATTTCTCTTGTTTACAAACCACTCAAGTTTTATTATAGCACTCAAGTGGACTTACAGTGTGAATGTGCATCCATTTCTTCCATGTCTGTTTATTTTAACATAAGGAATTAGGCTTTTTAAAAAGTAATTAACTTTGAACAAATAGTCTCTGTCTGACTGTCTGATCTAAGAACTTACTGATATGCTGAAAGTTAGGTTTTTTTTTTTTTTTTTTTTTTTTGGTTTTTCAAAACAAGGTTTCTCTGTGTATCCCTGGCTGTCCTGGAACTCACTCTGTAGACCAGGCTGGCCTTGAACTCAGAAATCCGCCTGCCTCTGCCTTCCAAGTGCTTCGATTAAAGGCGTGTGCCACCAACGCCCGGCTGAAAGTTAGTCTTTCTAAGTGTGACTTTAACCATGATTTAAGATGAATAAACAAAAGGTAACTATTTGTATATTTGTGTTGTATAGTTGGTTGAACAGTGACTAATGATGTATGATAATCAAATAAATTTCAATTCATGGATTCTCATTCGAAAATTGATAATTATTTTTAAGAGCCTATCTGGGAATTTTGTAAATAGCAATGATAAAACCACATGCAACAAAGAAGCAAAGAAACAGGTAGACAAAGGTACATGCTGACAGAGGCGTGTCCAGCAAAGCTCTAATGAATACTGAAATATTTAGGGACTTCTCTGGATTCAATCTGAGATAAAGATGTAATGGTCTTCCTTAATCTGTGAGGCACTTTCTAAGATGCTTAGCAGGATCATGAAACCACACATGGTACTGGAGTCAGTATGTTATGTATTTTTACTATGCAAACATACATACCAATGAGACAGTTTACTTAACTTATTTAATCTTACTTTTTTGAGACAGTCTCACGTAGTCCAGGTTGGCCTTGTAGCCAAGGCTAGCCTTAAACCCTGGTCCTCCTGATTTCATCTTCCCTCCCAGGTGCTAAGATTACAGGTTTGTGCAACCATGCCTAGTTAGCATGGTGATGGGGATTGAACCCAGGGCTTTGTGCATGGTAGGCAAGTACCCTACCAACCAAGCTAACGCCCACACTCAAGTTTAATTTTTAAGTTGGATGTAGGAAACAGTAACTATTATATCTAATAATAATACAAGACAGTTGAAATGCTGTGGTAAGAGTTATGTGAATACAGTTTTTTTTCTAAAAATTATTGCTGCAGTGTGTTCATTCTTCTTTCTGTGATGACCTGAGATAGTATGATGCCTATAAGATGAGATGCAGGTGATGCATGGCCTAGGCATCCTGATGTAATGTCAGGCTACTGAGTGTTACTTGAGCAGAGCACCGTGCAACACTGGCTATCGGACAGATGAACTGTTAACTCAGTTGGCAGTCAAGGGTCTGGCAGTTAGGTAAGGTATGTAGTATGCTATCCTGGACAATGGATGCCTCCTGTCTCTGGTAGGTCAGACAGGGATTGCATAAGATTCCATCACAATACTTAGAATAGCATGCAATTTAAAACCTATGAATTTCTCCTTGGGTTTTTCTGGGTCTTGTTAACCACAGGTGAAAAAAGTGTGTAAAGCAAGATCATAGTCAATGGGGGTATTACTCCGAGTCTATATTACAAAATTTATTTATTTATTTAGATAAAGTCTTACTAGGTAGCCTAAATAGGCCTGGAACCTGTAATCCTCCTGTCTCACTCAGTCTCATGTGTAGCTGAAATTACAAGTGTGTGCTGCAACATTGGCTTATATTGAGATTTTTATACAAGGATGATGGAAACTTGGAGATGGAAGTTATAAGTTTATAGTTACATGTCAAGGCTCTGCCAGACACAAATTCTAGACCCGCATTTTACCTGCATTGAAGACAAGTGTAATGAAGGGATCTACGCTCATGTTAAGCACATCCAAATTATGCCTGAGATGGTAGGATGTTTTCGATTTGCTAGAAATGATAAATAACATTACTTATGCTGTTATAGCTGGTTGAATGTTCATAAAATATAATTGATAAGAGGACTAATGTAATTTACTAAAAATATTAGGGACACTCAATGGGGCTTGAATAAAACTGATTCCACAAATCTTTTTCAAAGTTACATTCACTTATTTACTAGTGTGCATGTATGTACGTGTATGTGTCTGTGTGTGTGTTTGTGTGCTGAGATAATCTTTCATTGTATTACCCAGGAAGTTCTAGAATTCTTTGGCAGAGTGGTCATTCTACTTAAGCCTTCCAAATAGTTGAATGCTGCTGTACCCAGTATTCTAATTGTGGTTTTAATTTGGACTTTTCCCATGAATAATATTACTGAGTCTCTACATAGTTTAATAGATAATTTATATCATTTATTATGAATTGACTATTAAAATTAAAAGATCTATTTAAAGATGTTACTGACTATAATCTTCATGAAAAAAATTTAAAAACCCTCAATAAAAATATTTCTTTGAAGCAAACTGAAAACAGCAATGTATAAAATCATGACTGAGTAGAATTTTTTTCAAGGTATGGCTTTTTCAAGGCTGGACCGATACTCAGAGCTCAATGAATACAATTTGTCACACACACAGACTGAAAAGAAGAAAAATTATGTGATCATATTACCAAATGCAGAAAGAATACTATATGAATCACCATTCATTCCTAAGAAACAGCACTTGCGTAACATTCATGAAGCCCTGGCTTAGGTCCAAATCACCACCGGGGCAAAAACAAACAAAAACTCCTAAGAGATGAGGAATAGAGGAAACCCCCTCAGTCTGACAAGAGCATCTAAGAAAGTGTGTGGTGGTTTACGTGACCCTCATAGGTCTGTATATTTGAATGTCTGGTTCCTACTTTGGGAAGGATCAGGAGTTGTAGCCTTGTTGGAAGAAGTGTGTCACTTTGGAAAGCACAAAGCCCACACCAGTCTTTCTCTGTATGCCTCAATCTTCATTTTAGAAACGAGATGTAAGCTCTCAGGTACTGCCCCAGCACCATGCCTGCCTGTCTGCCGCCTTGCTTCCTGCCATGGTTTTCATGGACTAACACTCTGAAATGAAATGAAATTAAATTAAATGCCTCCAATTAAATGCCTTTTCAATAAGTTACTGTGGTCATGGCGTCTCTTCACAGGAATAGAACAGTAACTAAGACAAAGCACAGCAGCTAAAAGTATTCATAGTTCTAAGACATGAAATGCCGTAAGATCAGAAATAAGGTAAGAATGTTCTCTCTAACACTTCTATTCAATATTGGCGGGACATCCTAGTGATTCAGTAAGACAAGAAACACTTATTCTAACCGAGAGGGAAGACGTGAAACTATTCTTGTTCACAGATGATGCTTGTCTATGCAGAAAATTCTAAAGAATTTGTTTTGAAATCCTTCTCTAAAGTGACTAAGTGATTTATGTATGTAAATTATATGTGATATTGCATAATAAATGACTAATAAGTTAAGCCAAAGGAGACAAGCTTAATATGCAAGAATCCATTGCTTTCTTATATATGCACTTGGAATTGGAATTAAACACAACAACAGGCCAGGCAAGAGATTTCATAACTGTAGGGCGAGCTATGTGGGAGGCTGAAGTGGGAGGATTATCAGTGCTCAAGGGTACAAGGTCATTATGGTCAACACATAGAACCCTTGTCTCAAAAACCAAAACAAGAGACCTTCACAGCAACATTCACCAGGACACTAAGAATAGAATCACCTAAGCATAGATTTAGTGAAATATATATGAGATCTCAAAGAGAAAAATCTACAAAAATAGTATTGAAATGAAAGGTCTAAATAAATGGAGAGCTATGCCATATTAATGAATTAATGATGGGAAGAGTAAATGTTGCTACCATGCCAGTTTTCTCTAATTTGATAAATTACCTTAATGCAATCTCAGTTAAAATCTACTTAAGTGATTTTATAGACCCTGAAAGACCAGTTCTGAAGTTCATATGGACAAACAGAAAGTCCAGAATTGGCAAGAAAATATTTAAGAACAAAGCTGGAGGACTGACTTTGAGTCTTGCTGTAAAACTTCAGTAATTAAGACACAGTGTGGCAGTGGTGAGACAATAGATAAACTAATGGAGGAGAACAGAGTTCTAGAAATAAGCCTAGGAAAGAAGACAATTGATCTTTGACAATGGATAAAAGGCCATTTACTTGAGGAAAGATAGTATTTTCAATAAATAATGCAGCAATGACTGGATATCCACATGCCAAAGACATAAACCTAGATAATGATATCATAATCGCAAAAAATAGAATAAATCATTAAAAATGAACCTAGGTATAAAATGCAAATGTGTAAAGTTGTTAGAAGATAATACAATAAAAAATCTAGGTGACCTTGTATTTAGCAATGACTTTTAAAATATAACATAAAAATTATGATTCTTGAAAACCTAATTAGTCTTGGGGATACCAGGGCTCAGATTCCAACTGGTCCAAGATCAGTGTGTAATAGGGTGATTGACAGGTGAACAGGTAAGGGAGGGGACAACTGACTTGGATGTCTCTAACTGGAATTCTAGATTGGGCTCCATGACATCCCAGAGACCAGCAATAGGGAGGGAGGCTGAGTGTCCAGCTGGTGTAGATTCTGGGAGTTCCTCCCTAAATTTCTGGTTTGGACTCTGAGTTTGGATTCCAAGGTGAAGTTCGGATTAGAATTGGAGGATCAGACTCCAAGCAGTCCCACATTGCTGTGGTGGCTGAGGTGGTGGAAAGGTGGGTGGGCAGGGGAGAGGATTGACTTTGGAAGTTTCTAAGTGGGGTTCAGGGTCATGCTGTGGTTTCAATCCTGGGGCTTAGTAGTTGAAGGGGTGTCTGAATGTGGAGAGAGGGAGTTGAGGTAAAAGGCTCAATAACAAGGAAAAAAATCTGTAATTAAAAAGTACATAAAATCCATGGACTAATTCCTAAGTCCCACAATTCCTATATAAGGCTTATGAGAATAAATAAGATTGCCTTTATTTCACTTAAAAGTTAATGGGACCAGAGAACTTACATCATTGGCTCAAGTTGCTATGCTTAGCATAGGTGTCATAAATTCAAGTTAATATGAAAATAACTATAAAAATAACCAAACCACATTTTTTATTATTATTTCATTTATTTATATCCCAAATGTTGTCCCCTCCCCATCTCCTTTTGTAGAGTTTTTACCCCCTTCCCTTCCCCTTCACCTCTGAGAGGGTACTCCCTAGCCTCTTGCCCTGGGGCATCAGGTCTCTATAGCATTAGGTGCATCCCCTCCCACTGAGGCCAGACAAGGAAGCCAGCCCTCTGTTACATAAGTGCTGGAGGCCTTGGACCAGGCCCTGTATGCTCTTTGGTTGGTATCTCAGTCTCTGGGAGCCCCCAGTGGTCCAGGTTAGTTGATGCTTTTGGTCTTCCTGTGGAGTTGCTATCCCCTTCAGTTCCTTCAATCCTTCCCCTAACTTTTCCATAGGGGTCCTTGACTTCTGTCCAGTGCTTGGCTGTGAGTATCTGCATCTGTCTAAGTCAGCTGCTGGTAGAGCCTCTCAGAGGACAGCCATGCTTGACTCCTGTCTGCAAGTACAATGTAACCTTAATACTGGTGTCAGGGTTAGTTGCCTGTGCATGGGATGGATCCCAAATTGGGCCGGTCACTAGTTGGCCATTCTTTCAGTCTCTGCTCCATTTTTGTCCCTGCATTTCTTTTAGACAGGAGTGATTTGGGTCAAAAATTTTGTAGGTGGGTTGGTATCCCCATCCTTCCCCTGGGGGGGGGGAGGCTGTCTGGCTACTGGACATTTTCTCTTCAGGTTCCATATCCCCACTATTGGGTATTTTGGTTAAGGTCACACACATTGTGTCCTGGGAGCCTCCCTCATCCCAGGTCTCTGGGATTTTCTTGAGGTTCTCCCATCCCCCACCTCCAGCAGCTGCATATTTCCTTTCATTCTCCTGGTTCTCTTGGCCTCTCTCCTCTCTTTCCGTGCACTGCACCTGATCTTGACCCCCTTATCCTCCACCCTTCCCTTCTCCCATGCAGGTTGCTTGCTCCCTCTGTCTCATATGATTATTTTGTTCCCCCTTCTAAGTGGGATTGAAGCATCCTCACTCGGGCCTTACTTCTTGTTTAATTTCTTAGGGTCTGTGGGGTATACCATGGGTATTCTGAGCTTTTTGGCTAATAGCTACTTATCAGTGAGTACATACCATGCATGTCCTTTTTGGTCTGGGTTACCTCACTCAGCATGATATTTTCTAGTTCCATCCACTTGCCTACAAAATTCACGATGTCCTTGTTTTTAATCTCTTAATAGTACTCCACTGTGTAAATGAACCACATTTTCTGTATCCATTCTTCAGTTGAGGGATATCTGGGTTGCTTCCAGTTTCATGCTACTATGAATAAGGCTGCTATGAACATAATGAAGCATGTGTCCTTGTGATATTGTCAACATCTTTTAAGTATATGCCCAGGAGCAGTATTGCCTTTACACACATTTTATAACAATGTACAATATGTTCACCTCTGATGAGATCTTCCCTTGGGTCAGCTTGCTCTCATGGTGGCTTGAACCCCCCCAGCCCATCTTCTCAGGTCTTGTTTATAGCATTTGTTCAATCTCCACTTCCATTTCCTTAAGGTAAGGGCCAGGTTAGCTCTTCATTTTCACAATTTCATTTTCATAATTGGGGACACAATGGTGAAATCGAATCTCTTGTGTGAAGACATGCTCATTATTCCCTGTAGAAGCCTGGTGGAGAGGCATACCTGGTTAGTACCATCGTGATTCCTGATTTCCACAGAGGAAAGTACGTATTCATGGAGTATAAGGTCTCCAGAGAGAAGGCTTCTCCCAGAGCATGCAATGTTATAAAATCAGTGCATTCATTCCCCAAGTTGTATGGATGGGAATGCTTTTTAAATATGAGGTCAAATATTTGATCCATTAGGCTAAGCATTTTTTTTTTTAAAATAGGTTTTGAGCTAAAGATTGCGCCTGAGACTCTGTCAGTGGCTTCCACCTTATCGATCCTGTTAGGAGGATCCCATTTCAATTCTACTGGCATTTGGGGGTACTTGGCAGGTGATCCCTCTGCTCTGGTAAGAAAAACAGTTGCTCCAACTTTCTTTTTCAAACAAGAGTCGAGATAACAACTGGAGCTCTAAGGGAGTAAACTCACACAAGTCATCAGTTCACAGAGGGATCAGAGTGAGGGTGATTAAGGACAATCCTGTAAAACAAGGAAACTCTGAGGAGAGAGCTATTCAACTCGATGTGATAAGGAAAGTTAATGCTAAAGTCAATGAAATGGGCTGGTGAGTTAGCCAAGTTAGCACCAGGCTCTCCATCTTAAAGGAAGAGAGGGACCAGTCAGGTCCAGTTTTCATAAAACATTCACCAAAGTGTCACTTAGATTTATTTAATAAATTTTATCAGCCCACTTGTTTGCTTATTTAAATAAGTCCTCTCTGTATTATCTTATACTTTAACTTGTTTTGTACATTTGAAATTTTGTTTTTGAGTTAAAGATTTATTTTTCTTCAGAGATTATTTTACTTTAGACATCAAAAACATATTATTGTAGTTAGCATAGACATTTGGTATTTGTGTGTGTGTGTGTGTGGTGTTGGCCTGCATGTATAGAGTTCAGAGGCCAACACTGGGTGGCTTGTTCTATAATTCCCCACCTTCTTCTTTTTATTCCTTGAGACAGGATCTTACTGTGTAGCCCTTGTAGAACTTGCTTGTCTGTTTCCTGAGTGCTGGGATTAAAGGCATGCAGCATCATGTTAAGATATCTACCTTATTTTCTATGACAGAGTCTCATGGAACTTGAGGTTGTCATTTCAGCTCCAGTGACTTAGCAGTGAGTCCTGGAATCTGCCTGTCTCCACCCTGCCCTGGTGCAGGGATAACAGATGCATATCACTATTTAGACCCAGCTATTTCAAGTGGTCACTGGGGGTCCGAACTCAGGCTCCCATGCTTAAATATGAACAGCAAGAAAGTTACCCAGGGAGCCATCTCCCTAGTCCTAGGTATTTGCTTTTAGGACATCATCAGAGTCATACTTAGTAAATTAACTTTTTTTTTTTTTTGCCTCATGAAAATAACAATACCATAATCCTGGTCTGTACTCAAACAAATGTCTGCCTGCACAGAAATCAGCATTTGAATAATACAAAGGCAATCTTTACACAATGCACAAGAGAGCATCCCAACAAGGGGATGACGTTACTGAACCAAATGAAGACAAGAGAGGACACTGAACAAGAAATGACCATTGGTGATTTGAGTCAATGCCTCAAAAGCTGTCAAGTGATTATGAAAGCTATCCCTAGGGTACTGATCATATGACAGTGGATGCTATAGGGGGCATGAAATGTCTGCTCTGGGTGACAGTGGTAGAAAGCACATAGGATCAATTTCTATCTTCACAAGCTGGAGTTTACAGGCAGAATCATAGAGCACTGCTGGGTAAGAGCTCAGGATAGGTCTTTTAAATATGGCTTCTCACCACTGGTTAAGTACCAAAAAGAGAGGTTTTCAGGGTGAAGTTGTGGTCTAAACTTTCTGTGTCTCTGTCTCTCTCTCTCTCTCTCTCTCTCTCTCTCTCTCTCTCTCTCTCTCTCTCTCTCTCTCTGTGTGTGTGTGTGTGTGTGTACTCTTGCCATGGCGAGCTTGTGGAGGTCGAGTGACTTTTAGGAATGCCTTCCTCTGTCCACTGGATTAAAGATGACCTATTTTTGATTCTGTTGCACCATACTTTCCACTCTAATCTTGAGCTTATGGCTATTTCACTTGGGTTGCGTCTCACTCTCATCTTGTCATCGGAGCACTGGGATTACAGATTACTATATTGTTTATATCAAACTCTTTGTTTAAATTGTGGGTTCAAGGGCTGGAACTGAAGTCAGGATGTGTGGCAAGTACTTTACTAGCTGTATCATTTTACCAGTCTTATATTTGTTAAACAATTTCTGAGCCAAAGTTGTAACTTGTCCATTTGTGTTCTAAAGATTCGTTGTTAGAACTTACTGACCATTCTTCAAAACTGCTAGTCTGCACCTCTGTCAAAATGAGCATGTCTTTACAACTTCGGCCAAGAACTTCGAATCTGAACTCAGTTCCTGCACTGTGACTTCATCCTGTATTTACTACGTCCCTAAGACCAACACAGGGTTCCACTATTGTAATGAGGAAGCAAAATCACAGCTCTACAGTTGAATTCATCCTCTTGGGATTTTCTAATTATCCTGAACTTCAAGGGCAGATGTTTGGGGCTTTCCTAGTTATTTATCTGGTGACTGTGATGGGAAATGCCATCATTATCACCATCATCTTCCTGGACCAGAGCCTGCACATCCCCATGTATCTGTTCCTGCAGAACTTATCTTTAGTGGACCTCTGTTTCAGCACAGTCATTACACCTAAAATACTGGTGGTCCTAACTAGTGAGAAAGCAACCATTTCCTTTGGGGGTTGTTTTGCACAGATGTACTTCATTCTTCTCTTTGGTGGGACTGAGTGTTTTCTCCTGGGAGCAATGGCTTATGACCGATTTGCTGCAATCTGCCATCCTCTATCCTACCCCATGATTATGAACAAAAGCGTCTTTGTAAAATTAGTGATGTTCTCATGGGTCTCAGGAACCATGATGACTACTCTGCAGACCACATGGGTGTTTAGCTTTCCCTACTGTGGCCACAAGGAAATTAACCATCTCTTCTGTGAGACTCCTCCTGTGCTGGAGCTTGCCTGTGCAGACACATTCCTGTTTGAAGTCTATGCCTTCACAGGCACCATTTTAATTGTCATGGTCCCTTTTCTGTTGATACTCTTGTCTTATACTCGAATTCTCTTCTCTATCCTGAGGATGCCATCCACTACAGGGAGGCAGAAGGCCTTTTCCACATGTGCCTCTCATCTCACCTCTGTCACCCTCTTTTATGGCACAGCCAGTATAACTTATCTACAGCCCAAATCCAGGTACTCACCAGACACCAAGAAACTGATGTCACTGGCGTACACACTGCTCACCCCTCTGCTGAACCCACTTATCTACAGTCTGAGGAACAAGGAGATGAAAAGGGCTGTGGTAAAATTATGGCAAAGAAAAGTGGCTTTACACACAGCTTGATTTGTTGAGGAACTTGTTGGTTTGCTATCATGCTTTTGATGTTTATGGATTTTAAAGGTGGTTAAAACAAAGTACATTTCTTGGTCAGAATATGTTTTCTATCTTGTTATCTCCATGTTTGAAAACATATCACATTAATCTTTTTTTTTTTTTTAACATTTTAGACAATTGTTTTTAAGAGGTATATGCTTCTGAAACACAATTGACAGTTTATCCATCTACTTTCTGTTATTGACATGAAGATCACTGCTATAGCATTGCCATTAAGACAATGTTCCAATAAACATCTAGTTTCTTATGTTCATATCTTTGGTGATTTTTAAATTTTCAATTAATTAATTAACTTTGCATATCAATCGCTGCTCTCCTGTTCCCCCTCACACAGTCCCTTCCCATTCCTCCCTCCTCTTTTTCCTCTGAGAGGAGGGATACCTCCCCTGGGTTACCCCTCCCTGTAACATCAAGTCACTGCAGGGTTAGGTGCATCCTCTCCCACTGAGGCCAGACAAGGCAACCAAGTTAGGGGAAAGGGATCCACAGACAAGCGACAGCTTTAGGGATGGTCCCCTACAGTTGTTGGGGCGTGAGGACTGAGCTGTGCACCTCCTACATATGTGTGGGGGCCTCAGGTCCAGCCCATGTATGCTCTTTGGTTGGTGGTTCAGTCTCCAAGAGCCCCCAAGGGTCCAGGTTGGTTGACATTTGGTTTTCCTGTGCAGTTCCTATCTCCCCTGAGACCCTTAATTCTTCCCCAGCTCTTCCATAAGGCTTCCCATGCACTGTTCAATGTTTGGCTGTAGGCTTCTGTCTCTGTTTCAGCCAGCTGCTGGGTGGATCCGTTTAGGATAGTTTTGCTAGGCTCCTGTCTGCAAGCATAACAGAGTATAATTAATAAATAGTACTTGCCCTTGAGATGGGTCTCAAGCTGGGCCAGTTATTTGTTGTCCATTTCCTCAGACTCTGCTCCATCTTTGTCCTTGCATTTATTTTATTTATTTATTTATTTATTTATTTATTTATTTATTTATTTATTTATTCATTCCTTCCTTCCTTTCTTTCTTTCTTTCTTTCTTTCTTTTTTTTTGAGTATTACTCACCTTTTATTGGTTATTTTATTTCCTTTCCCAGTTTTCTCTTCACAAACCTCCCACCTCATCCCTTTTTGCTTTACCTCTATGGTGCTCCTCCACCCTCTTACCCATTTCCTCCTCACTTTTGTAGCATCCCCCTCCACTAGGGCATCAAGCCTTCACAGGACCAAGAGCCTCCCCTCCCATTGATGCCAGATAAGGCCATCCTTTGCTACATATGTAGCTGGAGCCATAGATCCCCGCATATATACTCTTTGGTTGGTGGTTTAGTTCCTGGGAGCTCTGGGTGGTCTGAGTAGATATTGTTCTTCTTATGGGGTTTCAATCCCATTCAGCTCCTTCAGTCCTTCCCCTAGATCTTCCATTGGGGTCCCTGGGCTCAGTCTGATGGTTGGCTTTGAGTATCTGCATCTGTATTTGTCAGGTGCTGGCAGAGCATTTCGGGGAAGCCATACCAGGCTCCTGTCAGAAAGTACTTCTTTGCATCAGCAATAGTGTCGATATTTGGTGTCTGCAGATGGGACAGATCCCTAGATGGGGTGGTCTCTGGCCAGTCTTTCCTTCAGTCTATGTTCCACTTTTTTGGGGCCTGCATTTTCTCCTGTAATTATTTTGTTCCCCCTTTTATGTATTATTGAAGCAACCACAATTTGGTATTTCTTCTTCTTGAGCTTCTATGGTCTGTGGGTTGTATCATGGGTAATCTGAGCTTTTGGGCTCACTTATCAGTGAGTACATACTATGTGTGTTCTTTTGTGTCTGGGTTACCTCACTCAGGATGATATTTTCTAGTTCCATCCATTCACCTAAGAATCTCATGAAGTCATTGTTTTTAATAGCTGTGTAGTACTCCATTGTGTAAATGTACCACATTTTCTATATCCACAATTTTGTTGAAGGACATTTGGGTTCTTTCCAGCTTCTGGCTATTGGAAACAAAGTTGCTATAAACATAGTGTAGCATGTGTCCTTGTTATATGTTGGAGCATCTTTTGGTTATATGCCCAGTAGTGGTATAACTGGGTCTTCAGTAAGAACTGTTTCTAATTTTCTGAGGAACCATCAGACTGATTTCCAGAGTGGTTGTACCAGCTTGCAATCCCACCAACAATGGAGGAGTGTTCTTCTTTCTCCATATCCTTGACAGCATCTGCTGTCACCTGAGTGTTTGACTCTAGCCATTCTGATTGGTGTGAGGTCAAATCTCAGGGTTGTTTTGATTTGCATTTCCCTTATGGCTAAGGATATTGAACACTTCTTTAGGTGCTTTTTGGCTATTTGAGATTCCTCAATTGAGAATTCTCTGTTTAGCTTTGTATCCCATTTTTTTTTTTTTGCTTTTATACTATTTTTTAAATGTTAATCAAAGACTTTATGTGTTTGGTAATGCTCAATATCAATCAGAAGTGTTAACCAATACCCAACCTAGATATATCAACTATCTTTGACTGGTGGGGACATGCAAACATTCACCTCCATGTCTCACCCCCCTCTTGTCACCTAGCTCCTCCTCTCCTTACTCCTTATCTTCCTCTCCTTACTCCTCCCACCTTAGCTCCTCCTACATATCATCCTTCCTGTTAAAATAAAACTTTTCTCTTAGAATACAATTAGAGCATACCTATACCAATTTGTGTCAGTAAGATACAAGATAGGCCTAATACCCAGTCCATCATTTTGTTGACTAAACAGAACCTCTGTCATCCCTCCTAACTAAAATACTTAATTCTGAACCTGGCTTTTTTTTCTTGGCTTTAGAATGAATGTCAGCTGAAAACCATCCTCTCAAACCGTTTCTCTCAAAGTAAATAGCCGGGATTGGCTATGAGACTATAAGTCTTCAACCCTGTCAGAAATCCAGAATGACCGAGTTAACTGAAATTATAGGAAGCACAAAGCATAGCTTCTAAAACTTAGACCAAATTATAGAGACCGCTGAGCACCTGGACAGTCCCTATACTACAAAACGTTGGAGCATTCAATCTTCAGCCTTCTGGCCCAGGATCATCTGACAGACCGAGAGATGCAGAATTATTAAGGGCTGATTACTCTGTCTTGGCAGATATAATCAGTCGGCTATTCTGCAAGTGTGTCCTTTTTTTTGGACAGTGATTTGTCTGTAGATGAAAAGAGGCAATTCTTGTCTAGTGGCTGTCTCACCATAACTGGAGTAACTCCAAAGATGCTCAATGATGCTCAATTTCTTCTTAGAATTCAAGATAGAAAGCTGTCAGGAGCAGACTGGTTTCTAATCAAAATGAACATTAATACAGAAATGTTTGTAACATCAATTCTGTGGACTTCTGACGTTTTGAAAATCAACTATCCATGTAAGGCAATCTGGACTATTGTTTGTTAATTCTTCTCAGCTAAATAAAATATAGGAATCACCCTAACAATAAACTCAGAGCCATAAATTTGCTATAGGCCCTTAGCTCACAGGCTAATAATCATCTCAAATCAGTTTAAAAAGTTAAGGAAGGACTGGGTCTAAGCCTTGTATTCCTAAATGTGTTATATAGGCACAATGCCTATGAGAGTAACAATATTCATCTCACTTTTATATCAATAAGAAGCTCATACCAATGAAAACCTTAAATTTGAAATTAAAGTAAATTTTGTACCATTTAAGAAATTATAACTTCATCTTAATAACAATTATAGATATTTCTACCAGTAGGTTATGGCTATGTAAGAAATCCTAGCTAATCCTCCCTGTTCCAACAAAACCACTACTTTTCCCTAGAAAGACAGCCCAGTATTAACCACCTCAGTCTCCAAGCCTAGAGAATAAGGACGCCCACTCTTCATTAACTTTTTCAAGCTGATTATGGGCATTGAGATATTAGAAGAAGGGCAGGGAGAAGAGTAAATTGATAAGCCTCTGATGTCTGTGTCTTCACTGCATCCAGCTGGAATTTCAGGACATCAGAAGTTCGAGCAGGTCTGCTCAGCTCACTTGATGAGTAGATACACTGAGGTTGTGTATTCTGCAATATACAATTCTCAAAACAAGTTTTAGTATCAAGATAATTTTTTGTTTGAATTCTGGAATCTAGTCTTCTGGTGGCCTGCCTCTGTCATGTCTAATCCATATAATTCTGGGAGTTTTAAGAGGGTGTACTCCCACCATCCTCCCATTTTCACCTCCCTGCTCTCAAATTTCCCAACACTAGGGAATCCAAACTTTCAGGCACAAAGGCCCTCTACTTCCACTGATGCCTAACCCCTTACCCTATCCTCCCTCCTCCAATTACTATGAGGGTGTGCTTCCACCATCCTCTCATTCCCACCTCCCTGCTCTTGAATTTTCCCAAAACTAAGGAATCCAAACTTTCAGGTACCAAGGCTGTCCACTTCCACTGATGCCTGGCAAGGCAACCCTCACTACCTATACAAGTGGGGTCATGAGTTCCTCCATTTGTGTTCTTGGGCTGGAGATTTTAGAATGGCTACTTCAGCTTGTTTCTTAGGGTCATTTGCTTGAAAAATTGTTTTCCAGCCTTTTACTCTAAGGTAGAGTTTGTCTTTGTCTCCAAGGTGGGTTTCCTGTATGCAGCAAAATGCTGGGCCCTGTTTATGCATCCAGTCCATTAGCCTATGTCTTTTAATTGGGGAATTCAGCCCATTGATGCTAAAAGATGTTAAGGAACAGTGAATGTTGCTTCTTGTTATTTTTGTTATTAGAGGTGAAATTATCTTTGTGTGGCTATCTTCTTTTAGATTTGTTGGAAGAGGATTACTTTCTTGCTCTTTTTAGGGTATAATTTCCCTCCTTATATTGAAGCTTTCCTGCTATTATCCTTTGTAATGCTGGGTTTGTGGAAAGATATTGTGTAAGTTTGGTTTTGTCGTGGAATATCTTGGTTTCTCCATCTATGGTAATTGAGAGTTTTGCTGGGTATAGTAGCCTGGGCTGGCATTTGTGTTTTCTTAGGGTCTGTATGACATCTGTCCATCATCTTCTAGCTTTTATAGTATCTGGTGAGAAGTCTAGTGTAATTCTGATAGGTCTGCCTTTATATGTTACTTGGTCTTTTTCTCTTACTGCATTTAATATTCTTTCTTTGTTTTGTGCACTTGGTGTTTTGATTATTATGTGATAGGAGGCATTTCTTTTCTGGTCTAGTCTATTTGGTGTTCTATAGGCTTCTTGTATGTTTATGGGCATCTCGTTCTTTAGATTAGGGAACTTTTCTTCTATAATTTTGTTGAAGATATTTATTGGCCCTTTAAGTTGTGAATCTTCACTCTCATCTATACCTATTATCCTTAGATTTGGTCTCCTTATTGTGTCCTGGATTTCCTGGATATTTTGTGTTAAGAACTTTTTGCATTTTGCATTTTCTTTGACAGTTGTGTCAATATTTTCCATGGCATCTTATGCATCTGAGATTCTCTCTTCTATCTCTTGTATTCTGTTGGTGATTCTCGTGTCTGTGACTCCTGATTTCTTTCCTAGGTTTTCTATCTCCAGGGTAGTCTCCCTTTGTGATTTCTTGATTGTTTCTACTTCCATTTTTATGTCCTGGATGGTTTTGTTCAACTCCTTCACCTGTTTCATTGTGTTCTCTTGTAATTCTTTAAGGAATTTTTGTGTTTCCACTTTAAGGGCTTCTACCTGTCTACCTGTGTTCTCCTCAAATTCCTTGAGAGTATTATTTATGTCCTTCTTAAAGTCCTCTATCCTCGTCATTAGAAGTGATTTTAAATCTGAATCTTGCTTTTCTAGTACTATGTGAAATTTAGGACTTTCTTGTGTGGGAGAAATAGATTGTAATGGTGCCAAGTACCCTGGGTTGCTGATACTTATGTTCTTGTGCTTGCCTTTTGCCATCTGGATCTCCTTAGTGCTACCTGCCCTGTCTCTGACTGAAGCCTGTCTTTCCTATTATCTTGGTTGTATCAGAACTGTGTGGGGTGAGTGTTACTACTGGGGTAATAGCTGGGGCCCAAAATCTGCTCAGTGCTCCGGGCCAAGAATGACTTCCTGAGTCCTAGTGGGTCCCAGTTACTCCCTGTTTGGGGTGAGCATTACTGTCTGCTTACCTAAGATAATTCCCCGGGGTTAGAGCTCCTGGGAGCCCTGCTTTTTCTGGGTTCTTAGAGATTGGGGGCAGAGCTGCTGCCAGGGATCTGCTCAGTGCTCAGGCCCAGACCGGAAGGAACCAGTGCTCTGGGCCAGGTGTGACTTCCTGGGTCCTTGTGGGTCCCAGTTAATCCCTGTTGGGGGCGGGCGTTGCTGTCTGCCTTTCTAAGATACTGCCTGGGTTAGACAGCCTGGGAACCCTGCTTCCTCTGGGTTCTGTGAGATTGTGGGCAGAGCTGCCGCCCGGGATCTGCCCAGTGCTCAGGCCTCTGTATCCCATTTTTAATGGGGTTATTTGGTTCTTCTTGACTTCTTTGTATATATTGGATATTAGCTCTCTGTCAAATGTAGAGTTGGTAAAGATCTTTTCCCAATCTGTAGGTTGCCGTTTTGTCCGATTGACAGTGTCCTTTGCCTTACAGAAGCTTTCAATTTTATGAGGTTCCATTTGTCAGTTGTTGATCTTAGAGCCTGAGCCATTGGTGTTCTGTTCAAGATATTTTTCCCTGTGCTGATGTGTTTGAGGCTATTTCCAACTTTCTCTTTTATTAGATTTATTGTATCTGGTTTTATGTAAAGGTCCTTGATCTACTTTGACTTGAGCTTTGTACGAGGAGATGAGAATGGGTCAATTTGCATTCTTCTACTTGCTGACCACCAGTTGATGCTCATGGATTGGAAGGATTAACATAGTGAAAATGGTCATCTTACCAAAAGCAATCTACAGGTTCAGTGCAATCAATCAAAATTCCAACTCAATTCTTTACGGAGATAGAAAGCA
The DNA here is from genome assembly GCA_030674055.1 of Rhabdomys pumilio. Classification (NCBI taxonomy): domain Eukaryota; kingdom Metazoa; phylum Chordata; class Mammalia; order Rodentia; family Muridae; genus Rhabdomys; species Rhabdomys pumilio. The sequence goes on along the minus strand of JANHMN010000003.1, from coordinate 97,644,198 downwards.
ATTTCCAAGTTCATCTGGAATAAAAAAAAAAAAACAAAAAAACCAGGATAGAAAAACTGTTCTTAACAATAAAAGAACTTCTGGGGGAATCACCATCCCTGACCTCAAGCTGAACTACAGAGCAATAGTGATAAAAAACGACATGGTATTGGTACAGGAACAGGCAGGCAGATCAATGGAATAGAATTGAAGTCCCTGCCTTTCTTATAGACAGGACAAATTTTGTGTCAAGGAATCTCAGCTAAAGTCTCCCCCATAGACTCCTGTTAGCCTCCCCAATCCCAGGTCTCTGGAACATCCTAGAGATGTATGCCACCTCCACTCATGCCAGCCACAGATTTCCACTCATTTTTGGTGATTCTATTTTTATGTGATACATTCCTAAGGATGACTGAAGAGATGAATTGTTTTGTATTTACATAGTTAAGTAGATGTTATAGATGCCGGCTGAAGTGGTGCATGCTTTTAATCCCAGCATTGTCAAGATCAGCCTGGGGCACATGTGTTTTACAGCACTGTGAGATGTATAAAAATGAAACTCATCCCAAGAATACAAGGTCTGAGAATTTCTCCCAATCATAGAATGCTTGTTTAACATGCACTAGGCCACAGGTTTGATCTCAATACCATAAAACAAGCAAAATACATGATGTGTACATGTTCTGCTTACTTCAGGTTGATGTAGAGCCCCACTGAGCCCCCTGTCTAGCGCTTCAGGAGACCAACAATATGGTGAGATTTATCTAGAGAGAAAATCCATTCCAAAAAAGAGTAAAAATGCATTTGAATTCATAGAATCTCAGATTTTAATCATAGTCTATGATTTTTGATTATGTATACATATATCTATATATATATCTTAAGTATGTACTTTGTTGTAATACAATGTCACTATGGTATAGATCTCTTTGGGTAAGCGCCCATGTTTTCCCTTTAGCATTTGTTTATCTATGGTATTTCTCTGGAGAAGGGGACCCACATTTCCCTATGAGCAGGACATGCAAAAACGTTTCCCACAAACTTGACACTCAGTGTTGCCAGGCAGATTTCTTTCTTTCTTTCTTTTTTTTTTTCACAGTGGCAACAGCAGATGTTTATTAGGTAGAGAACACCATAGGTTTTGTTAAGGGACATGGTAACTGGCAAACCTGGCTGTCACAGATACAAGGAGGCATTCCCAGTGTGAGCATTCATGCTCCTCCTGAACTCTGATCTTGCAGGAGGAACTTCTCTGAGACCAACAACCACACGAAGGGCTTGCAGTATTCAGTTCAACTTGGCCAACAACTCTTCCAGTTCAGGCCGAGCTTTGAACCTTCCCTTGAAGTCTTCTTCAGTGTGCTCCCTCACTGACAATCTGACTCCTTCTGGAAGATTGCTTTGGAGTATTTCCAAGAAAATCTCTGCAAATGTAGCACTCAGACTGCTGATCTGAACCACTCACTCATTGGTGGTAAGGACTGAGTCTAGGACCATTTTGTTGCCTTGGTCGGGAAGCCGCATCACTTCTATGGTTTTGGTGGGCATCACATAACTTTCCTCAACTTTGATGGGCAGCTGGTTGCAGAGGCGGTGAACATACTGGGCATAACTTTCTGCCAGACTCATGTCATAAGCTGTCAGGTGGATATTTAAAACCCCATATTCATAATCTGTTCCCACATTAATTGCGCTCACTTTTACTTTAGATTTCTTCTTTTTGGGCTCTAGTGCTTTCACCAAGTGTTTATATCTTCCAATGCCATGAGTGGGCTTTGTCTTGTAATGCCAACTAGTCCTCAGAATTCCACCTGCAGAATAAATGGGATTCTCTTCCATAATTCTAAATCTCAGGAGGGAAAAGCCTTGCTTAGAAACAGTATTGGCCCACATGCCAAGCACCTTTCCCAGGGTTCCGTTCATTTTCGACCACTGCGGCTGCTGAGCAAACCGAAGATCCGTCCTAGCAATCACGATCCCAAGGCTTCCAGAAAATGTGCGCCAGGCAGATTTCATGATCCCAATCTGAACTTCATTAAGAGCACAGGTGATGTGCACACATATCAAAGCTTGAAACTTGCTGCTGCATGATACAGACTTCATCCTTAGACTGAAGAGGAGATTTCCCTCCTCTGCTCTCCTGCTGTCAGAACACTGGAGCTCACAGAACACAAGGTCTCACTCATCCAGGCTCCCCTGAAATCACAGTAGTTAGTGATCTATGCTCATCTACACCTGCTTTTTCTCTTCTGTCAAAACAGGTCCAGGGAAGCCTCTATTATCATCTTCCCACACATCTGGAACAAGAGGACCATGACTTCTGCCCTCCAGGGCATGGCGTTGCCATGGTTTGTGTGCATGAGATGTAGGAGTTGAAGGCTCTGCTGGCATCCCCACAGGGACTTCCCAGGCCTAAGAGTTAGATTGACACAAGATAGACTTTAGGGGGAAGAGATGAAGAAATAGGAAACACAACCAGTCACTTCTATACTGGTTTGGGCTGGCAATCGTGCGTTGTGAAGAAGCAAATGGATTATGTGGGAAGCTTACAGAAGGAGTGATTTTTTATTTTTTCCATTCTTTTTATTGGTTATTTTCATTATTTACATTTCAAAAGTTATACCCTTTCCGGGTCACCCCCGAACTCTCTATTCTACCCTCCCTCCCCTGCTTCTATGAGGATGGTCCCCCACCCACCCACCCACCTATTCCGGCCTCTCCACCCTCGAATTCCCTTACACTGGGGCATCGAGCCTTCACAGAACCAAGGTCCTCTCTTCCCATTGATGTCTGACAAGGCCCTCTTCTGCTACAAATGCAGCTGGAGCCATGGGTTCCTCCATTTATATTCCTTGGTTGGTAGTTTAGTCCCTGGGAGCTCTGGGGTGAGGGTGTCTGGTTGGTTGATATTATTGTTCTTCCTATGAGGTTGTAAACCCCTTCAGTTCCTTCAGTCTTTTCTTTATCTCTCCCATTAGGGACCCCATTGGGAACCCTGTGCTTAGTCCAATGGTTGACAGCAAGCATCTGCCTCTGTACTTGTCAGGCTCTGGCAGCATGCATAATAATGTCTCTAAGGAGACAGCTATATCAGGCTCCTGTCAGCATGCATAATAATGTCTGGGTTTGGTGAGTGTATATGGGATGGATCTCCAGGTGGGACAGTCTCTGGGTGGCCTTTCCTTTAGTCTCTGCTCCACATTTTGTCTCCATATTTGCTCCCATGAGTATTTTGTTTCCCTTTCTAAGAAGGACCCAAGCACCCACACTTTGGTCTTGCTTCTTCTTGAGCTTCATGTGGTCTGTGAATTGTGTCTTGCGTATTCCAAGCATAATCCCCATAGTCAATGTTTCATCCTTGAGAACAAGGATGCTAGCTGGGCGGTGGTGGCGCACGCCTTTAATCCCAGCACTTGGGAGGCAGAGGCAGGTGGATTTCTGAGTTCGAGGCCAGCCTGGTCTACAGAGTGAGTTCCAGGACAACCGGGGCTACATAGAGAAACCCTGTCTCGAAAAAACCAAAAAAAAAAAAAAAAAAAAAAAAAAAAAAAAAAGAGAGAGAGAGAGAGAGAGAGAACAAGGATGTTGCTTCTTTCCCAGGAGGATCCATCTCCTACTTTGAGGGTCAACAGGAAGGAAGGTAAGATTGACCTTGTGCCTGCTGTCTTTCAAGTGCCTTTAATTTCAACAATCAACATGAGAGACCATCTTATCCTAACCCTTTTGAGAATTTCCTAGACACAAAGACATCTGTATTTGTGTCCCACCCTACAAGTGTGAATGTCTGTGGTGGGCTCTCCTCGTAATGTGCTTCTCTTGCTGGCTCTCTGAGTCTCTGATGCTGATAACAGGGGATATCACTCTGAGGACCCATCTCAGAGACCAAGGGTCTTTCTGTCTTGGTCTCAGTTGTGCTTGGTGTGTCCCTTCCAACTGCCCTTTCTGCTCCCACCACTTTCCTTGTCCTCACCATATCTTCTATATTGTTTAAGGGATGCCCCAGGATTTTTAAAAATGAAGACTAGGTTCCCATTTTTGATTACTTGGATAGTGTCTACTGGTAAAGTGGCATTTTCCCCTTGTCTTTTTGTTTGTTTGTGTTTTTCAGATCAGATGTAGCCTGGGCTCACATTTTTCAGACTGAGGTTTTACTGTGTAGACCAGGCTGGCCTTGAGCTTGGTATCCTACTATCTCAGTCTTGGAAGGACTGAGATTACAGATTTGTTCCTTATGTCTGGATTCCTTTCCCATTAAATAAGTCTGAGTTTCACTTTTCAGCTTTTATAAACCTTCCGTGCATTTATTCCAAAAATAAAAAAAAAATAAGCAGGAGATGCATGAAATAAATACAGACTGTCTTTCAAAGTTCTGTCCAATGCTTTTCAAAGCTTTCATCTCCAATGGCATTCCATTGCCAAAGCAAACAATCAACCAGTCATTTTTAAGTTCATTTGTGATCATATTTTCCCTCTGACATTTTCTGTGATCTGAAAATACAGGAGTGTGAAATGGTCTCATGACGCTGGAATGGGTGTTTATGCTCTGGGCTTACCTTGTTTCCTTTACTCCTAAGCTTTTCCTTTTTGAGTTTTGACTTTGTACAGCTTTAGTGACATGTTTCTTGCATAATTTTTATGATTTTTGAAACTTACTGGGATTTCCTTTCTGAAAAAAGAAATCATTTTTTTATAAATATTGCAGAAACATTTTAGAATGACATATAGTTAGGGAATCTACAATGTTTTATTTTAATCTCCTATTTACTTTCATTGTCATATATTAATTTGAACGTCATTATTTAAATCTCTCTGAATGCATTTTATGTGGTTTTTTTTTGTTGTTGTTGTTGTAATGTGCTCCTTCACTCACAAGGAGTATGAATTTCTCCACGCCTTGGCTATTGTCATATAACTGATATTTTTGTTTGATTAATAATTGATGTTATTACTCACCATATGTGCTTTACGATGCACCTGGAATTAGCTCATTTTCTCTGAGGTATTACATAGTTGTGGAAAGGGCCCACACCATAATTCTGCATACCCATGATCTGCAGACGTAATCTTGGGTTCTGAGTGGAAGCGAAGAAAACTCACTTCAGATATGGAAGTTCAAAAACGAAAGCTTTAGTTTCTGAGCACTCAAGGGAGGCAGCCAGCTTGGGATCTGAACCAAGTCCTCGAAGGGAGAAGGAGATTATACAACATTTTTAAAGGATGGAAACACAAAGGGAAGGAGTTTGGGGGGTGCTGCATTGTTATCTAATTCATTTTCACATTATGGGCTAAGTGACAGAGTACCTATTGGAGACTGGGCTGTAGCTGGGGCCCTGGCTTCAAGGTCCTTAATTCATTCTCTTAGACATTAGGTCTGGAGCTCAGAGTGACAAGAGCACAAAGGAGTGGGTCAGCTTCATGTAGTTAATTAGGGCAAAACACATATGGTGGGTAATAATAACATCAATTATTAATCAAACAAAACCTTTTATATACCATTTTATATACCATTTATATACCAATATTATATTTATATACCAATATATTGGTTATATATTTTTATAATCTATGCACCTTGGTTTAGATAACAGCAATGTCTATATTCTTTACTGGTTAACAGACAATTAAGAAAACATTTGGAGAAGTGGGATAGGTATTTCCTGTGAACAGAAACTTGTTTGACCCTACCAGCAAGATGGAGAAGTTGTCCTTGAGATGGCTGGACTCAGACAACTGTCTCCTTACACATTGTCCCTGAGATGTCTTGAGTCAGACCACTGTTCACAGCAGAAACTGTTTAGCTATAGGGAATTCCCCAGTTCCCCTAGGGCCTGGGACCTTGAATTTAGTTTCTCTCTGTGATTAAGTGGAGTCCAAAAATGAAATGGTAGTACTTAGAATTAGTTTCTTTTGCTTGTTCCTAACAATAGAGTATACTAGGGAAGAGATGCTCCCATGGAATAATTTGGTGTAGGAATAATGAAAGTCCTGAAAATTATGGAGGCATGCTGCATGTCTGGGCATGCCATCCTACCACAGTGATTTAGGATGGAACCCCTGATTGAACTCTGAGAATGAAAACCTCTTTCCTCAGGACACACAGTCCACTTCACTTTACTCATAGGTCCGGGAGAGTATATTCCTGTCATCTCCAGCCTATGGTTGCAGGAAGAGCCTTTTGAAGGTGGAACATTTTGCTAGAAATCTGTAGAGAAGGGCAGCCTTAGTGAGGACATCAGTAGAATTATGTAAAGACCACACCAGCTGGTCCATGTAGCCCAAGCTTTTCTGGGCAAAGTGAATGGTCTCTTATTGTTCTGAACAGAACAAACCAAAACCCAAGTTTTTGATTCATATATATGCTCTATGAGATTATTAACACTCTTGTTTTTACAGAGAAATTTAGTGAAACAGAGAAGTTCTCAGTCAGGCAAGCCTTCTAAATCTTTGCACTCTTAGGATAAGAATTTGTAAGATGCTCCCCTCCCTCTTGTGGGAGTGTAAGCAAGGCGACAAGCCCTCCACTCCTGCTTTGCCTGGGTGCACAGACCAGCAGGTGCCTCTCTGATGAATGAATGTGTGGTGGAAGAGCAGAGCAGTGTGTGTGCTGAGGAGAGAAGTGGAACTGAAAGTGAGTCGTGATGGAGGTGACAGGTGTGAAAGAGCGCTGGGGTCGACAGTGGAACAGGTCTTGCCTAGGGGAGTCAGTGGAGTGGTGTGCAGCAAGCTGGAGCTTATGAAGATTCATACTCAACTCCTGAAAACGCTGCTTGTCCAGGATTACCCTGGTTCTTCACAGAAGGCAAAAACAAGGAATGGTTCTCTTTCAGGATTGACCTCCTTGGAGGACCACTGTGGTCCTTGATACCACTGAGGGTAATGTGTGGGTCAGTGATCATGATGTGGCTGGGGACTGGGTTGATGGTCCATGTTACCACGTAATATCATGCATATGTCTGTGGTCTGTGTCACATAGCCATACTGATGTTCCTGGGTCTTGGCTTGTGTTACCACTGAAGGTCATGCGGATGGATGTCTGTAGTCTGTTCTGCAACCTGAAAACATTTTGATGTCTGTGGGTCATGATGCCTCTGGGGGGCATATTGATGTGAGTGGCCTGTGTTGCCACTTGAAGACATGGTGATGTCCATAGTCTGGGCTGCCTCTGAGGACCTTGTCTGTGGCCTTACTATAGCCAGGGACCATGTTTATGGTCTGTGCTGTCATCAGAAACCACAAGGAAGCCCCAGTCTGAGCTCCAGCTGATGCTAGACATCAAGAAAGCTACTTTAACTGTGATCTTGATGACTGCAGATGCATAGTTGAGAAAGGGGCCATGGAAGGCTTCTGTGACAACCCACACCCTGACTCCACCCTCACCCCACCCCCAAAGTAACAACCTAAAAAGGAACCTATCAAAGAGAACTCTCAAAACCTTGTGATCCGGATGCTGAAGTGTAGCTCTCCACAAATGACGGCTCTAGCAGGGATGCAGGTGGAGAAGGACTCAGCTTTCTTTAGAGAGAGGCCACTGGGAGTCTGTTTATGCTCCAGCAAGTATATGGACAACACAAATTGGACTTAAAAATATTGTTTGGTGTGGGGAGGTCACAAGAGTAAGGGAAGGGCAGACATGAAAGGACTGGGAAATGTGTGTGACTGAGGTGTATGATGTGAAATTCCCAAAGAATCAATAAAAATACTAATTTGAAAGATAAAGAATTTCTGAGATTAAGTGTAATGTTCTTTCTTTTTCTTTTTTTAAATTGTAATGATTCTATTTTCCTTCTAGAAAAAAGAAAGTTCTGGGCATGAGAGCCTGAATGCTTTTTATCTAGAGTCTTGAATTTACCTGCCTTGCTGGTTGTACAAACCATTCTTTTGTTGGATCAAATCCCCTCCCTCTAGAGCACAATCCCATCCTGCCTCTCACTGTTTTCCTGTTTACAGTATCATCTGGTCTGGTTTTTGCTTTCATCTCTTTCTGAGAGTGCTAGTGTGAATTCAAATCTCTAGTGTAAGGGGAGGCTATTCCTCACAGACACTCAAAGGAGTGATGCTCTACATCTGTTCTCTAGAGTGTTCCTTTCTGAGGGGCCAAGTCACAGCCCCTTGAGTCATCATATCAAATCTGAGGTTGACTCCAAGTTGTTTGGGGAACGACTCTCTAAGGCACAGGGCTGGTATCATCTAATGTTATAAAATCAGCACAAGATCACTAAACCACGAGTGAGTGGGTTTTATTAGTATTAAAACAGATGATAATGTATGGAAATCCTAGAGACAGTCATGAGGTAAGGAAGCACAGCCTCTGCTTGCATTGTGTGCCTTAGAAAGTTCCCTTCACAGTTCTTATCACTGATAACTGGAGATACTGTGGAAGAGACACCCCAGTGCTCAGGGGTCACAACATAGAGCTCAGTTTAAATCATTAGTAGAATTTTGTTTTCATGTGTGGTCATGTCTTTTCCTTTCTTTTCTGAGAGGCAAGTAGACAGCAACTTCAGGAATAAGTACTTTGCATGCAACTAACCATCAAATCCTAGAAGTTTCTGACTAAGCCACTTGGTCCAATACTTTTCTCAGTGGGTTGGCTGAAGTATAAGGAAAGAACTATCTCCCTATTACCTGTTGGAAAGTTATTTAAGACAACACTAGGGTCTTTTAGTAATTGAGCAGCCATTCATAGTTATTTTTTGACCACTCATGTGCTGTGGGTTGCCCTGATGCTGTTTGTATTCTGATATTAATTCTGCTTCCTCGAGAGGGGCTGCAAGCAATCACATATTTCAGGTGATCTCATGTGAACCTTCTCCCCATTTTAACTGGTCAGTAAAGGCTAGAGCTCGTGATTGGGCAGTGCAGGGGAAAAATGGGACAAGAGGTTTGGGAGAGTGAGGGAGGAGAAGGAGTAGGAGACAGGGAGGCAGAAGAAGAGGAGAAGGAAGCCATGGTGAAGCAGAACCGTGTGGCCAGGAAAAATTGCAAGTAGCAAAGGATCTTACAGCTGGGGAAGAAGTTAGCATAGCGCTAGATCTGCCCACTCTAGGCACATAGCTTATGATTACAACTGGATTGTGTGTTTTTCTATGGGCTTATTGGGGTTGGAAATTCCTGCAACATTCATGATAGGTTTTCTTTTTTTGCCTTGTGGAAACTTTGGCCTTTTAGTATGTATGTTTTTCTTTCATTTGTCCCAGTTATTTCACATCTATGAGGTACAGAGTCACATTTCTGTAGTTGTATGCAATGTATAATGATCGGATTAGAACAGCTGGCATATATGTTGCCTCAGATATTTATATCTTTTTAGAAAAAAATTATAATTATATTATTTGCATATTTGTGTGTGTGTGTGTGTGTGTGTGTGTGTGTGTGCTCTCATGAGTGCAGGTGCCCATAGAGGACAGAAGGCATTTGATCCCTGGAGCTGGAGTTGCAGGTGTCTATGACCCTTTTGATATGGATGCTGGAAACCAAACCCAGATCCTCTGGAAGACGAGCACGTACTCTTAACCACTGAGCCGTCTTCCAGCCCTCAGACACTTATCTTTGCTTGCTCTGGGAACATCTCGAATCTTTATTATTTGTTTTGAAATATACAGCGAGTTGTTGGCAGTTATAGGCTTCCTAATGTTATCAAAGATGATTTTATTTTGTAAAGTGTTTTTACTGAGTCCCATAAAGGTTTCCTAATTTTTATTTTATTTTTATTTTTTACTTTTTGAGATATAATATGATCACATAATGCCTCTCTTTTTCTTCCTTTTCTATCTTTTCCCCCTCTTTAAAATCCATGGCCTCTTTTTCTTTAACTGCTATTACATACATGCACATATGTGTATATTTCTAAATACATTAAATACAACTTGCTCAGTCTGTGTGATGTTACAACCTAGTCAGTTTCATATATTTAGACATGAGTATACATTGCTATATTTATGCTTTTTGAAAGAAACTTGAGTCTTGGTCAGCAGAGTCTATTTTTCCAACTTGAAGAGACGTATTTTCAAAGCTAAATACTTATGCACATTGTGATTGCTTCAGGCTTAGATATGCAAGCGTGGTCCAAATCAATAATAAATGAACTCATTGTTTGCTAATGCTCTTCAGATCTGCAGTGAAGTTGTGTGTCTATCTGTGGTCCTGATTTCCTCATCTCTCCTAACGAATTTGCTCTGGATTTCAGAATATCCTACACAGGCCAGTGGGCTCCATTCTAGTCCTATGGTGTGATCAGAATCTATCAATAGGGGAAGTCAGTCTTCTTGCATCTTTGTCTTCCTGAATCAGGGGTTCTTCCACTGCAGCATCCTGAGGTCAGAACTGTTACTCTCGCTTTGGCTCATCTCCCATTCCATACCTCAAAACTTCCCAATTGTTTTCCCACTGTAACATATTATGGCTTCACTTTCACGCATATTATGAATTAAGGGTGAAGTCTAGAAGTTTCTAAGTTTTTTTTTTATTCTCAAAATATTGTATTAATGTCTCTTATGATCCAAGAACTGTTGAAGGCATCGTGTGTAAACATAACACGTTGTTCATGTTGTGTTCTCTGTTTATTCTGTTCTAAAAGTCAGGTTTTTATGTATGAAAATAAATGTCAGTTGGTAATACCAGGGTCAAATAGAAGTGAGAGTTCAAGGTAGAGCTGTGGGCTCTAGGAGGGACTGTTTGTTGTTGCATATTGGGGCATGCCAATTTCATGCAGCGTGCTTAGCTTCTGTTGACCTCGGGCCTCTAATGTGTTTGTGGCCATACAGAACCTTGGAAATGGTAGTTAATCAGAACTTGCAGAACAACTAATAATTTTATGGACTTCTGCATGAATAGGGGACTTGAGAGAAGGAAGAACATGACCAAGAGAGTTGAGTAGAAACTCTCAAATCACAAGTCCATAGTGACCTTGAAATGGGCTTAGAAAAAACTATGAGGGTCACAAGGAAGATACTTGGACATCTATCCCTAAAAATGCCACATCTGGGCTCATTCTAATAGAACCTATTAGCTCTGGTTTGGGTAGAGATCTGAAACCAATTCAAATAAGGATGAGTGTCATCTAATAAAGGTACATTTGAAAAGCACTCACTTTGTTTGTTCCTGTAAAATATTGAAGAAACTACTTCATTCATTTTTATTTTAAGTGTAATAAATATTTTCAATAAATAAATATGTAATTAAAAATATGCCTATCAGGTTGTAACTGTTTTGTGGATAGCTTTTAAAATCTATTTTTTTTTTTTTACATTTTAGTTTTGGAGGTTTGAAATTTTGTATTTAATTTAAGTAAATTTAAGTAAAATAAATAATACCTATTGTGAAAACACCCAGAAAACATGTAATTTATCTTTACTTTAAATATATCTAATTTTTACACTACTGTATAACTTGCAATAGAAAATTGGCAGTATTTTATATATTTCAGAATATATTTTTAGTATAGAAATCTTCGTTTCTTTTTTTATATATGATAGATTAATTAGTGCAAGTGTGTAGCTTGCACACACTTGACAATGGGCATTTTTGTGGGTATGGTCTCCTTTTATTATAGTCTGCCATGACTCCTGGGGTGAATGTAAGCTGGGCCTGAAGTCATGACTCCTTTCTTATATTTTATGTCTCTGAGAACAGCAGAAGGCTCCACTACTGCAACAAGGGGGCAGAATGACAGCTCTGTGGCTGAATTCATCCTCTTGGGTTTTTCTGCCTTTCCTAAACTCCAAGGGCAGATGTTTGGGGCTTTTTTGGTTATTTATCTGGTGACCCTGATGGGAAATGCTACCATTGTTGCTGTCATCCTCCTGGACCAGAGCCTGCACATCCCCATGTACCTGTTCCTGCAGAATTTGTCTATGGTGGAAATGAGTTTCAGTGCAGCCATCATGCCTGAAATGCTGGTGGTCCTGACCACCGAGAAAGCAACCATTTCCTTTGGGGGTTGTTTTGCACAGATGTACTTCATTCTTCTCTTTGGTGGGACTGAGTGTTTTCTTTTGGGAGCAATGGCTTATGACCGATTTGCTGCAATCTGCCATCCTCTATCCTACCCCATGATTATGAACAAAAGAATGTTCATGAAATTAGTGATGTTCTCATGGGTATCGGGGATTATGGTAGCTACTGTGCAGACCACATGGGTGTTTAGCTTCCCCTACTGTGGCCACAAGGAAATTAACCATCTCTTCTGCGAGACTCCTCCTGTGCTGGAGCTTGCCTGTGCAGACACATTCCTGTTTGAAGTCTATGCCTTCACAGGCACCATTTTAATTGTCATGGTCCCCTTTCTGTTGATACTCTTGTCTTATACTCGAATTCTCTTTGCCATCCTGAGGATGCCATCCACTACAGGGAGGCAGAAGGCCTTTTCCACATGTGCCTCTCATCTCACCTCTGTCACCCTCTTTTATGGCACAGCCAGTATAACTTATCTACAGCCCAAATCCAGGTACTCACCAGACACCAAGAAACTGATGTCACTGGCGTACACACTGCTCACCCCTCTGCTGAACCCACTTATCTACAGTCTGAGGAACAAGGAGATGAAAAGGGCTGTATTGAAATTATGGCAAAGAAAAGTGGCTTTACACACAGCCTGATTTGTTGAGGAACTTGTTGGTTTGATGTCATGCTTTTGTTGTCTATGGATTTTGAAGGTGGTGAAAACAGAGTATTTTTTGTTAGATATCTTGATGTCTTCATGTTTGGAAACATATTACATTATTCTTCTCTTTTAATATTGTAGTCAATTGTTTTTAAAGAGGTATATGCTTCTGAAACACATGATTCACAGTTTATTGATCCACTTTCTATGACTGACACACAGATCATTGCTACAGTGTTGCCATTAAGGTGATTCTCCAATAAACATCTAACTCTTTATACTAACATGGTTGGTGATTTTATTTTTTTGTGTGCTAGCCTCCTCTAAAAGTGCCTGATGGAATGAGTCACCTTGTTTTTATGTATTTAAAAATTTAAAGTTGAGTTTATTTATTATTTGTGTGTATGCAGACGTTTTTTGGCATGCCATGGTACACATGAACATCACAGGTTCTTTGCTGTGAAGCAGGGTTTCTATACAATCATGAATGGGACATACTATGTGCATGTCCAAGCTGTTTTAAAGCACACGGTGTTGGTGTTGGGTTTGTGCGTCTTGTGTTCCATGGCATCCTTTCTGGTTTCCCACAGCTTGATGAGCTTCCTGTACATCACCAATATCAACATCTACCATAGTAGGCCAGATGGCCTGATGTTCATTCAAGACTGCAACTTCCTAGGCATTGCAGAAAATTATCAAATGCTGGTAAAATAAAAACAAACAAAGAAACAAACAAAACCCAAAAACCTTCTACTCCTACCAGAACCACTCCTGATCCCAGCTCTTTTTACAATCCTGAGGGTAAGGAAGGGGAGATTGTGGACCATGTCATTGCTGAAATGGAGGATATCCCCCATGGCCAGACTGGTTGTGAGACGTATGTTACCAGGGCATTGGCTTGACCCAGAAGCAGATAGACCAGGGCTAATGGGCCATGATTGAGAACTACAGTGCCAAGTATTTTTCTTTCATGTCATAAAGATCAAGCGGACAACTTTGGACCTTTATTTGACACACTCAGCTTCCAGGCTGGTGAGATAGAACCCAATACACTATGCAGATGGGAAGATGCTATGAAGTGGTGCGTGTATCAAATGTTAAATGAGCTTAGATAGCAGCTGATGCTAAGGAAGAGTAGAATGTGGTTCTGGCCTTTAAGGTGAAATCAGAAGTTCAGGGCAACGCAGTTCTTGGTTCTGAAGAGGCTTGTCTGCAGGAGAATTTGGATGGATAGGACAGTTGCAGGGGCAGCAAGGACAGCACTGATGTCCAGGACAGTTCACAGAATCTGGAGAGTCTACCTGGGCATCAGAGGTTTCTGTCACATTTACATTCTGGCTCCTGGATGTCTGCTCTGCCCTGAGATCATCTCCTAGTAATGTGAATGGCTTAACACCACCTTTCCCATGACCTACTTTGATCATAAAGGCACACTTGGACACAGAACCTATTGTGAAGCAGCCAAGGAAGGTGGAAACTTGCTGTGATTAACTTTCCTTGGCTGACTTATCCCATGCTGGTTCTGTTTGCTGTATTCTGGGCTGGGTTTTGGTGATCCTATACACATCTCCCAGAATGTCATACAGGAAGCAGGGCCAACTATAAAAGCATTTAATATTTTTTATGTTTTTTTCATCCCTGGAGTAATCAGGACCATCAAGTTAGATCTTATGCCCCTTTCCATGTTTTCCAGTGTGTTATCTATTCCGTTCTGCCTTCTCTCAAAACTGCTCATGTGCTATCTTGTGGTACATAAAAATAAACAAACGAACAAAATAAAACCAGGTAGCCATCATGGAAATTAATAATCATAGCACTTCTAAGGCCAAAATAGGGCAACCATAAATTTCAGGCCAGTCTGGGCTACATAAAAATCAATTCCCTTTTTCAAAACCAAATGCTCAAACACAAATAGAATCTAACACATAAAATATAAAAACAAGATAAGAGAAAATATAAAGAAAATTCTAATTTCAATGCTGGTTCTGATGTCTTTTCATTGTTTGAAATTTACTTGTCCTTACTGAGACTAGAATTGTTCTGTATAAAAGGATGCAGTGATGAGGACTGTATGGTGTGGGAATGTTACTTCATTAGACACTTAAGACTATTAGTGGGTGAGCGCAGTGCTTGGCAGCTTCCTCAAGATGAGGAAGGAGAGTTCCTTGAGCTCAGGATTTGGGGATGGTACGAAGAGAAACATAATGAGACATTGCTCTACAAAAAGAAAACAAAAAGAAAAAATAGAAAGAAAAAGGGAAAGGGAAAGGGAAAGGGAAAGGGAAAGGGAAAGGGAAAGGGAAA
>JANHMN010000003.1:97609345-97626562 GCA_030674055.1 Rhabdomys pumilio | reverse complement strand
TCTCTCTCTCTCTCTCTCTCTCTCTCTCTCTCTCTCTCTCTCTCTCTCTCTCTGTCTCTGTCTCTGTCTGTCTCTCTGTCTCTGTCTCTGTCTCTTTCTTACACACACACACACACACACACACACACACGCTCTCACTGTCATTCTTTCCCTCTCCCCTTCCCTTCCTCCTTCTCTCCCTCCTTCCTCTCCTCTTTCCCTCCCTCTCTTGTGTATTTTGTCAGATGGGGTTTATTGTGTAGCCTAAGCTGACCTGGAATCCTCCTGCCTCTAGAATGCTGAAATTACAGATGTGTTCCTGATGCCCTTTTCTTTAAAAACATCTGAATTTCATTTTTCTAGCTTGCACACCTCATTTTTACTTACCACAAAAGAATCCCCAGCAGGAAATGCAATAAATACACACAGCTTCTCAAAAGTCTGTCCACTATCGTCTCCACTTCTGCTTCTAGAAACTGCCCTTCTAAACTCATTTATGAATGTTCTGTCTGGCAGTCCTGTGGTCTGAAAACACTGGTATGTGTACATATTGTTTTTTGTTTGATTTTACAAAATTAGGGAAAACATTCACATGCCATGCTTGCCATTTTGTTTTTCCTCCTATTACGTTAGGCTTTCTTTTTGAGTTTCGACTTGATACAGTTTACATAATAGTGCTTCCGTATGCTTCCTAAGACTTCGGAAGATATTGAAATCATACACAGTAAGCATAAAGCTTTATATATCAGCTATAGAATGGCTTGAAGTGGTTAAGAGGCTGTTGTAGGGTTCAGAAGCTTTCAGAAGAGGGTGGATAGAAATGTAAGTAGAGCCTGTATTGATAAAATAAAGATCAGAACAGAGCTGCAGATAGAACTCAAGGAAGCAGAAGGATCCCGAGTGTCATAGGTTTAACAGGGAAGTTAGGAAGCTGAGTTCAGCTACAAGGGAGAAAGGACAGGATCAGATGAGGAATGGGTGGGTGGGTAGATGGCGGATCCAGAGAAGCAAACAGGACAACTGTCATATAACCATTAAATAGATTCCTGCAACAGTACAGGATGATCTGAACACACCCCTGAAAAAAAAAAGTGGAGAATTCTCTGCCAGTGGGTCCTTGAAGCACAGAGTGGTCAGATGACACGTCAGTGGAAGCCACCATCACAGTTCTGTCCATTGTGAGGTCCAGGTGAAGAAACTATACCCATTTCTTGGTCTTGTATGTCTGGTATCTACTGGAATTGAGATACATTCATGTAGCTGGACAATATCAGTTCTCCTGGGTAAATTTATAGATTGGCACCTCTCTGCTTCCAGGAATGCCATTTATCAGCCTGTGCTGTGTGGCTGGTACTGCACAGGTGGTGCCATTTGCATATGAGCTCAGGTGAATAGCCATGTCCTGTCTTTAAAATGGTGTCAAGTGCTGCTTGTGAAATGGAATCTTGACCAGAACTCATAGAAATAAGGTTTCTACAGGCAAGACTCAGTCTGAGACTCCACTGCTTTATATAACATGGAGCCACTTAGCAGATTAGCTTGAACTCAACAGATATATTTGGGTTAGGAATAATGGAAGCCTGTGTTTGACAGTACTTCCTGTCCCTGAGGCATGTAATTGCTGCATGGTTGTCTGTGTGTGTGTGTGTGTGTGTGTGTGTGTGTGTGTTTCCTTGGTGTGAATTCTGAGAATGAAAACTTTGCCTTTTAAGACAAGTGGTTCATTTCATGCTTCACATAGATCAGAGTGAACTCATATCTGAGTATCAGCCAATCTCATTGTTTCAGGAAGAGAAAGCTTTCTTGGAAAGGAAACTCCTCCTCAAATCAGAGATAAAAAATAGAAAGGGGACCTTGGTGGACATCCCTTTGACTCTGGCAAGGCCCCTCTGCAGGCTTAGGCAACTCTGTGCTCTCCTGGGGAGGAGTGAATAATCTCTCACTGATCTAGCTTACATACATAAAATCTTGAGTCATGTGCCCTATGAGATTAATAACATAATTACTGAAGTCTGGAGAGATGGCTCAGTGGCTAAGAGCACTGACTACTCTCCCAGATGGTCCTGAGTTCAATTCCCAGCAACCACATGGTAGCTCACAACCATATGTAATGAGATCCGATGCCCTCTTCTGATGTGTTTGAAGAGAGTGACAGTATATATATATATATATATCTTAAAAAATATTCTCTTTTACATAGAAAGTGACAAAAACAGTGACAGTGACAGAGCTCAGTGCCAGCCAAGTCAGTCAAGGATTTATGTCTGAGCTCACTGGTAATATTTTTTTTCCTATAGCATTTCAGTGATTTTATTATCTTCTACAATCAGTGAAAGTTCTGGGTGTGCGGGTGTGCAGACTTTCTCCCCAGCATCTTATATCTGCCTGTGTTGCTTCTCACCGTTGCACAGATTTCCCACTCTATCCAACCACACCCTCTCCCTCTAGGCCACACTCACTCCTCCCACTACTTCCATGTTCTGCCTCTGATTATCATTTCCTAGAGGGAGATGCCGTGGTGAAGTCAAGTCTCTCGTGTGAAAGGTGTTTAATCCCCAGGGACATTTGAAGAGTAATGAGTATGCTTGTTCTCATGAGCTTTCTCATCCAGAAGGCCAAGCGATAGTCTCTTAAATCATCATATCAGTTATGAGCAGATCTATTCCAAGGTCTTCAAGGGGGGAGTCTCCAAGGCATATGACTTGATAATGTTTCGTGAAAATCCTAGAGACAGCCATGAGGTAATAGAATGCAGCCTCTGCTTGTGCTGTGTGCCTGTTAGAGGGTTTTCTTCATGATTCTTGTCACTGGTGACTGGAGATGATGAGCAAGAGAGATACCTCTGTGCTTAGGGTTCACTAGGCATGGCCAAGACATCTGGATCAAGAGACTTTTTGTTCTGAAGCCTGCTGATTTCTTTTTATTTCTGTTTTGAGAGAACAGACAGTGATGCCAGGCATAAGTACTTTGCATGCACTAACCATCATGTCCTAGAAGGTTCTGACTGGTGTAGTCAGTATACTCACTGTAGGTCAGTGAGTCAATACTTACCTTTCTCCACATGCAAGGTGAATCTTAAAGAAAAGAGTAAATTTGTAACTGATACCACCAGTTACAATTATTTAGGACAATGTTAGAGTGTTTTAATAATTGAGAAAGCATTTATGGTCAGTTCATCTTAGCCTTCATGATAATTCTTTTGCTTTTAGCTTTTAAATATGTTTGTTTTTCATGTACTTATGAAGAACAGAGTCACATGTCAGTACTTGTATATAATGTGCTATGATCATATCAGGGCAGTTAGTATTTCTGTCATCTCAGACATTTATCTTTCCTTTGTGCTGGGGACATTCCAAATCTCTACTAGCTGTATTGAAATGAACAGTGAATTGTGGATTGTCTGCCATAGCCATCTTAACATGCTATTAAAGACAGTTTTATTCTATTATACGTTGTTAGTTGGATTCATGAAGGTTTTAAAATAAAATAATTTTTACTAAAGTAATAATAAATCACTTTCATACATTTATATTTGAGTACATGCGAAATTTCAACTTTCTCAGAGACTATATTACCTATAGTAGGAGGTGTGTGTGTGTGTGTGTGTGTGTGTGTGTGTGTGTGTCTGTAACCATGAGTATGTGGAGGCCAGAGTCCAATGTTGTGTGTTCCATAGGAGCTTGTTTTTTGAGACAAGGCCTCTCACTGATGCTTGGAGCCTGCTGGCTATAATAGTCTAGCTGGTCAGTGAGTTCCAGGGCAATTCCTCTCTCTATCAACCAAGAATTGGGATTAGAAGTGTACACCACCATGCCAGACTTTTTGTGTGTATTCTAGTGGTTGAATCTTAGGTTTTTATGATTTCACAGCAAGCACATTACCAACTGAGCTACCACCTCACTAGCAGTCCCAGTTTTAGGAGTTTTTGACACCCAAAATATGTGTAAGAATTGATATAGGCAATTTCTTAGAGTCTATGACCACGGCCCAATTCAAGAATAGATGAACTTGCCTTCTACTCCTTACTAATGTCATACAGAAATGCACTGAAGGTCATGTTACCTATCTTCAAATGGCCGTGTCTTTCTGTGATTCTGACTTCCTCATCTCCTTCAGTAAATGCCCTCTGCACTTCAGAACATCATACAGAGACCAGAAGGCTCCATTCTAATCCTGTTGGACCTTCTTAGTTGAGCCAACAAGTCTTCATTCTTCTGTCTTTTTTTCCCTACCCTTGTAGCCCTTCCACCATGACAACCCATGGTTAGGATTGTTATCTCTCCTTGTCATGCATACACTGATTCTCTCATTTAATTTTTTCAAGCTAGATTTTATTTCTCAATTCTTTCCATACTCTGTTATGTACTTGCTTAACCTTTCTTTTAGACAATCTCTCCCCCCTTTTTAATTAAAGATAGAGCCCAGATTTTCCTAAGTTCCTTCATTCTAGAAACACTGTCTTAATATTCCTTACGATCCTAGGACTGTTGCAGGCATTGTGCATACAGGCAAGAAACCAACACAATCTCTGTTCTTCATAGTTGTGTCATTGTATGGGGTAAGATTTTTAATGCACAAAAATACTATGACAGCTGTTAATAAGAAGAAACATAGAGGTAGAGGGGAGAGGTAGGTGTGTGTAGGATATCTTATGTAGCATGCTTCTAGAGACTTATGCCTGCTTTATGCAGTGCCCTTATCTCTTACTGAATTGTAGAAGCTATTGGAACAGTGTAGTTATATAGTGCCTAGAAGATGATAGCTACCTGATCAGGGTATTTCATGATTTCATGAACTTCCTGAAGTAGAGAAGGTTGGAGAGATGGACAAGAGATAAAGAGGAGAGTAAATATGTTCATAAGAAAATTTCATAGACCTTTTCTTTTATTATCAGGGTCACAAGGAGGGGCACCAGCATTTAGTCCTAAAAAAATTAAAAGTAAATTTCAAGAGAACTGACCACTTCCATTCTAGGCTGAAACTAGTAAGCCTGAAACTCATTCAAGCATGTTGGTGTCACCTAAATAGATAAATTTAATATACAGCATCCTCCATGCATTTCGATGGAATGTTGATCTCTACCTGTCAAAACTACCCTAATCATTTTAAATGTAATAAATATCTCAAAGAAATTTACTGTACAGTTATAACTGAATGATTAACCTATCTTTTACACATATTATCTTCCATGTTTTAAAATTTTATATTTTAAAAATGAGGTTAAATACTGTTAAGTAAAAGATATATCTCTAACAATAGTAAGGGGCAGAAATAGAATTATAAATTATTTGTATTTACTTTAGGACTATGATTTAATTCAAAGTATATAGTATTCTATGACATTTTATGCTTTCAGACTAAATTTCTAAGCCAGAATCATTATTTACTTTTTTTTAATGCATAAAAGATTTGTTAATCCAATTGTTTAGCTAGTCTTCAAACTCAAAATAGATAATTTTGTGTGGACAGTTTTCTCTTGTAATGCTCTGTCAGAATTCCTCAGGTGAATGGAAGCTGGAGCCTGGACTGTGACTTTATTTGTACACACTGTATTTCTAAGAATGACACAGGGTTCCGCTATGGCAATGAGGGGGCAAAATGACAGCTCTGTGACTGAGTTCATCCTCTTGGGATTTTCGAACTATCCTGAACTCCAAAGGCAAATGTTTGGGGCTTTCTTAGTTATTTACCTGGTGACTCTGACAGGAAATGCCCTCATTATGTCTGTCATCCTCCTGGACCGGAGCCTGCACATCCCCATGTACCTGTTCCTGCAGAACTTGTCTGTGGTGGAGACTGGCTTCAGCACAACTGTTATGCCTAAAATGCTGGTGGTCCTGACCTCTGAGAGAGCGACCATTTCCTTTGGGGGCTGTTTTGCACAGATGTATTTCATTCTTCTCTTTGGTGGGACTGAGTGTTTTCTCCTGGGAGCAATGGCTTATGACCGATTTGCTGCAATCTGCCATCCTCTATCCTACCCGGTGATTATGAACAAAAGAGTTTTTATGACATTAGTGACATGCTCGTGGCTCTCAGGAACCATCATGACTACGCTACAGACCACATGGGTGTTCAGTTTTCCCTACTGTGGCTCCAATGAAATTAACCACATCTCATGTGAAACCCCAGCAGTACTGGAGCTTGTATGTACAGACATTTTTTTCTTTGAGATCTATGCCTTCACAGGCACTGTTCTGATCATTTTGACTCCCTTTGTGTTGATTCTTTTGTCTTATATCCGAATTCTCTTCTCTATCCTGAGGATGCCATCCACTACAGGGAGGCAGAAGGCCTTTTCCACATGTGCCTCTCATCTCACCTCTGTCACCCTCTTCTATGGCACGGCCAGTATGACCTATTTGCAGCCTAAATCCAAGTACTCCCCAGACACCAAGAAACTGATGTCATTGGCTTACTCTCTGCTCACTCCTCTGTTGAATCCACTTATCTACAGCCTGAGAAACAAGGAGATGAAAAGGGCTGTGGTAAAATTATGGGAAAGAAAAGTGGTTTTACACACAACCTGACGTGTTTCAGGAGTTGTATAATATTCAGATAGCTCATAACTGAACTGTAAATAAACTAACAAGATGAAAACACTAAATTTTGTGGTGGGCATGTTTTAATTCTTTCTATCTAAAACAATTCTGTTATTATTATTATTATTATTATTAATATTGTTGTTGCTGTTGTTGTTACTTGCATCTCGATCACAGTTTTCTTTCCTTCCTCTCTTCCCAGTCATACCTCCCACCTCCCCTCTTCCCTGAACCCAGCCCTTCTTTGTTCTTATTCAGAAAAGAGCAGGTCTCCCACGGATATCAACCAAAGATGGCATATCAAGATGAAGTATGAAAAGGTACCTCCCTTGTATTAAGGTTCAACAAGGCAACCCAGTAGGAGTAAAAGAGTCTCAAAAGCTGGCAAACGAATTAGAGACAGCCCTCACTCCCACTGTTAGGAGTCCTACAAGAAGATCAAGCTATGCAACTGTTACATATGTGCAGAGGGCCTGGGTCAGTCATATGCAGGCTCACTGGTTGTCAGTTCTGCCTCTGTGAACCCTCTGTGTTACATGATTCTGTGGATTTTCTTGTGGTGTCTTTGACCCCTCTGGCTCCTACAGTTTTTCTTCCTCCCCGTCTTCCACAGGATTCCTCAAGTTCTGCCTAGTATTTGCTCTGGGTCTCTGTTTCTGTTTCCATCAATTGCTGGATGAAGCCTCTCCGATGACAATTGGGCTAGGCACCAGCCTATGAGTGTAGCAGAATATCATTAGGCATTATTTCATTGACTTTCTTGTCAGATGTGTTTTGTTCTATGCTAGGTTTCTGAGCTGACCAGCCTCTGGGTCCTGGCCCCCCTGGCAGTATCAGGGGTGGGCTCCCTCTCGTGGTATGTGTCTCAGGTGCAATTGTTTGTTTTTAAAGTTTTAAAGTGCCTTTTAAAATTTTGCTGTTTTTTTTTCAGGCGCAGACATATTTTATTAGTTCATTTAATTTTTGACGACTGTTTCCACATGTTGCATTATCCTTTGGACCATAGACCCACAGGCTAAAAACATTCTTGAAGAAGATATTCCTATGTAACTATTGGTGCAATGTGTGCCACACATCCTCAAGATGACAGAAACCTTTGCAAATAAAATTAAAATTGAATCGGAGTGAGAAATGATCAGACTTCCGATTTTGATCAGCCATCAGTCTCTAGTCAGCCATGCTGGAGTTGGATCTTTGAGTAGAAGGGAGGGAAAAACACATGACAGGGTGAGCTGTGTTTTCCAGGAATGGGGCATGAGGTCTTGTATGGGGATCATTAGACCAGGTAGGCAGGCTGAGGCCAGGGGAGAGAGGCAGGGTTGCATTGGGGGAGGTGTATGTGTGTGTCTGTAGGTGTACATGGGAGGCCATGGTGGAGATGATATCAGGTTTTCTATTTTCACAATAGCTACTAAGTCACAATGGACAAAGACTTGGATTTTTTCTTCTGACCAATGTGACTCCAGGGCCAGGTGTTCCTGACAAGCTGCTGGATACTTGGAACATTCCAATTCCCACATAGCCTTTGGTGACACTGGTGTCCTGAACCTGTAAGGATGGGACTGGAGTGGAATTCTATGAAATGGGCACCCTCTCTTCATTCTGCACCCCAGAGTAAGACTGCTGATTCAGTGCAGCTCTTGAGAAGGTACAGTTTAGGGGTCAGGGACTTTCTTAAGGGTTTTTCTATGGTTTGAGTGGTCAAAGTCCAGCTGGATCCTGAGGGAGAGTGGCTGCTAGCCTTAGACCAGGCCATCCAGCTTGGCCATGGCCTGCTTTAGGTCCTGCATTATGATGTCCACTTCAGCCATGGTGGTACTATGGCCCACACTAAGCCAGATTGTATTCTGGGCCATGCTCATGGGTATTGGGCGGGGTGGGGGACAGGAGTAAAGCCCTGAGCACCAGCAGAAAGAATGGAAACAGGCAACCTCCGGAGGTAGGAGGTAAGGGGCACCCCATAGAATGTCCCAGAGACCTGGGAGGTAAGAGACTCTCAGGACTCAAATGGGACATTAGATGAAATGGGGAGGGGAACTTGCAGAGCCTACCTCCAGTAGAAAGACAGGGCATCAAATGGAGAGGGGGTTGCCATACCACAGTCAAAACTTTGACCCAGAATTCTTCCTGTTTAAAAGAACTACAGGGCAAAAGTGGATAAGAGACTGAGGGAAAGGTGGTTCAGTGAGCAGCCCAAATTGGGATCCAGCTCAAGGAGAGGCTCCAAGACCTGACACAATTACTGATGCTATGATGTGCTTACAGACAGGAGCCTAGCATGGCTGCCCACTGAGAGGTCCAACCCTCAGCTGAGACAGACAGATACTTACACCCAACTAATGAACTGATATCAGAAACCTCTGTGGTTGAAGTAGAGAAAGCCTGAAAGAAATTGAGGAGGAGGGTGACCCCACAGGAAGGCCAGCAGTCTTAACTAACCTGTACCCCGGTATCTCTCAGACACTGAGCCACCAATCAGGCAGCAAACAGTAGTTGTTACGAGGCCCCAGACACATACAGCAGAGGATTGCCTGGTCTGGCCTCAGTGAGAGAAGATGCACTTAACTTTGGAGAAACTTGAGGCCCCAGGGAGTGGGGAGGTTTGGTGGTGTAACGTGGTTGGGAACATCCTCTTGAAGACAAGGGGGAGGAGGAATGAGATGTGGAACAGACAGAGGGCAGAAAAGGAAGGGGGTAACGACTGGACTTTAGAAAAACTTTAAAGATAATTAAAAAGAGAGTAGAAAAAGAGGTATAGATAGCTAAATGATAGATTATAGGTAGATGATAGATTATAGATGATAGATTATAGATGAATAGATTATCACTAGATTGTAGATAGATAAACTATAGCTATAGCTAGATGATAGATGATAGGTAGATGATAGAGTGTAGATAACAGATTACAGAGAGAAGAGAGAACATAGGTCGATAAATAGATAAATAAATAAAAACAGGAAGAGGCCTGATGAGTGTCTTTAGAAAGAAACTTTGAAAACACTTGCCCAAGCAATTCACCCCTGCCCCTGCACCCCAGTCTAGTCTAAATTTTAGAACAAAGGAAAAATTTGCCTTATGTTTTAGGGATGGTGGGAGGTTTCAAATCATGTGATTTAGTTCAACCTAGCTTACATGACATAAAGCATTGAGGAGGCAGGCACCATGCACCAAGAGATTCCAACTCACATTGCAGAGTGCTCCTTAACTCTCTGTCCCAGACAGAGTAGCAGGGAGACTAGACCTCAGACAAGCTCTGTGTATGGTCTACATGTGCGTGTCCATGCTCTAACAGTAAAAAGCCACTTAGACTATCACATGTAGCATATGACAAAACTACTGCTAAATGAATGTTATGTTGGCATTGATAACTGTTGCTGTTTTTCTTTTATCCACAAGTGCATGCATCCACCACATGCACCTTTTCACTGAAGCCTGAAAGGGCACTAATCATTCTAAATTTTGATGATTTCTCACAAATTGCTTATACTGAGCAAATACTGTCTATGAAATGCAGACAGAGATTATACAGGTAGGAGATAGCCCTAGTGAGCTACGTTGGGGAAGGAAATGAAAAGTCATGTATGGCAGGCGGTACATCCCATCTCTGAGACATGCTTCTGCTGCATGCCTGGGTATGTTATTCCATTAAAGTGAGTGATTTAGGAGGGATGCTTGGATTGAGTTCTGAGAACAAACTTGGCAGATCTATTTGCTTTGTACTTGTTTCCCATCATCACACAGACTGTGTACTGTCTAATGAAATCTTTGACATTACATTCTCATCCCATTTCTCCTGCTTCCCTCTTTACAACGTTCACTCTTGCTGTTTTAATTTCTATAGAGAGATCTTATGGGGAAGTCTCTTGTGTAAGAGAGGTTAAGCCCCAGTAGTGGCATGGAGGAGTGATGCTCCTAGTTTCTTCCCCTGAGCTCTGTCACCCAGAGTCAAAATTCAAGACTGTTTAGTTCTCACAAAATTGAGAAATACACACACAGTGATTTCAAGTTCTGTTCAGAGAGACCACTGAAGCACACGAGTGTCTGTAATTTTCCAAATTCAGTGCCCTAAGCCACATTTACGAATAGGCGGCTTTGGGGCATGGACATTACTGAGATAGAATGACTAGGTAAGAAAGTGTAGGCTCTGCTTGAGTTGTGCGCTTGTCCCTAGCTTTTTTTCTTTAACTTTCTCCTCACTGACCTTCTGCAAGGAATCTTCTGCTGGAGACCTTCTGCTGGATCAGTGCTCGGGGATCGTGACACACAGCCAAATCATCTGACTCGTTAGGTTTGTGTTTGACAGTTTCATTTGTTTTTATTCAGAGGGAAGAACAAACATCATTTTAAGGATCAATACTTTAGTGCACTAATCATAGCCTAGAATTTCTGACTAGAATACTTGGGCATTGAGTCCAGTGGTTACTGTTTTCAGCTGGAGGCTGAAGGCTAATGAATAAAGTACCCACAGTGGCACTGTCTGAGTTCTCTAAGACATTAGCATCTGTAAATTATTGCTAGAATAATTGCTCGATTATTTGCTATCAGTTATGGTAGTATGCTTTTCACATTTTTATGTTTTAAACCCACACACATATGTGTCTGCATATCTTGCTTCTCTATGTATATTCACGCTCTTTAATAATATGTACTTATGACCTATAGCAGCACATTTCAATTTAGTTTTCGAGAGTACAATGGTCAGATCAAAACAATTAGCACTTCTATTACTTGAGGTGTTCATTTCTTTGTGTTGGGATATTCCAAACTTTTAATGCTTGTTTGGGAGTGAACTTTAGGTTGTTGTGAGCCATAGTGCTTCTACTGTGTTAGGAATAGTGTGTTAATATGTCGTATGGACCAAGGACTATTGTACGCATTGTGAATATCTCCAAGAAGTAAACAAAAACTTTGCTTTTCATAGCTATGTTTTTATAATGTGTTATATTTTTGTGTATGGAAATATATTTTGTAATAATAAAAGACAGGGTGAGAGTCAGAATTAGTGTTCTGAAGTATGTTGGGGTAGCATCTGTTAAGGAGCCATGCCTGTCTCATGTAGATGCTGTTTCTTTTAGTCTCTGGAACAATACAGAGACTAGAAAATAATTGGTTGCTAATGATAATTTGTTGGGTAATCAATGATTTCATAAACTTTTGGAATAGGAATGGAGTGAGAAAGTGAAGAGAAAGAACAGAGGGAAGAGTGGAAACTCACATCACAGCCCTGTGATGGCCTCCATGTGGGCTTTTTCTTAAGCCATCATGGTCACAGGGACAGGCACTTATTTTTACCCCTCAGAGAGTCATGGCGGGGTAAATTCTAACAGAAGTGGCATGTTCTAGTCTGGGAAGAATTTAGTATGATTACAGCCAATTCACACAAACTTTAGGTATCACCCACCACAAGCACATTTAAAATACAACCTCCTCTGTGTTCATAAACAATGTTGTTACCTTTAACAGCTATATCCAATTCAACTAGTCAAATGCAGTGAATAGTAAAAATATATCTAACATTGGTCCAAATAACAGAAAGACTGAGAAGATTGTATTTAAGAATAGTATGCATACACACACACACACACACACACACACACACACACACACACACCAATAAAAACATTAAGTAGTAAAAATGTATCTAAAATTTTCATTTTTACTCACAACTGAATTTTTACATTATTGTGAAAATTTTTGAGTTGGGTTCATAAATATTTACTTATGTACTTTATTTTTATGATCTTAACTTTTATATTTATCTAATATTACATAAAGCAAGTGATGCTGTAAGATGGTAGAGAGTTAGAATAGTCTTTAGAAAACATTTCTATTAACTTTGAAGCTGTGTCTAAATTTCAAACCACATAATATACAACTTGGATAGAAAATGCACAGTATTTTATGTGTCAGGTCAGATTTCTTTGCAAGAAGCCTCCATTCCTCCATTTCTGTTTCAAGGGCAAATTAATGCAAGTGGTTAGACTTCCTTCAAGTTGCTAATTTTGATGTTGCTTTCCCCCTTTCATGCTCTGTGCTGGGGTTAATGCTGGGACTATTTGACTGCAAGTTCATTTGTTGTACACTATGTCCCTGAGAAAATATGGGACTCTACTCCTGCAATTACAGGACGGAATGACAGCTCTGTGGTTGAGTTCATCCTCTTGGGCTTTTCTCACCTCCCTGAGCTCCAAGTACACATGTTTGGAACTTTCTTCGTTATTTATCTGGTGATTCTGATAGGAAATGCAACCATTGTCACCGTCATCTTTCTGGACTACAGCCTGCACATCCCCATGTATCTGTTCCTGCAGAACTTGTCTGTGGTGGAGACTGGCTTCAGCTCAGCTATTATGCCTGAAATGCTGGCGGTCCTGACCACTGAGAAAGCGACCATTTCCTTTTGGGGCTGATTTGCACAGATGTATTTCATTCTTCTCTTTGGAGGGACTGAGTGTCTTCTGGGTGCAATGATTTATGACTGATTTGCTGCAATCTGCCATCCTCTGACCTACCCAGTGATTATGAGCAAAAGGATCTTTGTGAAATTGGTGGTTTGCTCATGGGTCTTGGGCAACATGGGTACTACTATGTATGCTCCTTTGGTATTTAGCTTCCCTTTTTGTGGTCCTAGTAAAATTAATCATATATCATGTGAAACCCAAGCAGTGCTGGAGCTTGCCTGTGCAGACACATTCCTGTTTGAAGTCTATGCCTTCACAGGCACCATTTTGATTATCATGGTCCCCTTTCTGTTGATACTCTTGTCTTATACTTGAATTCTCTTTGCCATCCTGAGGATGCCATCCACTACAGGGAGGCAGAAGGCCTTTTCCACATGTGCCTCTCATCTCACCTCTGTCACCCTCTTCTATGGCACAGCATGCATGACTTATCTACAACCCAAATCCAAGTACTCCCCAGACACCAAGAAACTGATGTCATTGGCTTACTCTCTGCTCACTCCTCTGCTGAATCCACTTATCTACAGCCTAAGAAACAAGGAGATGAAAAGGTCCTTGGTAAAATTATGTCAAAGAAAAATGGATTTCTGACTTGCTGAGAAGCCATTTGAGATTTAGAAACCACCCAAAGAAGCTCTTCCTTAGTTTAGTAAATCATGTCAAAAGGGATCTCATTAATACTGTAGTCATTTGTTTTTATGACTACTTGGTTTGTATAGTATGACATAACTATAATCACGTTTGTGAATTGTGGATATCCAGTTTGTTATTTATAGCATTGTCATAAAGATGATGCTTCAATAAATCTAATTTTACATATTCATATGTTTGATACCTTGTAGGGCATCTGATCAGGTGAATGGTGTCTGTCTATGTATCATCTCTCTGATCTCTCATTTATCATAGTATCTACTTTTGTATGGTATGTGTATCTGCGTTTGCTTTTCCATCCTTTTTTGAGTATCAGCTCACACCCATACTCCAGTTAAGCTGCCTTTCTCTCCCTGTGCTACTACCCCAGCCCAGTGTTCATTAATGTGAATAACAAGTGCAGAATTGCTTTTAAAAATGATTATAAAAGGACACTGAGACTCACTAACACCCAGAAAGTCAAGAAAACAACAGATATATTATTGACCTTTTTTGTTTCTTGAGTGAAAATATAGGAGTTAAAAAATAAAACCCATAAATTTATTTGTGAGATTTAAAAATAAAACCCGTAAACTTATTTGTGAGATTCAAACTAGCTCTCAATTCTATCACGGTCTCCATTTGCTTAAAGAGAGGCTTCTATTTTTTGTTGTTCGTTTTAAACTAAATTAAATTTTATTTATTATTTTTTACTTTTTCATTTCACATCCCACTCACTGCCCACCTCCCGGTCATCCCCTCTCACAATATTTCCCCCATCCTCCATCTCCTTCTCCTCAGAGTGGGTAGGAGCCCCTTGTGTATCTTCCAACCCTGGTACATCAAGTCTCTGTGAGGCTAGAAACATCCTCTCCCACTTATCCAGATAAGGCAGCCCAGCTGAAAGAACATATCACATATACATGCAACAGCTTTTGGGATAGCCTCCACTTTAGTCGTTTGGGACTCACATGAAGACTAAGCTGCACATCTGCTATATACATGCATGAAGACCTAGGTCCAGCCTGTGTATGTTCATCAGTTGGTGGTTCAGTTTCTGAAAGCCCCAAGGGTCCAGGTTAGTTGATTCCTTTGGTCTTCCTATGAAGTTCCTGTCCCCTTTGGGGCCACAATCCTTCTTCCAAATCTTCCATAAGAGTCCCCAAGCTCCATCCACAGTTTGGCTGTGGGTATCTGTCTTTCTGAGTCAGCTCTTGTATGGTGATTGTACTTTTCTTTGTGTATAAGGATAAAATTTGAACATAATAAGGAATTATGCTGATCTAGCAAACACCATAGGTTCTTTCCTAAGGTCTATGATGTCACCAGTGACAGGGAGTTAGCTAGATTTCTATACCAGACATAATTTTTGTGCGGTTGAGTGGGCTTTAAATGTAATTTGACAGCTATTGGTTGCCACCACCTTGTGAGAGCCATAAAAATGTATTTTAATAGCCTAGTAGAATAGTCATTGCTGACAACTTGGTGTATATTACAACATAAGTAGGAGATAGGTTTTTGAATGTCACAACCCAAAATAATAAGGTAAGGTAGCAATAAGGCTAATTGTACTGTAAACAGCCATTAAAATTGTATACATAATAAGAACTATCAGAGTGTACCTCCTAATTATAGGCAACTAATACATGCCAATTAAATCTATTACATGTAATATTGTACTACAGTAATAACAAAAGGTGTGTAATAAGATATATTTCAGGAGGGGTGTCTGAGGAGAGGTGTCTGTAGAGAGATGTCTGAGGAGAGATGTCTCAGGAGTTAAGAGAACTGGCTATTTTCTCAGAGGACCTGGCTTTAATTCTCAGCAGCCACATGGCAGCTCACAACCATCTGGAACTCCAATTCTAGGGGATCTGGCACCCTCTTTTGGCCTCTGTGGCTACTCCACACATATGGAGCACAGATAGCCATGCAGGCAAAACACCTATACACATTCAATCTGGCTACATTCATATATTTAGAAAGGAGTACATATTATTTCTTTTTCTTTATTCAAAATATCAATTACATTCAAAATGAATAAGATGGTATCTGACAATTAAAGGGGACAACCATGACTCCAGAATTGGGATTTTACTGAAATCTCTGTTGTCACATGAAATTTAAAAGCTTGAAGCTAGTTTAGAAGCTAATTTAAATATTTGGTCCAATGGAGAGTGTGTGTATTTTTTAAACCTATTTTGGGATATATGTGTAAGCATTAGAATAGTCATATGCAAAAGACCTGTACATATGACCATGATCCATAAGAACAATTGAACTCACTGTCTGTTGTCTGCTAATGTTCTACAGATATGCACTATGGATTATACCTACAGCTGTGTTTGTGTCTGTTTGGCTCCTTCATCTGGTCTTGTAAATCCCTTCTGCTCTTCACAACATCACACAAAGACTAGTAGGCTATGTTTAAGACCTATGATGTCATGTGACCTTCTGACTTGAGTGTGTCTATTTTCCTCCAACCTTTCGTGGTGCTGTCACGGATGCTGTAGAAGAAACACTTGAAACATCTAAATCAGTAAACTATTCAGTTTCAAGCTTTTAAATTTCATGTGACAACAGAGATTTCAGTAAAATCCCAATTCTGGAGTCATTGTAATTCCCTTTAATTGTCAGATACCATCTTATTCATTTTGAATGTAATTGATATTTTGAATGACGGCATCTAAAGGTCTCCAGAGCTGCTTCATCAGGTTGTTTAGGTTATAGGTTTAGCTTATGTTTTTAAGAGGACACATACTCTCACAGCAAAGTCTCTGGTACTTTGACTTGCTTTTAGAACCTGGTAGAATTTTTTTTTTTTGAGACAGGGTTTCTCTGTGTAGCCCTGGCTGTCCTGGAACTCACTCAGTAGACCAGGCTGGCCTCGAACTCAGAAATCCGCCTGCCTCTGCCTCCCAAGTGCTGGGATTAAAGGTGTGCGCCATCATCACCCGGCAGAATTTCTTTTGTAGAGAAAATATGTCTCTCTACTAATCAAATAATGCGTAGGTCCTTATTACCCACCATGGGATGCAAATGTGCTTATTTAATTATTTTTACTATCGTTTATTCTCAAATCATGTTCGCATTCCGTCTTTTCAAGAATAAATAGACATTTTGCAAAAAATGTTTGAATTTCCAGGCTTTAGAAAAATCAAACAAAAACTTTTTTAAAGCTATCTAGGCTGCAAGGCATAGTTACACTAGCTCTTAGAAATCAGAGTGCAGATATTCTTTTTAGAGGTATTTAATTTTAGTCCTCTTCATATATAATGTTTATTAAAGAAGCCCTTTTGAAAAACCTATGACTTAAAGTCTATTGGACAATTTCTATTTTTAATCTGTATATATATATATATATATATATATATATATATATATATATATTTAGGCAGTATATTATATCTAGGTTTTGATCCCTACTGTGTTTGCTGAGAACACAAACTCTTACAATTTGAAATTTTGATCTTTTCTGTTTCTTTGAATGTGTCTGTCATTATTGTTTCCATTCTGCTTATTCTGGCAGAATGGAATGGCAAAATGTGGCTTCCTTGCTGCTCCAGAGTAGTAACAAGACTCCAATCTCACTAGTGCTGTCCTTG
>JANHMN010000003.1:97562682-97604345 GCA_030674055.1 Rhabdomys pumilio | reverse complement strand
TGCTCCAGAGTAGTAACAAGACTCCAATCTCACTAGTGCTGTCCTTGTGGAGGACCCCTCATACAGCCATGTGCTGTTTTTGCCACTGAACTCCATCCAACTAAGCTTCTAACTTGTGAAAGAAAGTCCAGTGAATGTTCTGCTCCCAGGAAGCAAAGACAAAAGGAAAAAGCTACTGCTGATGTGGTTCAATGGACCAGGGTCTATCTAAGCTTATAGGGGAACTTGATGGTGTTATGCATGTGATACTGGCTTCAGGAGCGAAACAGGAATGAATTATTATTCCATAGTTTTAGAGATCTACTGAGGACAGGTAGCATATGTCAGAGGAGTCCTTGGATGAGAAGCCATTGTGTAAAGCTGTGAAAATGAAACATGGGCTGTAGTGAGGACTTCAAGATGCTGGAGATGGCAGCCAATTCACTGTTTCAAACTTGTCCCAAATTCAGGGAGTGGCAACAGCCTGAGAGAGGGTTGTGTGCCTCAGGCAGCAGAGCTGGAGTGGATGAGGTGGTTGAGACCTTTAACAATAGACATGGAGCATTAGGAGTTGATGTTTTCCCTGCTGGGTTCAGTTCTTGCTTTAGTTCAGTATTTCTTGCAATGTCCCTACTCCTTTCTTTTGGAATAGACATGTATATTCTGTGTCATTAAATGTTGCAGGTATGTGATTTGATTTTTGTTTTTCTGGTGGTTACCGTTGCCCCAGTTTATATTTCGCTTTGTTTTGCACTGTTATATTGTCTTGAGAGTCTTAGAAGAGACTTGGGACCTTTAAACAAGGCTGAGGCTATGAAAGACTATGGGGACTTATGAATTTGGGCTAAATGCATTTTGCATTATGATGTAAATATAAGGCCTATGGGTTCCAAGGAGTGTAGTGTGGTGGTTTAAATGAGAATTGCCTCCCACCCCATCTCTCCCAAGCCCATAGTTTCCAGTATTTGAATACTTTCCCCAGGTGGTGCCACTATTTGGGGGAAGTTTAGGAGATGAGGCATTGCTGAACAGGTATGGCACTGGGAGCAGGCTCTGAGAATAAAAAGCCTCTGTCTACCACTTCCAGCTTGTAAAAAACCCTGCTTACTGGGGCCCCACGTCAGGCGCCAAACTGTAAAGGACTCGAGCTGTAAACTGTAACGGACCACTCTTGCCCAATGTTTGGGGGCCAAACTATAGCGGCCTGCTCTGTTCCACAGGTCCGAGTTTAGCAAGAGAGAGAGTGGGGGGAAGAAGAGGAAGAGCCGGGAAGAACAGAACCAAGCCAGAGGATCTGTAGTAACGTCTTCTTTACTGTCTCCACCGTACACACACCACTACACCTACTACTACTACACCACACACCTACACACACACACACACACACACACACACACACACACTACAACAAGGAAATCCTGGGTATTTATAGGCTTTTGCCACGTGCCTTGTAGGCGCATGGATACCACGTGCCTTGCAGGTGTGGATATGATGTAAGCCTTACAGGCGTGGACAGCACGTGCGCCTTACAGGCATATATATATATAGTGTAGATAGCACGTGGACAACACGTGCACCACATGCTTTGTAGGCTTGTGAAAAACCTGGGACAAAAAGGTGTAGGCATGGGTTTCACAGGAGGGGCCCAGTGATGGTCAGGCAGGCATGACATGGACCTATGTTGTGAGAGAAGACCTTAAGCACTTCCATGGCCAAAATGTTCATAGAGTAGAAACTCATTCCTGATAGCAGACTTTTCACTTGGAACTTATGGCCTCTGGGATTGCCTTTTGTCACTCAGGTACGTGTCTACTGTGTTTAAAGTCCTTAACTTTTTTTTTTTTTATTGGCACATACATAGGATTTTCTCAATCCCCTTGTCATATTTTTCTCTCATCAAGGGGAGAAAAATATTAGTTTTTTAAATGTTGAGACCCGCTTACTGGCTTGGTGGCTAAAATGTCCCGGCCTGCGCTGCTGCTCGAGTCCACGGGTCAGGGTTTAGCAAGAGAGAGAGTAGGGGGAAGACGCGAAGAATAATGACAAGCCAGAGGGTCCGTAGTCAAGTCTGGTTACTCCTTTATTCCCCTCTTTGACTCCTCTTGACTCTCTACTAATGCATATTCACTCTTGTTCACTCTTCTTAACTCTTTTACAAGGAAACCCTGGGTATTTATAAGCACACGCAGGAGAACACAGGTGAAAACATTTTACCACGTGCACCATGCAGCTGGGGTCACTAAACAGCAAAACAAGCTATGTGGGATAAACAAGATATTTGTTAGAGTGTGCTCAGCTGTTGTAGGCTGTTGAAAAACCAAGTCTCTATCAGGGTAAATGGTTCCAGATGGCTGCAAAGTTGATCTAGCCGCTTTCTGCTAAAAGTTGGCTCCCAACATTTAAAAACATTAATATTAAGATTTTAACAATGGTCAAAATAAAAATATAATGGTTTTATTAACAAGATTTTTTTTCAGAAATGTTAAGTTAAATGGGGATTGGAGACAAATTATGGAACTGTTTCTAATATAAGACACAAACAAGAGAGGGTACAAGTAAGTTACACTTACAGAATAGAGAGTTATATAGAAATAATGTAAGTCAGCGTTTTGCTCCTAACATAGTTAAGTAATTGGTTTAACTTTTTAAAGCACTTTAACTGCCGAATCCTGAATTTGTAAGCCTGTTTGCTAGAGTTTCTTCCTCATTCCTGAAGAAGCAAATGTTTCCTCCTCCCCACTAAGAAATGACTGCCATCAATAACTACTTACACAAAGCTCTACAGGATAAAGGTAAAAGTACAGAAACTGGAAGCTACAATCATGGCTCCTGTGAGATCTGTTTAGCTGCAAAGAAAGCTAATTCTTGGGCAGGGACAAAAAGAAAATTCCAGGATAGTCACACTGACAAGATTATGACAATACTGCGTGTCGTATAAAAGCTATAAAATATTAACAGTTAAGGATATATAACACTTGCCGGGCAGTGGTGGCACACGCCTTTAATCCCCACACTTGGGAGGCAGAGGCAGGCAGATTTCTGAGTTCGAGGCCAGCCTGGCCTACAGAGTAAGTTCCAGGACAGCCAGGGCTACACAGAGAAACCCTGTCTTGAAAAACCAAAAAAAAAAAAAAAAGATATATAACACTTCAAAATTAGCTAGGTGTTCCTTCCAGTCTGGGCCTGAGCACTGAGCAGATCCCAGGCGGCAGCTCTGCCCCCAATCTCACAGAACCCAGAGGAAGCAGGCCTCCCAGGAGCTCTAACTTGGGCAGTATCTTAGGTAAGGAGACAGCAATACCCACCCCAAACAGGGAGTAACTGGTACTCACTTGGACCCAGGAAGTCACTGCTGGCCTGGAGCACTGGTACCTTCCTGTCTGGGCTTGAGCACTGAGTAGATTTTGGGTCCCACCTCTAACCCCAGTAGTAACACCCACCCCACACAGTTCTGATACAACCAGGATAATAGGAAAGACAGTCTCCAGTCAGAGACAGGGCAGGTAGCACTGAGATCCAGTTGGCGAATGGCAAATGCAAGAACATAAGCATCAGCAACTCAGGGTACTTGGCATCATTAGAACCTAGTTCTCCCACACAAGAAAGTCCTGAATTCCCCATATCACTAGGAAAGCAAGATTCAGATTTGAAATCACTTTTAATGATGATGATAGAGGACTTTAAGAAGGACATAAATAACACTCTCAAAGAATTTGAGGAGAACACAGGTAAACAGGTAGAAGCCTTTAAAATGGAAACATAAAAAACCCTTAAAGAATTACAAGAGAACACAACCAAACAGGTGAAGGAATTGAACAAAACCATCCAGGACATAAAAATGGAAGTAGAAACAATAAAGAAATCACAAGGGAGACTACCCTGGAGACAGAAAACTTAGGAAAGAAATCAGGAGTCATAGATGCAAGTGTCACCAACAGAATACAAGAGATAGAAGAGAGAATTTCAAGTGCAGAAGATACCATAGAAAATATTGAAACAACTGTCAAAAAAGAAAAACCCCACAAAATGCAAAAAGTTCTTAACACAAAACATTCTGACAGGGTTTAAGACTTATAGTCTTATAGCCAATCGTGGCTATTTACTTTGAGAGAAAAGATTTGAGAGGATGGTTTTCAGCTGACATTCATTCTAAAGCCAAGAAAAAAGCCAGGTTCAGAACTAAGTCTTTTAGTTAGGAGAGATGAGAGGTTCTGATCAGTCAACAAAATGATGGACTGAGTATTGGGTCTATCTTGTACCTTACTGACACAAATTGGTATAGTCATGCTCTAATTGTATTTTGAGAGAAGAGTTTTATTTTAACAGGAAGGGTGATATGTAGGAGGAGCTAAGGTGGGAGGAGTAACGAGAGGAAGAGGAGGGGTTGAAGGAGAGGAGGAACTAGGTGATGGGGTTGGGGAACATGGAGGCAAATGTTCGAGTGTCTCCACCAGTCAAAGATAGTTGATATATCTAGGTTGGGTATTGGGTTACACTCTGACTGTATGGGCATCTTGTTATTGAGCATTTCCAAACTTATAAAGCCTTTGATTAACATTAAAAAATGTATAATAGCAAAAAAGGAGAAGGGGTTTTCTAGGGGGGGGGATGGGAAAAGAGGATGGCATCTGAAATGTAAATAAAATATCCAATAAAAAATAAATTAAAAAAGTTAGCTAGGATGAGTTTAGACCTCCTTATGGGAACTGGGAGATAGAAAAATGAAGAGGAGGATTCCCATTTGAATCAGAAAGACTATAGGTGATCTTGGCTGGAGAGGTTCGACAGGCATACATATCATCACGGATAAGGTGGGATGAGGTGGTAGCTTTTAAACAAAACAAAAAAATCTGTGAAGATTGAATATAGTCAACTTCAAGTTGAGCAAGAGCTAAGTTCAGATCCTTCCTTAAAGCTAGAATTACAAGTTATAAGGAAGTATCACCTCACTACACAGTATACACACAGACACATAGCAAAGC
This sequence comes from Rhabdomys pumilio, assembly GCA_030674055.1. Taxonomy (NCBI): domain Eukaryota; kingdom Metazoa; phylum Chordata; class Mammalia; order Rodentia; family Muridae; genus Rhabdomys; species Rhabdomys pumilio. The sequence goes on along the minus strand of JANHMN010000003.1, from coordinate 97,599,384 downwards.
CAGCTGACCCTCCCATTTGAACGGAGGAAATGTTTGTAAGTATTTTTAAAAATAAAATCTCTTACATAATTTATGATCTTGCACAGGTCATTTTCTTTGTGCAATAAACGTAACAGTTAAGCATGCTTGTGAATAATAGTAAGAAGGTTTTTTTTTCCTTTTGAAACACAACATAGAGGCCAGAGACATAGTTCAATGGGTAAATTGCTTGCCATGCAAGCCTGTAGACCTAAGTTCCATCCCTGGGACTCACTTAAAGGTAGAAGAGAACTGAATCCACAAAGTTGCTTCCTGATCTCCACAGATCTCCATGACACTCACAGGCCCACGTCTTCGACCATTACACACACACACACACACACACACACACTGGTAATAATAGTTTTTTTTAAACTACCACATAATTGTAACACTTTTTGTGTTTTGTCTAAGTTTCTAAAATACAATTAAAATATAGAGGCAGGCTCACAGAGCTGCTATAGGAGATAAAAAAAAAGTTAGCTAGGGCCCTGTCTTGCATTAATAAAGAATTCTCTGTTTTCTCTGAGTGCCTAGTCATATTCCTCACTTGTCTGAGGATCTCATAACAGTATTTCCTGGGTCCCTGGACATTCTGTGTGGGAACATTTTCAATCTTTGTTCCTTTATGCTTGCTTCCCACTCCAGGAAAGATGAATCTATGAACTACTCCAAGGTCAGCACTTTATAAGGGGATGTTTTGCTTATGTCCTTCATTCCAAGGGAATGGCAGAATGGCAGTTGGTCTCCAATCCAGTAGCCAAGGAGACATTAAACTAAAATTTGCAGTGCTGAAAACAGCAAGAAGATATCTCACCACATGTATCAATGGTTGTACTCCTAGACATTGGTTGGGCTGCTCAGCAGTTTCCTGTGATTTGAAACATCCCATCTTGGAGAGAGGTTTCTTAGTAAAGAAAACAAACAAGGCTTAGAAAGTTAACCACTCAAGGAAATTATAAGATTCACAAGGCCTCTCCCCAAGATTATATAAACAGGAACATTTTATCTAATAGGGAGACTGTCTGACTTGTGAGTTGCCTGTCAATCATTATTCAAGGAAGCTCTACGGTTGTCGTTTTCACTGTTGCCACTTATTCTACTGCATCTGTGTTTGAGTCATCAAAGTAACATATTCTACATCACTTGAAAGTAACCCCTTACCAGAACCTCAGGAAACTCATTGATTTATTAAGTTGGACTTTGGTAGAATTGTTGCTTTGGCTTATCAGCTTATCTAAGGTGAGTAGAAATTTGTTTATGTATCATTACCAAGACAAGTTAACATAACGTGGGCACAGAGATACGGCTGAAGATCATGGCTATATCGACTCTTTGTTATTCACTTTATTCTCTGTGAGCCATTTTGCTTCATCTTCCAAAACCAACATGGAACCCATCATTGCAAATGGACAGGCTAAGAAGGTCTTGATTGCACTCAAAAATGGGTTCATTCTGTTTGTAAAACAGAGTCAGCCAAGGGAAGGCACAACCTGACAAACAACATTTTATTTAATGTGAAGTTGTAACAGTCCTGGCAAGAGTTAAGATTATTTTAAAGAGACACATGTTACTCCTCTTTCTGGTTCTCAGACTAATAAAAACAGTGCATTCCAAGAATCTGGAATTTTCCCCAGAATCTCATGCTGGGGGAATGAAAGGCTAGTGGTAGCCAGAGAGTGTAGTTTGTCTTGCAGAAATTTTTTTTATCTAGTTCTTGCATTTTTTTCAATTTATCTCATAGGATAGACTACAGCCTAGATAATAATGACAGGTAGGGCCATGTCTTGGCCAGGACAGATTTGTTATACACAGCTATTGTTCTCTATTTAATGCGAAACTTTAGGTGAAGATCCCAAGGATGGACTTGAGGATTCATTCGACTTCTTTGCTCCTCTTCTCCATGTAGCACTGTTGAATAATTCTCCTTTGTCTGCTTTTACTATTTAATGGGTTTACTGAGCTTGCATGGGTGAGCCTGGTTTGTTAGGTTTGTCAAGGTTCTGATTCTAACAACTCTAGGGTGCTTGAATTGACTTCTGAGAATGAAAATCTCTTGAGGTTATGTGCTCCAATTTCTGTTGGTTGCAGGTGATATAGTACACAGTACTTACTTTTGTAGAGAAATTAAAAAAAGCTTTGCTCAATGAGGTTCTCAAAGCCAAGCCAGCCAGTCTAGACTTCTGACTATAGAAATGATCCTCTATGAGAATATTTTCCCCCCAAATTATGGCATCTCCATTTTTATCTTGGAAAATGTAGAAATTCTTGGGTCAGGGACATCTTGGTCCAGGCTTTCTACTGCACAGGCTTGGCAGATCTATTTGCTTTAAACTTGTTTCCCATCATCACACAGACTGTTTACTGTCTAATGAAATCTTTGACATTACATTCTCATCCCATTTCTCCCGCTTCCCTGTTTACAACGTTCACTCTTGCTGTTTTAATTTCTATAGGGAGATCTTATGGGGAAGTCTCTTGTGTAAGAGAGGTAAAGCCCCAGTGGAGGCATGGAGGAGTGATGCTCCTAGTTTCTTCCCGTGAGCTCTGTCACCCAGAGTCAAAATTCAAGACTGTTTAGTTCTCACAAAATTGAGAAATACACACACAGTGATTTCAAGTTCTGTTCAGAGAGACCACTGAAGCACACGAGTGTCTGTAATTTTCCAAATTCAGTGCCCTAAGCCACATTTACGAATAGGCGGCTTTGGGGCACGGACATTACTGAGATAGAATGACTAGGTAAGAAAGTGTAGGCTCTGCTCGAGTTGTGCGCTTGTCCCTAGCTTTTTTCTTTAACTTTCTCCTCACTGATTTTCTGCAAGGAATCTTCTGCTGGAGACCTTCTTCTGGATCAGTGCTCAGGGATTGTGACGCACAGCCAAATCATCTGGCTCGTTAGGTTTGTGTTTGACAGTTTCATTTGTTTTTATTCAGAGGGAAGAACAAACATCATTTTAAGGATCAATACTTTAGTGCACTAATCATAGCCTAGAGTTTCTGACTAGAATACTTGGACATTGAGTCCAGTGGTTACTGTTTTCAGCTGGAGGATAAAGGTTAATGAATAAAGTACCCACAGTGGTACTGTCTGAGTTTTCTAAGACATTAGCATCTGTAAATTATTCAGAGAACAATTTGCTCAATTGTTCCTTATCTCTTATGATAATATGCTTTTTATTTTTGTTCAAGTTTTAAATGTATATGTGTATATATATGTCTCTGTTTATATTCTTTCTTTATGTATATTAACACACAGTAATTGCATATACTTATAAGCTATCGTAGTCAGATCAATGGTCAGATCAAAACAATTAGCACTTCTATTACTTGAGGTGTCCATTTCTTTGTGTTGAGATATTCCAAACTTTTAATGCTTGTTTGGGAGTTAACTGTAGGTTGTTGTGAGCCATAGTGCTTCTACTGTGTTAGGAATAGTGTGTTAATATGTCGTATGGACCAAGGACTATTGTATGCACTGTGCTTATCTCCAAGAAGCAAACAAAACATAATTTTTTAAAATGGGTTACATTTTTATATACAGAAGTACATTTTGTAATGAGAAAAGAAAGGGTGAAAGTCATATTTAGAGTTCTGAAGTATACTGGGGAACCATCTGTTAAAAAGTCATGCCTGTCTCATATAACATGCCAAGTTTTTAAAGGTCTTGGTCTCAAATATATTTGAGACTGTACAGAGCCTAGAAAAGAGTGGGCTGCTGATATGATAACACACGATTCCTAACACAGTAGAAGCACCGTGGCTCACAACAACCTACAGGTCACTCCAAAACAGATAGTAGAAATTTGGAATATCCACAGCACAAAGAAATATGATAATTTGTTTAGTAATTAATGATTTCATAAACCTTTGGAGCCAGGCAGTGGTGGCACACGCCTTTAATCCCAGCACTTGGGAGGCAGAGGCAGGTGGATTTCTGAGTTCGAGACCAGCCTGGTCTACCAAGTGAGTTCTAGGACAGCCAGGGCTACATAGAGAAACCCTGTCTCGAAAAACCAAAAACAAACAAACAAACAAACAAACAAAACCCCCAAAACCCAAAAACCTTTGGAATAGGAATGGAGTGGAGAAAGTGAAGAGAGAGAACAGAGAGTGAAGAGTGGGAACAAATCACAGCCTGTGATGGCTCTCAAGTAGGCTTTCTTAAGCCATCATGGTCACATGGATGGACATTGATGGTTACCCTCAAATATTATATCAGCATAAACTCTAGTAGAAGTGGCCAGTTCTAGTCTGGGAAGAATTTAGTAAGATTGCAGCAACTCACACAAACTGTCGTTTCACTCACCACAAGCACATTTAAAACACAGCGCCTCTGTGTGCTCATAAACAATGATGCTACTTTTAACAGCTATATCCCACTGTATTAGCCCAATGCAATGAATAGTAAAAAATGTACCTAACAGATATGAGTAACATTATACATCGATAAGGTTGTATTTATAAAATATATAGACATGTATATAAAATCTATCAATGAAACAGAAGCTATTAAGTAGTAAAATGTATCTAAAATTTCACTTTTTTACTCATAACTGAATTATTACATTTTTATGAAAAATTTTGAGTTAGGTTCATAAGTATTTACCTATGTACTTTATTTTTTATGATCAAAACTTTTATATTTATCTAATGTTACACCATGCAAGTGATGCTATAAGATTGTATACCTTTAGGAAACATTTCTTTTAACTTTAAAGCCCAATACAGAATATACAACTTGTGATGGAAATGATATAGAGTTAGAATACCTTTAGAAAACATTTTTTATTAACTCCAAAGCTGAGACTAAGATTTAAACCACACAATATACAACTTGTGATGGAAATGGACAGTATTTCTTTGCAAGAAGCCTCCGTTCCTCATTTTCTGTTCCAAGGGCTCATTAATGCAAGTGGTTAGACTTCCTTCAAGTTGCTAATTGTGATGTTGCTCTCCCCCTTTCATGCTCTGTGCTGGGGTTAGTGCAGGCTGGGACTATTTGACTGGAAGTTCATTGTTGTACACTATGTCCCTGAGAAAATATGACTCTACTCCTGCAATGACGGGACGGGATGACAGCTCTGTGGTTGAGTTCATCCTCTTGGGCTTTTCTCACCTCCCTGAGCTCCAAGTACACATGTTTGGAGCTTTCTTGGTTATTTATCTGGTGACTCTGACAGGAAATACCACCATTGTCACCGTCATCTTTCTGGACCACAGCCTGCACAATCCCATGTATCTGTTCCTGCAGAACTTGTCTGTGGTGGAGACCGGCTTCAGCTCAGCTATTATGCCTGAAATGCTGGCGGTCCTGAGCACTGAGAAAGCGACCATTTCCTTTTGGGGCTGTTTTGCACAGATGTATTTCATTCTTCTCTTTGGAGGGACTGAATGTTTTCTCTTGGGTGCAATAGCTTATGATCGATCTGCAATCTGCCACCCTCTGACCTACCCAGTGATTATGAACAAAAGGATCTTTGTGAAATTGGTGGTTAGTTCATGGGTCTTTGGCATCATGGGTGCTACTATGTATGCTCCTTGGGTATTTAACTTCCCCTTTTGTGGTCCTAGTAAAATTAACCATATATCATGTGAAACCCCAGCAGTGCTGGAGCTTGCCTGTACAGACACCTTTGTATTCGAAGTCTATGCCTTCACAGGCACCATTTTGATGGTCATGGTCCCGTTTCTGTTGATACTTTTGTCTTATACTCGAATTCTCTTTGCCATCCTGAGGATGCCACCCACTACAGGGAGGCAAAAGGCCTTTTCCACATGTGCCTCTCATCTCACCTCTGTCACCCTCTTCTATGGCACAGCATGCATGACTTATCTACAGCCCAAATCCAAGTACTCCCCAGACACCAAGAAACTGATGTCATTGGCTTACTCTCTGCTCACTCCTCTGTTGAATCCACTTATCTACAGCCTGAGAAACAAGGAGATGAAAAAGTCCTTGGTAAAATTATGTCAAAGAAAAATGGATTTCTGACTTGCTGAGAAGCCATTTGAGATTTAGAAACCACCCAAAGAAGCTCTTCCTTAGTTTAGTAAATCATGGTTAAAGGGTTTCCTCTCTCAATATTTTAGTCATTTGTTGTAATGTATATATCGTTTTTTATATTATGATCTAGGGATCACAGTATTAAAACAAAGGAAGTGAGTCTTGGAAAACTGTCAGAAGGGAACTTCTATGTCCCAGGCCAGCCTGGTCTACATTGGGAGTTCCAGGAGAGTCAAGAGTACAAAGTGAGACTTTGTTTGAAAAACAAGCAATCCCCAAGAACAACAATAACAAACAAAACTGAAACAGTTCCAATCAAATCTGGTATGGCAGAAGATGGATTGAATTCGCACTGCCACCTAGTGGTTCAAGAGTGTAATTGATGTACTCTGAAAGTCCAGATTATTAAACTTGGTCATGCCTTCAATATTTATTTTTGATGAGAAAATAGTAGAATTAACCACACCATTTTCAGACACAAGAAATTTTGGCAGGTGAAATATTTAGATGCAAATTTTATGTTCTTATTAGGTGTTAGGCTTAAGACCAGAATGGCTGGCATTATCTTCATTTTGCTATCTCCTTTCCCAGTGTCTTGTCTTTTATCACCATTCTCACCACCACCACCACCACAATTAGCATTACTAACATCATCAGCATCGTCAGTGTCACCACGCCTATTACTACCACAGCCATCATCATCAATCATGATATTATCATAATATGCTGAATGCTCCATCGCCAGGTGATGATACTAATTTTGAATATTATGGAAACCTTGGGAAGTGGGACCTAACTGGAGTAAACAGATTGCTGTGTGTGTGTGTGTGTGTGTGTGTGTGTGTGTGTGTGAAGGGCATATTTTTCTTTCCTTTGTGCTTTTGGGCCATGATGTATGGACCTCTTCACCATACCTTTCTTATCATGGATTAAAATACCTGACACTGAGATAAAAGAAATCCTTGAGTTATTTTCCTCTAGCTGCTCTATTGTATTTTGTCATAGCAACACAATGTCTAACAAACATAGGAAATTTAGCACTGAGAGATGTAGTTACTGGTGTGACTTTCTGATCATGTGGTTCACAAGCCTTTGAACCTTCCGAGTGCCTTGCACTCGGAAAAATCTGAAAGGGTGGGCTAGAATTCTGTTGTTACAGAAGTGCTAGAATGCTGGGTGCCATACAGTATGAATAGGAAGTATCTCCCATCCTATTGTTGGGCCGTAGGTCCTCAGTTATTGCTCTGTGAAGGCTGATGTAAGCCACTAGAGATGAGTTTTGAGATTACAGCCTGGCCCTGCTAGTGCAAGACTCTAATTTCCTTGTTGGTACCATAGGAAAAGCCACTTCAGCCAATGTCCACTGCCATGGTCCAAGCTGCTTTAGCCTTCATGCTGTCTCGCTGAGAAACAGTGGTAAGAATAGACTCCTCCTTAAAATGACTTCTGGCAGGCATTTTATCACAGTGAAGACAGAAATAATTGAAACAGAACATTGGTACTGACAAGTGGGGCAAACTTGACCACATGGTTAGCAAGCCATTGCGATGGTTTGTATGAAGAATGTGGAACTATTTGGAGATGGGATCTATAGGAGCCTTGGGACAGTGTAAGCAAAGATTAATGGGCCATTCTGCCAGGCATTCAGAAAGCCAGAATGTCAACAGAAGTGCAGTCAGCAAAGGACAGGTTCTTGCTGGTTCAGAGGCAGAAACAATGCTTTTGGGAACAGCTAGAGGGCATATGTGTGACATTCTGGCAAAGAATCTGGCTGTGTTCTGCCCATGTTCTGAGTGAGGCTGGCTGACCTCAAAAATAATGAACTAATTTATTTAGTCGAGTAAATTTCAAGAGCAGCATAGCATTTAGAGTGTGATATGGTTATTGTTTGTTGTCATTGCTCAGATTTATAGTGAGCAAAATATAGCAGAATGATCTGAAAATGTTCAGGTTGGTGAGGAAAGATGTTTGAATCCCTTAACACTGGAGATAAAGCAGATGCAGACAGAGTGGCTGCCGTGGCTAAAGAGACTAGAGCCAGCAAAAAGAGACCATGCACCCCACTTCATACTAAACAATAGGGGAACTGTCTGCTGTCTTGAGGACAAGACCCTCTAACAGAAAAGGATCCAGGATATGAAACTGAACACCCATTTGGAAGTGTTTCCTTTAAAAGAGAGAGTCTAAAAAAGTAAAGCCTACAGGGTGCCCAACTCTAGACACATACTCACATTGCAGATGTGGTAAAAGAGGGCCAAGCAGAATTTATCATAATCACTATATTAATCAATATAGTGATTGTACATGTGATATATATTATCCACAAATATTTATATGTAGCATATATTTAAATATATAATCTTATATCTTTACATATAATATATAACATATAAAATATAACATGTAGCATATAACAACATATAACATATAATATAAAATATAATTATAAAGTATAAGATAGAAAATATATAATATATAATATAAATATAAAGTATAAGATAGAAAATATATAATTAATATATAATATATAATATATGATATATGATACGTGATACGTGATACGTGATACGTGATACGTGATATGTGATACGTGACATGTAATATATAATATGTAGTACATAATACATAATATATAGTATATAATATAATGTATAATATACTATATGATATATAGTATATATTATATATTATAATAGTATATAGTGTATTTATATAATAAATATAAAATAGTAAATAAATATATAATAAATATATAACTCATAATCTACAGCACAAAACATATAACATATAGTGTAATATCTAGCATAATAGATAATATAACATATAGTAGATAGTATGTAATATGTGATACATGATATGTGATACATAGTGTATAGTATATACTATATGGTATATAGTGTTTATCATATAATACATATTATACAATATATAACACATAACATATAACAAACATATAATGTATAACTCATGATGCATAATGTATGATATGTAAGTATAGCATATAGTATAGAATATACAATACATTTATATATGGTATATTTATATATTTATATATGATTATATATGATTTGTATAATGTTTTATATAGCCATGATTTATATAGCACTGATATACAAAGACAAAGAATGAAAGAGATGTTGAGACTTGCACCAAGATTCCAAAAAAAAAAAAAAAAAAAACCCAAACCAGAATGAAATCACCTGATGAGGCCAGGTAATACACAGCCCAGGACTCCAGGATGCTGGAGACATCAGTACTGTGGGACATCTGCACAGGGAAGTTGTAGGCAGGACTCCAGGATGCTGGAGACATCAGTGCTGTGGGACATCTGCACAGGGAAGTTGTAGGCAGGACTCCAGGATGCTGGAGACATCAGTGCTGTGGGACATCTGCACAGGGAAGTTGTAGACAGCATATGGATCTGGCTTAAGAGAGAAGCACTGCTACTCTAGGTGACAGGGTCACAGGGGTGAGGCCACTCACGCTCACAAGAACCCAAATGATGGTATCATGAGCTCCAGCCTCTGGACACAGATCTTCAGGGTTTGACGTTTACCCTTTTTATATTATTCTCTTGCTTTGGTCTGGCACTTGCTTGCCATTCTCCTGTGCTTCCTCGTTAGAAAGTAAGCGTTTCCTCTGCTTCACTGCATACTAGGTCTATGTAATGTTAAAATGTCTATTTTAAATGTTTATTTTAACTGTGACCTTGAGCTCACAGTTAAGAGTTCACTTTTGAATCTTGGAAGAGTCTTTAGATTTCTAAACAATATTGAGGATATTTAGGTTATGGGACTTTGGAAGCCGGAATGAATGAATTTGGCAGTATAAGATGGCCATGAACCTGGGGGCACCACAGACCGAATGACATGACTTGAATGTAGAATATATAACATGGATATGGGATGTAAAACCATTCCAGGAAGCTTATTGGGTATAACAGGTCGAGACCTGGGAGACTCGGTGGGCCCACACTTGAGACTTAGGCAACTCCTCAGTCCTTGCCAGACTCCTGGCCTGGAACAAGTGCCATGATCCTCACATAAAAGAAGCATATCCTATCCCAAAACAGAGTTCCCTATGCTAATGAGGTATCTAGAGGCCCTGAGGGCTTAGTCAATAAACTTCCTTTCCAGACATTTCTCCCTGCAAAAGGTATTTAATCTTCGGTCAGACCCCGAGAAAGGGGTTATGCATCCATTTTCCGATATGAACAGCTAATGAAAAGGATATGGATAAACATGGACTGTCGTTTTCATCAAGACCCACTGTGAGAAACCTGGGCCTTTGTCTACAGACTTGCAGCACAACTCTCCCATGCAAGGCCCATCTACTCTGCAAGCTAAGGATAGATACCGTGGAACTAAACAGGAGCTCCCCCACACCCCCCACCATGCAGCTGGCACCCAACGTGGGGCTTCAGGACCATGCTATTCTGGCTGGGGGCCATGGCTGCCTCCTGTACAGGAGAGTGGCCCAGTTGTCAGTCTGCATCCTCTGCAAAGTGCTTGATTGTGTTTCTCCATGCCACTGCTGGGCTGGTGCTGGGATTCAGGGAAGTGCTGAGGCTTCCCTAAATCTGAGGGGTGGGGAACACAGTCTGAGGTGATGGAGAAGCTAGAGTTGATTCCAGGGTCCCTGGACCTGTGATGAGGCCAGGGACATGGGGTTCTCTAACTCTTGGACATATAGAGGGAGAAGGATAGCTCTGGCTTAGCTCGTGTGGGGTCTGTAGACAAAGGCGTTCTCCAGGTTTTTCACAGTGAGTCTTGATGAAAGTGACAGTTCATATGTAATCATATTCTTTATTAGCTATTCATGGCAGAAAATGGATGTATAATCCCTTTCTCAGGGTCTGTCCAGAGATTAAATACCTTTTGCAGGGAGGAATGTTTGGAAAAAAAACTTATTGGCTAAGCCATCAGGGTCTCTAGATACTTCATTAGCACGGAGAACTCTGTTTTGGGTCTATGTGACCATAGGACATGTTTCTTTTATGTGAGGATCATGCCACATGTTCTAGGCCAGGAGTCTGGCAGGGAGTGGGGAGTCGCCTAAGTCTCAGGTGTGTGCCCACCGAGTCTCCCAGGTCTCGACCTGCTCTACCCAGGAAGCTTCCTGGCATGGTTTTATATTCTGCACATGGGCTCTTGTGTTTTAACACCTGGTCTCTAGCTGGCAGCACTGTTTTCAAGGCTGTGGTAGCTTTGGGACATGTGGCTTTCCTGGATGTCTTAGGCCACTAGGGGAGATTCTAAGGGTTATATCCCAGCACTGCTTCTTGGCTGAGCTCTCCATTTACTGGTGGTACCACGTCAGAATCCAGTGCAGAAAGCTCCCACAGCCACCAACCAAGTACTGTAATCACCATGTCTTCTCTCCTACAAAATTATTAGCTAAACACATCTCTCTCTATTCCCTTGGGTTGCTTCTGTGTTTTGACAAAGTGATGATAAAAGTAGCTAATATGGTGGGAAATTTTATGGTAGCTCAAAAGATTATAATAGCAATAGAAGTGTGGAGGGTAAGAAGGTTCAGATGGGAATAAATACATTATTTATGTTTCATTAAAGCCAAGAACCTGCCGACATTTTATCTATGCCCTGAGACTTTGTGGGATGTTGATTTTTAGAGATGTGGGCTAATTAATCTGGCACAGAAATTTAAATGTCTCTCAGTTTTTGAGATGTGGCATGGTTATTGATAGCTACTTTAAGACAGATTTACACGGAAAATCAAGATCAAAGGGGAGAGAAAAGAGACTTGAAATGTATAACTTATATAGAAAACATACAACAAAAGTTTTAAACAAGAAAGATGAATAAGATGACTAAAAACAAACCAAGTACATTCCACTGAGACAATAGGAAAGTTTAAAACTTTTTTGATAATTTAATACATGGGTACTATATATACATCATACATTATTCCTTTCTCTTCTTGTAACTCTTTCTATGTCACACCTCTCAAATTCATGATCTCATATTTAAACATGTGTATACATATGCCTATATATGTATACTATTTGTATTTGTATACATATATGCATATGAAGATTATATTAATGTATGCATATAACTGCCTACATGAGTATATAGCCTATTGTGTCTGTTTAGCTGTGTTTATATGTGCATGTGTCTAGGGCTGATCTCTTGGGATTGGACAGCCTATGTGGGTATTGTCCTTGGTGACAATCAATTATCTCTTTTTCAACAGTCACTAGCCACCTGTAGCTCTTTATCTAGGGGTGGAACCATGCAGAATTTCCTCTGCCTGCATTGAGGGTCAACTGGTGTTGTCATTTATTCTGGATTTGTTCAATCAAGAGACAGAGACTGTTTCAGAGACTGTTTCAGAGATACACAATTAGTCAAAATGCAGAAAATAATTGATTGTGGGGTACCCAACCTCAACTGATACATATGCAATGTAGTTCCTACATCTAAGGCTCAGGGAAAGTCATGAAAGAGTGGGCAGAAAGATTATAAGAGCCGGACGCTAAGAACATCTGTTGATTTATCATGTCTGCTGGATGTTACAGGGAAAATGCACCTATGAACTTTCAACTATAAGGACAAGTTTTCTGAATAAATTTTAGAAACTGGTAGACTTCATCTATCACAGGATCAGGAATGTAAAGGCTTTAATTCTTTTAAAATGCTTTGAGAAGAGAGCTTTGGATCACCTTGCTTTTACAAGGCCATCTAGGAAGATGTTTTATTGCATTTGGCCAGCTAGGCACTCAAGTTGCTATAGCTAGGGGACTAGGATATGTCTTAAGTTACTGGCAGGCCTTGATATTGTCCATATAATGCTATTGTACAGACTTCCTTTAAGAAGGATTGGGGGACTAGTAATCTGTGCCAGAACCAGGGTTGTTAGTTGTCATCCCTTAAGGGAAAGTGTACTAACCTATGAGGATGAAGTTTAATTTTTAATGTAGATCCCAACATGTTGGAGATAACAGACATATGAAATGTCTGCTTAAAATAGCTACATGCAAGTAAAAAAGATTTATTTATTTTTATTTTATGTGTATAGGTGTTTGTGCTGCATGTATGTCTGTGCCTGTGGAGGCTAGAAGAGGGGATTGGATCCATGTGAATTGGTCCAAGTAAGCATGTAATGTGCCCCATAGAGCTGTAAGCAAGATCTTTTATTTATTTATTTATTTATGTTTTTTTGAGACAGGGTCTCTCTGTGTAGCCCTGGCTGTCCTGGAACTCACTCTGTAGACCAGGCTGGCCTCGAACTCAGAAATCCGACTGCCTCTGCCTCCCAAGTGCTGGGATTAAAGGCGTGCGCCACCACTGCCCGGCGAGCAAGATCTTTTATTTTCTAAGTTGTTCTGTCAGCACCTGGTGACTGTGAAAAGACAAACTAATCAATATAATTATTAATAATCATCCCCATACCACCTATCACCCCATCCCCCACCATCACCACCATCACCACCACCACCACCACATCATTATTATTGCCATACCCACTGTACTACACTTGTCATGACTACCATTGTCACCATAACCATCACTGCCCTCACTAAGACATCACTATTGCCACTCTGACTATTAACACACCTATAATCAGTGTCACTACCACCACTGCCACCACCACCACCACCACCACCACCACCACCACCACCACCACCACCAATACCACCACTGACACTACCACCACCACTACCACCATCATCATCATTATCATCGCCATGGTCATCACTCACAGCTCCATAATATGAATTTAAAATAGCAGATTATATACGCTATTTCATTTGAATATCCCACTCATGAATTCTGTCAGGATCCGTAATAGGACAAGCTAATAATTAGCAGGTGATCATCCTGAAATAGCTTGCCTTGGATTATTATATAATCTGCGACATCTCTTGGCATTTTAAATTAGTACCTTGGAACAGGGACTTTGAAGACGGAAAGTGGACACAGATAGGACTCACAACTGGGTCTTGCAAACCCCTTGGCCAGGGAGTGCCAGGTTATGGAAGGTGAGAAATAGTTGATATTGCTTACTGCCATCAGCAGAGGTTGATTTTGGGTACCATCAGTACCTGGGGTCAGGCCAGGAGCCATCAGCTCTGGCTTTAAATTGTCTGCTGCCATCAGCAGAGGAGGATAGTAGGTGCCATCACTGCTTGGCTGTTTTGTTGGAAGTTATCATCACCCATCTTAGGTCAGGAGCCATCGGTTCTGGGTTGAGTGAATTTTATGGGTATTGTTCAGGATGGGACAAAGTGAGTCTACAGACAGAGAGTTCTTTACAGATGTTATTAAACATACTGTTAAGAAAAAAGGCATTGAGGTTAGTACTAGCCAGCTGACTGACTTTCTTCAGTTTATACAAACTCCCAGTCCTTGGTTTCCAAGAAGGAGAAGTTTAGATGTGGTTACATGGGAAAAGGTAGGGTTAAATATTAAAAACTGGTTTACAGAGACTGGAAGATTAGGCATGCCCCCTACAGCATTTGCTATTTGGGATGTGCTTAGGAAGGTATTGGTGGATGACAAAAAGGCCATATGTGCTCAGGAGACAGTAGATTCACCTCCTTCTAAGGGGACTCCATTACTACAGTCTCGCCCAGGATCTGAGGGAAAATTTTTATTCCTCGACAGAAAAGTCTGATAAAAGTAACTCAGGAGAGACTAGTGGTGAATCAGAAGAGGAAAAATCAACCTCAGAGGAGGAATCTGATTTAGAAAAGAAATTAACCAAATACATAAACATAAGTGGTCTACCATGCAGTATTTAAATATAAGTCATTCCACAAGACCCCCTGAAAAATGTAAAAAGAAACCAAAGTGGCTTATTGGATCGACTGCTGGTCTACTTCAAGCTCAGAAACAGGGTAAGTTGTTAGGCTGCTTCCCAGTGAGTATGCAGAATAACAAAGAGGACAAGATCCCTCGTGGGAACCTTTGGCATTTAAATTGCTTAGGCTCTGAGGAGAGCCAATCATGAGGAGTCATAACTAAAGATGATTTTTTACAGTGGATGTATATATATAAGAACTTGGCTCAAAAAGAATTGTCTAAAGATGTCTGAAAAAAAGAGGGGAGTGAAAAAAGTTAACATAGGAAATGTTTATGGGTACAGGGGAATGGTTTGAAGAAACAGCTCAACAAAAAAATGACAAAGGAAGTTCTAGTAAAAATATCAGCTGCAGCCCTAGAAGCATGGAGACCCTTGCTTAATAGAGACACAAATATTAAAAGGCTTGTTAATATAAAACAGAAACCAGAAAATCTTTTTGAAGAATCTGTTGCTCAGCTAACAGATGCTATAGAAAAAATAGTTCTTAGCTATGTACCAAAAGATATTGTTTTAAATTTTTTTAAAATTTAAAAATTTAAAAAAAATTTGGGAATTTAAAATTTAAAAAATTAAAAAAATTCCTTTGGGAATGCTGCACTTGCTTGGCACGCTCTTCTAAAGACAATTAAAAAAAAATCTGGAAATTTATTTAAAGCATGTGTTGAGGTTGCTACTTCATATTTTCAAGGCGTACCCATTACAACAACCTCACTAGGCCAGAATACTATCCAAAATCTTACTAATCAAAGATAGAAAAAAAATTAACAAATCAGGCTTGGCTCACAAAAGTTTTTCAAGTAAAAAGCCTGGACCTATCAGCAAACAATGTCCCAGTAAGGCAGGAGATGCCATAAATTTTAATGCTCCTGGTCCCACTCAAAGCAGAAATCCAACGGGTGTCATCCTTGTCTGAAAGGGTACCACTGGCATAAAGAATGCCAAACTAACTTTCATAAAAATGGTACTGCCTTACCTGGTGCTACTATAATCCTTAAATACACAAAAGTCTTATCAAGTCAGGAAAACTGTGTGAGGGACCTACCTCAAGCTCCTTAAACAAAAAAGGCAATTCAACAGCCTCAGGCAACCAACACATTTGTCAAAGAAGGACTATCCAACAGTTGCAGCAGGCAACCCCAGGCAGCACAGGACTGAGCCTCCACAAAAATATTAACTTATGACAGGTTACCTTAATTATTAAGGTCTTAAAAGAAATTTTCCTCACACAAGAAACCTTTGCATACAGACAGAGCTAGTGACAATAGCCATTGTCTTTTAAATACTAAGAACAAGCCTCTTTCTAAAAACTGTAACTGTTTTACAATTTTAGCCTCAACTTTCAGAATTACAAGTTTTGCTTCAATTTAGACATTGCCTTTTCTCTATTGGACATGCTCAAGTTCATTCTAGGCTTTTTGGTCCTATGCATGAAGGTGAGGAGTAATTTAGTTTCTTAACAAAAGCCTGTTGTTTTCCCTACAAATGTAACTTAGCAAAATCTGACATTACGAAATCCTCATTGCTGTCAGTGAAACTGCTCCTGCATTCCTGCAGAGCTGTCAGTTCAGCTGGGGAATTAACCGCTGGTGATACTGGGTCCTTATGATTTAAGACAGAGAAATGTTACACATGGCCTGTCTTTGGAAAGTTGGCCTTTATTCCTGTATGTATGGATTCTTAATTCTCATTGCTATTTGTGTATTTTCCTAACTTGGGAAAACTTTCAAAGACCTCAGCAAAAGAAGATACTGAAGACATGATTCCTGATTGCATCTGATTGGACTTTTAATCCTATACCCAGGGATACAGGGGATATAAAATTGTTAAATATAAACCTATATGTATCATCTCCTACCAGAATGCTATTTGGCCAACTGTATAACTTCACCATGTGTCATAATGTTCTTTTCTCATTGTACACTAGCTCCTTATGTTTTGTCACCAATTACTTTCTCACAGTAATGCTTTATTTGCCTTGTTTGCCTCGGTACATACTGTTAATTCTCTTTCATGACCTAAGAGATTTATAGCTGAAGCAATCTTAGACATTACTACCCTAATTGCTATCTTAGGGTCAGCTGCAGCTTCTGCTGCCTCTCTAGTCCAACAGATACACACTGCTAATCATGTTAACTCCTTGACAAAAAATATTTCTTTAGCCCTGATTTACCCAGGATAGGATTGATAGAAGTTTAACAGATAGAGTCAATGCCTCAGAGGAAGCCATCCTTTACATAGGAACTCAGGTTCAAAATATTAAAACATGTTTAACTACCTCGTGTCATGCAAATTTTAAATGGATTTGTGTCACCTCTCTGCCCTACAATGGGTCAGAAATGTCCTGGGAATAGATACAGGCACATCTACATGGTGTGTGGAACAATTCATAACTTGCTATTGATACGGATACTTTACATTCCCAGATCAGTGCCATCAGTCACTCCAGACTGAAGAGTTCTTCAGCAGTAGAATTGGCTGATTATCTTTCAAATTCAATCATAAATTTTATTAAAGATAATTCTTTATGGAATTTTCTTATAAATTTGGGAATAGGATTAATTATTCTGCTTCTGTTTCTTCTTCCAGTCATCTTCAAGCACTTAGGGTCTGCTATCGGGACTGCTCAAAGGAAGATATATATGCTTCATTTATATTATTCGAAGGGAAGAGATGTCAGGAGCCATAATGGAACAAGCTAATAACTAGCAGGTGATCATCCAGAAATGGCTTGACTTGGATTATTATATAATCTGCGACAAGTGAGCCATTATTCAGCAAGGCTGTAAGGGACTTATTTTAGGAAAGATTCCTGCTATTAATATGCTTTTCCTATTATTATTATTATTATTATTATTATTATTAAACAAATATAATTATCACTAAGCAATAGCACACCCCTTTGGAGCAGATCTCTGTAGATCCATAAAGATGTACTGTCTTGTAGCGATGCTGTGTAGACAAATAGTTGACTTCTTAAGTCTTTATGATAATTCTATAAGAATTCCTAAAATTATATCAATGATTATTAAGCTCTTTTACAGTGGGACTGCTATTAGGTCCCTTTCTGATACTCAAAACTGCAATGAGAACCCTGCCAGTCTTCCAAGTGTCATCACTTTATTGCTCTTAGATAGTAACCAGTAGACTTTCTTCTACTCAGAGCACATTTCAAGAGGTTGTAAAACAATTAACCAGAGGTCATTAAAAGGGAACTAATGATTTATTATAGGTACTAGGACAGAAGATAAGATATTGCCTGGGTTTATCTATACAAAACTTCACTAATTTCTTAGTTATAGTTTTAAACCTTCAGTGAACCCATGGAGCTAGACAGGTGATGGATGGTTAGCCAGATAATTACTCCTAATGGATATGCATGTAAACATTCTCTGTTGTAAACTTCTATTTCAATTGATGATTTGATTTTTGGTGTGAACTTGTGATGAACTTTGTAACATTTGACCATGTACTCTGAAAGATGTATAAGTACTGAAGACAAAAACAAAGGTAGTAGTTTGCTCATCCCTTCCCTTTCTTTTCTCCTGCCTAGAATTTTTTCCCTTAGAATTTTTCCCTTATTAGATTTTTTTTTCTTTTTCCCACTTAGGACCTTTCCACTTTCCCCTTAGATAGCTTTCATAGGAAACTTTTTACACTTAGTAATAAACTCTATGATAACTTCTCTAAGTGTCTTTTTCTTCCCATGACCTCAGACTAACAGGCATAAGTTAGAGCCCAGCAGTTCCTGCTGAGATAGAACAAAGGCCACTTTGCCTAATCCTCTGCTGTTAGGCTACAGATGTTAATCACCTAAGCCTCAGAAAAAAAGTTTTTAGGACTTTTTAAAAGTTATCATCAGCATTTCAATACAGGTCAGAGAGTCAGAAAGCCCTGAGACCCTCAGACTTTAAAGCCATCACCAGAATCCTACTCTGTGCCCCTGTTACTACCCTCTCCGGGAGGCCTGGAGACTCTCAACAGAATTCAGGACAACTTATTTGATACTCATCAGGTGCCTAATGTTATAATAGATATCAAACATGAAGGTAAGGCACACTCATTTACTTCTAGGTCTTAAAATTGAATAATTAAAAAAGTAATAGATTGTATTGGATATTATAATTGTTGTCAACACTTGTAAAATTTTAAGACTAGATCCCAGAAAGCATCATTGGTGGAGGTTATTGTAATCATAGTGTGAAAGACCAATCAGAGTGCATTGTAGAAAAAGGAGAACAATTTTACATTTAGGTAAAGTTCATGTTTGAAAAATTGAGCAAGTTTTTGAGAAGTATGTTATAACTGCATCCAATACTTGAATGGCAAGAACTAAGACCAGATCATGAAAGATACTATTAACTAAGCAGAGGAACTTACAGTCATATTCAAGGCACAGAGTCACCAGATTATATGACAAAGGGGAGAAACAAAGCAGAACTTTTTTCCTTGATTAATTATACATCCTGATCGCTGCCCTCTTCCAGGTTCCCCTCTCATACAATCCCTTCCCCCTATTCCACCTCCCCTCCTCCTGTGAGAGTGTGGGCTCACCATCCTGGACATCTTCTGACCGTGGCAATCAAGTCTCCATCAACTTTCATGTTAACAACAGTTTATATTTTTTGAACCTTATATACTTTGCAAAGCTCCTTACATGGATGAAGTAATATTAATTTTCACACCATCTTACAGAGGCCCAGTTGATTACTGTGAGAACCTCATATCCTTATGTACCTCTCCTGGCATCATGAGTATGTGCTGATGTGTGCAGTTTGAGCATAAGGTAGAACTGCTTCTGGAAAACCAGAAGTGTAATTCTTCTAATAAAGGAAAGGGAAAAACAGATGCATATCACAAGTGAAATTCATCCTGTATTTGCTATTATTATAGTCAAGTTTGATTTGCTTTTTTTCTAATATTAAATTCTTTGTCAATAAACACTGTGGACTTCAACATTTGACAACTTACAGAGTTCTAAATCACTGTTTTAAAATAAAACTGTAGTGGATCTTGTCCTAGGTCCTCTGGTTGTGGTATTTCTGATTTTCTCTTATTATTATGATTTGCCCTGACTGGCCTTGAACTCACTATATAGACCAAGATGGCCTTGATCTCACAGAGATCTGGCTGTCTCTACCTCCCAAGCACTGGGATTAAAGATGTGTGCCACCTGCTTGGCTCCTGTTTTTCTAATTTCTTAACTGGCACTTGGGCAGACCATTCCTGATGTCATTAAAAGATGTTTCAGCAGAAGACAGGAGCTCTTTGTCAATTAGGATGTCTTAATTCACTTGACATTTGAGTTCAGAGCACAGAAACTCTTATTTTAATATTTGAAAGCCCTTCTCTTAGTCTATGTTTCTTATTTCATTCAGATTAAGCTATTTGTTAATGGTTCATCATTGTTGTGTTTTGAGTAGTTGTCCTCAAAGTTGGTTTGGGGCCCCATTGGAGACCCTGAGTTTCTTTTGGGGTTCCATAATATCATTATTACTTTCATAATATCAAAATGTTATTTGCTTTATGTATTGCATTCTTTTAGGAATGTACAGTAGAATTTTTCAGAAAATACATAATCCCTTATGTCAGAAGTGGAGATGAGAATTTAGTTATGCACTAAACCAGGTAGTAAAGAAATCCACAGAAATATAAGACAATCACACTCTACTAAGCTTTTAAAAAATATAACAAAATTTCACTAAAATGTTTATTCCTATTAACAAATAATCACGTTACAGTATAATGTACTGATTTAAGGTCTTAGTGTAGAAATTTAATAAATTAACAAATATAACATTTGTTGACTACTATAATCTGCATAAATATTTTCTTTGGGTTCCTTAGAAATGATAAGGATGTAACAGAGTTTTGAGGCTAACATGTTTAAAAATGGTGGTTTAGGGAATTCACTGTAGACAATTTCTCATTGAGTTTACCAGGAGGGATATATGTCCTGATATGCTTGTGTTCCTGGCCATATTTTCAGAAAGAAAAAGGGAAAAGAAAACAAGTACACTAAAAATTCATGTGTGTGCGGTCTTTGGTCTCCTGGTGTTGAGTACTGCTATTGCACATCTGTTTCTATAGTAACTAAACTTACCTGACACCTGTGGCCTATTAACAACCTTTCTTAGCTCTAGCAATTGCATAGGGCAATAAGCATCTGGGAATAATTAGGGAAGTTGGCAAGGAAGTTTCTTTGAGCAGGAAATTGGTTCCTCTGGAACTTGTTAAACATTAACTCTACAGCTAAGATCATGAAAACACTTACTGGAATTAACAATAGTGTTCAAGTCTTCTGGGGACACTTACCAAGAGCAAACAGTGTCAGGAATTAGGGACTCAGAGTTTATTCTTAAAGGTTTAGATATCATCTTTAAGTTATGGTGAGGGAGCAATTAGTTTAAAATGATGCCTGACTTTTTAACAAAGACACACTCTCCCTGGTGTTAATATGGGTCTAGAATAAGGTGAGGAATGTAATTAAGGTCCCTGTTAAACCCATATGTTCATGGAGATTCTTTGGCCACAGTAATATTTACAAAGGCTTGCCAAGCCTGGAGAAGTGGGTCAGACTTATAGTCTCACCCCATTGGGAATGTCTAACACCTTGATCAATCTCAACTCAATAAAGGCAATAGATTTTTGCTCTAAACCTTGAGCAATATTAATATGCAAATTTAAAGTAAAACAAAACAAATATATAAGCAAGCACAGAATATATTACATTTTTTCCTGAAAATAAAAGCACTGAGGACTTAGAAAGAGAGAGAGGAAAAAGTATCCAAGCCAGAAGTTTCTAGCATATTGATGCACCACACCGGCTACAGGTGAACTCTCTATCCAGTCTGACAGACTGGGTAGGTACCCATCTCTACAGTAGGCTGAGCCTAGCCCTTGCAAACTGGTCAGTCTGTCAGACAAGATGTTGATTCTTCAATTCTCTATGCCTTCAAATGGCAAACATTTCAGTTCTGTCTGAAGGGTAAACAGCTTACATCCAGAAGAGTATCGGCAGATGCAGAAAATGCTTACATGTGAAAATTCTGTAAGCACAGAAATTAAATAACGGGGCATCTGAGCACCTGCTATGATGGAGCACTTGGCTGAGCACCTTGTGTCCCAACTCAGTGCTTGTCTTAGTGTTATAGTCTGGACACTGTTCATTTTCATTATGAGGAAACTTATGAGGTGAAGTGACAAAATGGATATAGGGGCATTTTCCTTTTAATTCCAAGCCTCCCCCCTGCCACAGCTAGTGCCCACCAAGTATTATTTTCTTCTACAGCTAACATATGCAAAGATATCACTTTATGTTAGACCCTAAAAGAAGGTTCTCAGAATTGACATTGATCTGGAATCTATATGGGCTCTTGGTAAAGAAAAAAGCACATAAAGAGCAAAAGCCATGTAAACAATCACTCAAGACAGCATACGTGTTTGAAGGTGTATCACAAATCAATGACTTTATCTATGCACTTATGTACTACCTATTCTATCTATCTATCTATCTATCTATCTATCTATCTATCTATCCATCTGCCTAATTTATCCAACCTATTTCGTCCTTAGGCTTGATAGGTTAAGAAAGAATGTCTAGGAAAGTGATATTTATATTAACCCTTGTAATTTGAATAGAAGGTTCACAGAGAGTGGGTGGCAGAGTCCTGGCTGAAAGCAAAAGGTTTCATGATGAAAAGAAAGAAATCCCAGACAGAGAACTTAGTAAGAGTATGGCACCAGAGAGGCATTACAGCCAGATGCATCAGATCTTAGTAAGTCATTAAGGGAACTACCGGAAAGATTCGATGGAGAGCCTAGAGACGACTGAGTGATCAAGAGTGCATTCATACTGCAGATGACTGGGGTTTAATTCTCAGTACCCATCTCATATTTCTCACAACCACTTTTAACTCCAGCTCTAGGGGATCCAAGGTCTAATGCCTACTTTGTTGCCTACTTACAAAAAAACCCCCCACTTTTACAAAAGGCTGTATTCTTTTGTAATTTATTTAATCATAATTTGCTATGTGTTCTGATTAAATGTTTGATTACATAAACCATTCTCATTTAAACATAAACAAGGCTATAAATTTTAAATTTATCTTCTCAAATAGGGAAAATGACATGCCTTTATTTGATGACAGTGATTTATTTCTAACTATGCCAGAAAAGGAGGTTATATTAAAAAGTCAGGATATCGAACTTGAGAGATGGCTAGGTTGTTAAGAGCACTGACTACTCTTCCAGAGGTCCTGAGTTCAATTCCCAGCGACCATATGGTGGCTCACAACCATCTGTAATGGGATCTAATGCCCTCTTCTGGTGTGTCTGAAGACAGCTACAATATGCTCATATAAATAAAATAAATCTTAAAAACAATAAAAGCCAAAAAAAAAAAACCCAATAAAAGTCAAGATCTTTGAAAGAGATATATTGATTTTCTATTTTTTTAGAAATATTGATTTTCATGTAATAAAGGTTTTTTTTAAATAATTTCTATTATTTTAATTTATGGGTTTGTTTACTTTGGTGAAACACTACTCTACGTGATTTCTACGTTTTCATGTTCAGTGTGGGTAAGGGTGTATATACTCTGTCACCTCTTCATTTGAAAGTTTGTAAACAAGGTGTTTTTCTTCCTTCCCTTTCAAGGTTTGATTGTTTATTTGTTATTCTTAAAGACAGTTATGAATGGACCAAGATTTAGAAGTAGAAGTTCTCAGTGAGGACAACCAATATCTTTAGGCAATTTGTTCCTGGTAATTTTCTTTGGCTTCCTTCATTCTCTTGGACCAAAGCTTAGCATATTCTGCAGCCTCTGACTCATTTTTCTTAGTGTGTCATTTCCACAGCAGCAACTTCTGTGGCCATGGTTTCTCATAGAAAGTAGGATGCTTGTGTTCATCATCCACTTTGATGAGTTTCTGACAGCCAGTAGATGGAAACTAGATATTCTGCTCCATCTTGATATGGCTAACCACCTAGAATAGTGGCTCTCCACCTGTGAGTCATGATGACCCTTTTATAGGAGTCAATAAAGACTATTGGAAAACACAGATTTTTGCATTATTATTCATAATGATAGCAAAATTACAGTCATGAAGTAGCAATGAAAATAATTTTATGATGTCAAGAGGGTCACCAAATGTATATTATATATATTGAGTGGTTCTCAACCTTCCTAATGCTGTGACCCTTTAAAACAGTATATGTGTAGCACATATATAATATATTACATGTATTATATGTAATATAGGATATAATATATAAATTATATACTAGTATATATGTTATACACACTATTTTATATAGTATATATAATATTACAGTATATTAGATATGTACACTATATTAGATATAGTATATAATATGCAATATTAATTACTATATACTTAATATATATTTAATATATAATGTTATATAGTGTAATATATATTGTATATGTACTTTAATACAGTATGTATGCATATATATGGAAATATGTATTATATCTATAATCTGATTTTTTCTAATGTTGCAGCCCTTTAATGTAGTATATATAAACAGTATATAATATATATGTGTATGTGTATATGTATATACAATATATATAGCATATGTATGCTGTATTAAAGGGTTGTAGTATTAGGAAGGTTGATATATATATACATATATATATATAAATAAAATACACATATATTATACATATATTATATTAGTGGATCACAGTATTAGGAAGGTTGAGAACCACTCACTCACCTAGAAGATGCCATTTTTTTTGCTTACTCTTTACCCGTGATGATTTCTGGGTTTGGTCCCTTACTGACGTCCTTTCAGACAGCAAGTAACTGTTCAGTTTAGTGGGGTTTTCTCCTGTAGCTGGTAACATTTCACAGAAACACAGGATGCTTTATGAATTTTCATGTCAACCGTATGCTGTAGAGGCCACATTGACTTCTGGTATCTCAGCAAACATTGCTTGCTGTCATTTGAAATTTAGTGTGATCTCCTCTGTAACCTAATATGTGATTATTTCTGCAAGTGTGTTACCTCAAGCTGTGCACATGTGCACACACAGGCATTCATACACTCATCTACTTTCTGTCTTATCACAGGGCCCATCAGTCAATCAATGTACTTGATTATTTGATCAGGCAGTAACTCAGCTTCTCCTAGTTATAGACCTCTAATATATCTGCTCTTGGCTGATTCCAGGGTGTCATCCTTGGCTGCTTCCATCACAGAAAGGTCTGGTTGTTGCTGAAACCTGGATAGTTTTGATGATTCAAAATGAGCAAACCAATGTCATACAGAGACATTTAAGCCATGTTAAAGTTGGTAAACTTAATACTTAATAGGCCATGGGACTTTCAGAAGTGGGAGTAAAAATAACAAATGATTTACTACTATTATAAATTCTGATAGCTCATGAAAATGCTATTTCTAAAAGTCTCTTTAAAGTTGATTTTCATGGGCATTGTTGCACTGTAACTTTGTTCCTTTTCTATATTTATAACCTCTTAAGTCTATTGATGCCTATAATTCCAGTGCCTTTTCTCAAGGATTTAGGTATGTTCAATCGAGACCCAGGTTATAAAAACAAGCCCTACTGTGTCCCAGAGTTTCCTGTGCACTGGGACTATGAAGAAATATAATAGTTTACTATCATACAAATATGGCTGGTACACAGTGACTTCTAAAGGAGATGCAAATGGGGAGATAGACACAGTATTTCTCCGAAAAATCGCTCTGGTAGGTGGTATTTCTTACTAAGCTTCCTGAGAAGGTGCAGTACCTCTCCTTTCTCTACTCTCTTCTCAGTCAGAAACTGTAGGAAATAGAAGGCACAATTGCAAAGACTGTAGGAGCCAAAGGTATCAAGGATAATAGGAGAACATGGACCACAGAATCAACTAAGCAGGACTCCTAGGGGCTCACAGAGACTGAAGTGGCAGTCATGGAACCTGCACGGGTCTGACCTATGACCTCTTCATACACGCTGGTGTTGTTTAGCATGATGTTTTTTGGAGACTCCTAACAGTAGGAGTGAGTGATTTCTCTGACTCTTTTGCCTGCTCTTGGGAATATTTTTCTCCTACTGAGTTGCCTCATCCAGCCTTAATATGAAGGTTTATGCCTAGTCTTATTGCATCTGGTTCCACCATGTTTGGTTGATATCCCTGGGAGGCCTGCTCTTTTCTGAAGGGAAATGGAGAAGGAAAAATGTGTCTAGTGTGGAGGAGAGATGGAGGGAACTGGGAGGAGTGTAGGGAGGGAAGATTGTGGTCAGGATATACTGTATGAGAGAAGGATAAATAAAAAAAAGATATTAAAAATGAAAGCACACTCACAGGAATTTCAAAGATAATATTTATGAGTTTTTTTCACCAGGGCACAGTTACCTCCATCTTCTGTGGGGGATCCAGAGGGAGGTAGAGGCATTCAGAAGCTAGAAACAGCATTAGCCAAAAGTGAATTCTAACTCATTTGATCTGAAATGGAAAATAGAAATGAATGCTATCATAGACAAGGAGTAACAGCAGACAGCTGCCTGACAAGATCAGCCATGGTAGAGGAGCCACCCCCTGCCAGAACCATGGTACAAGGACAGGAAGGAAGTTAGAAAACACGTACCTTGACTTCTTGCCTCCCTCTAATCTCCTGTAGGTGTCATAAATGTGATGGATACAATAAGCAGAGGCTTAGGAGTTTAGGTGGCACTCTTTGTATATATACAAACACCTATGTGTCTATGTATGAGTGTATGTGTATTCATTTCCCTATAAGCCACTGTGACACAGAGTAGAACTGATCAGAGGAAGGAAAAGAAGGGAAAAGAAATCTTTGAGTTCAGGAGAATAAGGAGCACATGCCCAAGGTCTATTCTAAACAACTGAAGTCAGGTGTCATGTGAGTTTTAAAATCATAGCAGAAGAATCAACCAGGAGCAGCTAGCCTGTGGGGATTGTTGGTATGAACAACACTGGACACTGGAGATATGTTTCTATAGATAACCCTAACACAGCCAAAATATATGTATACATGTATATATAAAACATATATTTATATTTTTTCATTTACGTAGTATCATTACAATATGTTATTTTAACTGCTACATTGTCATGAATAAAGTTAAACTCTTTGTCAGATATGCATTGTGTCTTTATGCTTATATTTTATACACACATAAAGTATGTTTACATATCTTCATTCTATGATGTACACACACACACACACACACACACACACACACACACACTTTTTAAAATTTAAATTTAGAATAGTGTTTTCAAAGGTTCCCCATATTGTGGCAGTATTTCATATTGTTTTAAACCTGAATAACTCACTATATAGACACACTGAATTTTGCTTATGTATTGATCAACTGACATCTATTTGGGTTTTAAAATATATGTTTACTGTACTTCACTCACTGTAATATATTTGAATTGTCAGGCTATTAAATATTGTATATATCTATATACATGCATGATCAGAAGCCCAATTTTGTATTTGTGGGTACTTTAATGAGAAATGAATACTCTTCTGGTTTCCATCTGAGCTCCAGAGTTAAGGCTGTGGCAGACTTCTCCATTCCTAAAACCCCCTGGAGAGAGCTGGTCTCCCAGGAGAGCTGTCACTCCTAAGTTCACAGTGAGACCAACACTTTTGCTCCAATAACCAGCCAAGATAAACCAGCCAGGAGACCACATGTTTGGCCCCATTTTGGCCCTGTTTTGGGCCTCATGGACAAACCTGAGCCTGGCTTGAGTTTGAGACCTGTCTTAGTCATTTCCATAGCAGAGTGACTCAACAGGACCTGTTTGGCCCAGCCTCTGCTCAGCTGATGTAGAGCTTTGCAATTGGCCTTGTCAGTCACCCCATGCCCTTTGTCACCCTTCCCTGCCCCCTATGTCATCTCACCCCACCAAAACTCTTCCTCCCTATGCTCCAAGTTTAAGTAAACAAAAGGTTGTTACATTAAAGTTGAGTTCCTGTCTTGACAAGACTCCCAGCCTGGTGTGTTTCTTTGGGCTGTTGACACTCAACATCCCGCTCAGCCCTAGAGAGACCCAGCTTGACCCGGACACCTCTCTCCTCTCACCTGGACCTGCCACCTTCAAAGAGCCAATAACCACTGGGCACAGGAACTATCCAGTTTCCATCTGTGCCCTGGAGCTTATGTGGTGGCATAGCTTTCTGTACCCAAATCCCTCCTAGAGAGAACTAGTCTCCCAGGAGTGCTGACACACTTAATATCACAGGCTCACTAGCTCATAGGAGGGACAGGCTCCAGTCAGAGATAGCAAGATCAACTAACATCAGAGATAACCAGATGGTGAGAGGCAAATGAAAGAACTTAAGCAACAGAAACCAAGGCTAGTTGGCATCAGCAGAACCCAGTTCTCCCACTACAACAAGTCCTGGATACCCCAACACACTGGAAAAGCAAGATTCAAGTTTAGAATTGCAACTGATGATGATTATAGAAGACTTTAAGAAGGACATAAATAACTCTCTTAAAGAAATACAGGAGAACACAGGTAAAAAGGTAGAAGCTCTTAAAGAGGAAACACATAAATCCCTTAAAGAATTACAGGAAAACACAACCAAACAGATGAAGGAATTGAACAAAACCATCCAGGATCTAAAAATGGAAATGGAAAACTAACAAAATCAGAAGGGGAGACAACCCTGAAGGTGAAAAACCTAGGAAAGAGATCAGGAGTCAAAGATGGAAGCATCACCAACAGAGTACCAGAGTTAGAAAAGAGAATCTTAGATGCAGTAGATACCATAGAAAACACTGGTAAAACAGTCAAAGAAAATGCAAAATGCAAAATGCAAAAAGCTCTCAACCCAAAACACTCAGGAAATCCAGGACACAATGAGAAGACAAAACTTAAGGATAATAGGTATAGAAGAGAATGAAGATTCCCAACTTAAAGAGCCAGTAAATATCTTCAACAAAATTATAGATGAAAACTTCCCTAACCAAAAGAAAGAGATGCCTATGAACATACAAGAAGCCTACAGAACTCCAAATAGACTAGACCAGAAAAGAAATTCCTCTAGTCACATAACAATCAAAGCACCAAATGCACAAAACAAAGAAAGAATATTAAAGGCAGTAAGGGAAAAAGGTCAAGTAACATATAAAGGCAGACCTATCAGAATTACATCAGACTTCTCAACAGAGACTCTAAAAGCCAGAAGATCCTAGACAGATGTCATACAGGCCCTAAGAGAACACAAATGCCAGCTCAGGCTACTAGACCCAGCAAAACTCTCAACATAAATGGAGAAACCAAGCTATTCCATGAAAAAACAAATTTACATAATATCTCTACACAAATACAGCCCTACAAAGGATAATAGATGGAAAACTCCAACACAGGGAGGGAAACTACACCTTAAAAAAGCAAGAAAGTAGACTTTCAACAAACCCAAAAGAAGATAGCCACACAAACATAATTCCAATTCTAACAACAAAAACAACAGGAAGCAACAATCACGTTTTCTTAATATAATTTAACATCAATGGACTCAACTCCCCAATAAAAAGACATAGATTAACAGACTGGACACATAAATAGGGCCCAACATTTTGCTGCATGCAGGAAACACACCTTAGTGACAAAGATAGCCATTACCTCAGAGTAAAAGGTTGGAAAAAATTTTCCAAGCATATGGTCCCAAGAAACAAGCTGGAGTAGCCATTTTAATATTGAATAAAATAGACTTTCAATCAAAAGTTATCAAAAAACATAAGGGAGGGCACTTCATGCTCATCAAGGGAAAAAAATCTACGAAGAATAATTCTCAATTCTGAACATCTATGCTCCTTTGCAAGGACACTCACATTTATAAAAAAAACTTTACTGAAGCACAAAGCAGACATTGCACCTAACATAATAGTGGGTGATTTCAACAACTTACTCTCAATAATAGATCATGGAAACAGAAATTAAAGAGAGATCCAGTGAATCTAAGAGAAGTTATGAACTAAATGGATTTAACAGATATCTATAGAACATTTCATCCTAAATCAAAAGAACATACCTTTTTCTCAGCACCTCATGGTACCTTCTCCAAAATAGACCATATAATTGATCACAAAACAGGCCTCAACAGATACAAGAGATTGAAGTATTCCCATGCATCCTATCAGATCACCATGGACTAAGCCATGGTCTTCAATAACGACAACAACAACAACAACAACAACAACAACAACAACAAAACAACAGCAGAAAACCCATATACACATGGAAACTGAACAACTCTCTACTCAATAATAACTTGGTAAAGGAAGAAATAAAGAAAGAAATTAAAAACTTTTTAGAATTTAATAATGTGAAGGCACAACATACCCAAACTTATGGAACACAATGAATGCAGTGCTAGGAGGACAACTCAGCTCTGAGTGCCTCCAAAAAGAAACTGGAGAGAGCATACACTAGCAGCTTGACAGCACATCTGAAAGCTCTAGAACAAAAAGAAGCAAATACACACAAGTGGAGTAGACGGCAGGAAATAATCTAACCTAGAGCTGAAATAAACCAAGTAGAAACAAACAAACAAACAAACGAAAAACTATACAATGAATAAACAAAACCAGGAGCTGGTTCTTTGAGAAAATCAACAAGATAAATAAACCCTTAGCCAAAATAGCCAGAGGGCACAGAGTCAGTGTCCAAATAAACAAAATCAGAAATGAAAAGGGAGACATAACAAAAGAAATAGAGGAAATTCAAAAAAATCATCAGATTTTACTACAAAAGCCTGTACTCAACAAAGCTGGAAAATGTGGCTGAAATGAACAATTTTCTAGACACATACCTGGTACCAAAGTTAAATCAGGATCAGATAACCCATCTAAACAGTCTCTGTTTAACAGGGGTTAGTCCATAACCCCTAAAGAAATAGAAGCAGTCATTAAAAGTCTCCCAACCGAAAAAAAAAAAAAACAAAAAACAAAAAAACAACCCCCCCCAAAACCCAGGACCAGATGGGTTCAGTGCAGAATTCTATCAGACCTTCCAGAAGACCTAATATCAATACTCTTCAAACTGTTCCACAAAAGAGAAACAGAAGAAACACTATCCAATTTGTTCTATGAAGCCACAATTATGCTTATACCCAAACCACAGAAAGACCCAACAAAGAAAGAGAACTTCAGACCAATCTCTCTTATGAATATCAATGCAAAAATACTCAATAAAATTCTCGCAAACTGAATCCAAGAACACATCAAAACAATTATTCACTACAATCAAGTAGGTTTCATCCCATGGATGCAGGTATGGTTCAATATATGGAAATCCATCAGTGTAATCCACTATACAAACTCAAAGAAAAAGCCACATGATCACCCCAGTAGATGCTGAGAAAGCATTTGGCAAAATTCAACATCCCTTCATGGTAAAAGTCTTGGAAAGATCAGGAAAGGCCCATACCTAAACATAGTAAAAGCAATATACAGCAAGCCAGAACCCAACATCAAACTAAATGGAGAGAAACTTGAAGCAATCACACTAAAGTCAGGGACTAGACAAGGCTGCCCACTCTTCCTCTATCTATTCAATATAGAACTGGAAGTCCTAACTAGAGCAATTAGACAACAAAAGAAGGTCAAAGGGACACAAACTGGAAAGGAAGAAGTCAAAGTTTCACTATTTGCAGATAATATGGTAGTATACTCAAGTGACTCCATAAATTCCACCAGAGAACTCCTAAACCTGATAAACAACTTTAGCAAAGTGGCTGGATACATAAAATTAACTCAAACAAATTAGTAGTCTTCCTCTACTCAAGGGATAAACAGGCTGAGGAAGAAATTAGGGAAATGACACCCTTCACAATAGTCACAAATAATGAAAAATACCTTGGTGTGACTAACTGTGCTCTCCCCAAGCCTTGAGCATTCCAGAAAGTCCTTGTTTTCCACAGGACCTTAAAGACCCAGGTGGAGTCATCCCTGGCTGCATGTACAACTTTCTTCAGGAACTTAGACTGCCTGCTGAGTTTGCCTTGAGACATAATCTAGCTGAAACCAAGGATGGGTTCCCTGGGCTTCCCCTATATATACAAAGTGCTGATCTTCAAGCCTTGATCAGAGAACTTTGTCTTGGCTTCGTGCTTATGTCACCCCTCTGTCTCTTTTTTATTTCCAGCCCTCCTTTCAGGTGAACCCAGTTCTTCCATGGCTGATGTGTGGCTACATCTAACCAAGCAAGTGAAAGATTTGTATGACAAGAACTTCAAGACTCTAAAGTAAAAAAATCAAAGATCTCAGAAGATGAAAAGATCTCCCATGCTCATGGATTGGCAGGATTGATATAGTAAAAATGGCCATCTTTCTGAAAGCAATCTATAGATGCAATACAATTCCCATCAAAATTCCAACTCCATTCTTGACAAAGTTAGGAAGAATTTTCTAATTCATTTGGAATAACCAAAAACCCAGGATAGCTAAAACTATACTCAACAATAAAAGAACTTCTGGGAGAATCACCATCCTGCCTCAAACTGTATTACAGAGCAATAGTAGTAAAAATTTTATGGTATTGGTACAGAGACAGGCAGGTAGATCAATGGAATAGAATTGAAGACCCAGAAATGAACCTACACATCTATGGTCACTTGATCTGTAACAAAGGAACTAAAACCATCCAGTGGAAAAAAGAGCATTTTCAACAAATGGTACTGGTTCAACTGGCAGTCAGCATGTAGAAGAATGCATATTGATCCATTTTTATCTCCTTGTACAAAGTTCAAGTTCAAGTGGATAAAGGACCTTCGCTTAAAACCAGATACATTGAAACTTGTAGATGAGAAAGTGGGGAAGAGCCTCGAACACATGGGCACAAGGAAAAATTTCCTGAACAGAAAACCAGTGGCTTATGTTCTAAGATCAACAATCAACAAATGGGACCTCAAAAAATTGCAAATCTTCTGTAAGGCAAAGGACACTGTCAGTAGGACAAAACAGCAACCAACAGATTGGGAAAAGATCTTTACCAATCCTACATTTGATAGACGCTAATTTCCAATATATACAAAGAACTCAAGAAGTTAGACTCCAGAAAACAAAATAACTTTATTAAAAAAAAACTTTTTTTTTTTTTTTTAGCACAGAGCTAAACAAAGAATTCTCAACTGAGAATTATCAAATGGCCAAGAAGCACCTAAAGAAATGTTCAATATCCTTAATTATCAGAGAAACTCAAATCAAAACAACCCTGAAATTTCACCTCAGACCAGTCATAATGGTTAAGATCAAAAACTCAGGTGACAGCAGATGCTGGTGAGGATGTAGAGAAAGAGGAATACCCCTCCATTGTTGGTGGGATTGCAAGCTGGTATAACCACTCTGAAAATCAGTCTAGTGGTTCCTCAGAAAATTGGACATAGTACTACCTGAGGACCTAGTTATAAGACTCCTGGGCATATACCCAAAAGATGCTTCAATTTGTAACAAGGACACATACTCCACTATGGTCATAGCATCCTTATTTATAGTAGCCAGAAGCTGGAAAGAACTCAGATGTCCTTCAAAAGAGGAATGGATACAAAAAATGTGGTACATTTACACAATGAATTACTACTCAGCTATTAAAAATAATGACTTCATGAAATTATTAGGCAAATGGATGGAACTAGAAAAAAATGATTCTGAGTGAGATAACCCAGTCACAAAAGAACATACATGGTGTGTACTCATTGAGTAAGTGGATATTAGTTCAAAAGCTCAGAATGCCCAAGATACAATTCACAGGCAGTATGAAGTTCAAGAAGAAGGAAGACCAAAGTGTGGATGCTTCAGTCCTTCTTAGAAGAGGGAAAAAATTTCTTAGGAAAGGTAGAGGGTGGGAGGGACTTGGGAGGAAGAAAGCAGGCGGAGTGGGCATAAAGGGCAAGGATCAGGTACGGGAGGTGAGGGAGATGATATACAGAGGGTAAGAAATTTGGACAGAAGTGTATATCACTGGGGGATTGGGAACTGGGAATAGCCACCAGCAAGTCCCAGATACCTGGAAAGCAAGAGGCTCCCAGGATCCAATGGGTCTGAGATTAGCTGAAATGCCCAACAAAGGGTAGGGAGAACCTATAGAGACCATATCCAAAGGTTAAGCAAGGCCCCCAGTTCGGGGAGGGGTCTACCCACTCAATTCCAAATTTTTAACCCAGAATGTCTCCTATCTAAAAAAAATATGGGACAAAGTGTGGAGCAGAGATGGAAGGAAAGGCCATCCAGAGACTACCCCACCTGGGGACCCATCATAAACAGACACCAAACTCAGTCATTATTGTGGATGGCAAGAAGTGCTCGCTGGCAGGAGCCTGTATAGCTGTCTCCTGAGAAGCTCTACCAGAGCCTGACAAATACAGAGGCAGATGCTCACAGCCAACTGTTGGACTGAGATGGGAATCCCAATGGAAAAGTTAGAGCAAGGACTGAAGGAGCTGAAGGGGTTTGAAACCCTATAAGAAGAACAACAATATCAACCAACTAGACCTCCCAGAGCTCCCAGGGACTAAACCACCAACCAAAGAGTACACATGGAGCAACCCATGGCTCCAGCTGCATGCGTAGCAGAGGATGGCATTGTCTGGAATCAGTGGGAGGAAAGGCCCTTGGTCCCATGAAGGCTCAATTCCCCAGTATAGATAGATGAATGCCTGGGTGGTGAGATGGGAGTGGGTGAATGGTTGGGGGAGCACCTTCATAGAAACAGGGGAGGGGGTGGCATAGGGGGTAAAACTGGGAAAGGGGATAACATTTGAATGTAAATATATAAAATAGCCAATTAAAAAAGAGAAGTATTTCACCAGGATGAAGATCAGTTTTCTCTTCAAAGTATTATCCAGGCATTAAAGTTGGATAGTTCAAATGTATTACAGTGGGTGAAATATATTTTACCAAAATATATAACAGATATTTTAAAACCCAAATGTGTATCAGTTTATTAATCCATAAGCAAAATGCAGTGTATACATATATTGGGTAATTTGGATGTAAAACAATAAAAATATTGTCATAGCATGGGGAACTTTTGAAAACACTAAACTGAGTGAGAAAATAAAAGAAAACTTTACTACTCAGAAAGGTGAGACAGGAAGATCACAAGTTTGAAGATAACATATACCAAACAACAAGATCTTACTTCAAAATAAATAAATGAAAAAAATTTATTGTTTGGTTCCATTTAAATGAAACATGCAGAACATAAAAATCCAGAGAAACAGAAAGTAGACTTGTGTTTATCTGCGTTTGGGGTGAGGGACAAGTGAGGAGCTGGTTTCTTGTAGAGCAATAACCCTAAATAAGTATTTCAGGATTTGATCAGAGTGATGGCTGGTACCTTGTGGATATACTAAATTCAAAACTGTAGAAGGATAACTTTGAGGTGTATAAATTATATTCCAACTGAAAAAAATCCTAATGAGGTAGTCTTTAATATTTATTGAAAAAATATATATGTAACAGGCAACTATATGTTTAAATCTCAACTAATAATACCTTACATGGTTTATAACTAAGCATATAATTAATCACCATTTTCAAATGTGTGGTATTATCTCAGACAGAAAAATAGATGGACAAAATAAAATAGAACCAATCTACAAAACAAAGCATATTTGGGAAATTGATGTAAGTAAAGAACATACTTGACACTACTGCAGAAAATGAATGTTATTCGGAAGTAGCACAAGACTAGTAATTTTTCATTATGGGGAAATAAGATCTCTATCTTATACCATAGCTAAATATTAATGAGTCTATAGACAAATTAAAAACTGTGTTCTAGAATCTATATGTTACAAAAATTTCTCTTAAAATTACGTCAAAACTAAAATTCACATGAAAACATGATAACATACATGGTTCAAATACTTACATAAGGTGTTGAAGAAAAACTGCTAAATGTGTGTAAATAAAATACTTTAAATCTGTGTAACTCTGTATTCAATTTTCTTTTTTATATACACAAACATTTTATTTTTTAAAAACCACCTAGGAAAAAGTAAAATTGTTGTTACGTCAATAGCCCATCTTCTCTTATAGGGATATTTTGATGTTTATGAATATAAAGCATAAGAAACTATTACATAATTCAACAATATAACAACAAAATCCTGTCATGAGAACCAGATAAACCCTGAGGACATCATAGTAAGTGGGATGACCCAAATATCATATAATGATGTCACCTACATGTGTAATTTTAAGAGGTTGAATTCATAAAAACAGAATAGGAAGATCCTCAGGGATTATGGGAGGGAGCAGATAGTGGGCAAGTTGTCAGAGAGTACTGACAGAGCTTGTTTGAAGAGTAGAAGCTTCCGAGTGTTGATTGCTTGGAAATATATGCATTCTACCTTGGCTTTTAGATAAAAGTTTGAGTTGGAAATAGACTCTGTTTTGAATTATTTCTCATCTTCTAGTTTCCCATAGAGTTACTGAGAGGTTTGAAATAATTGTAATTACTAATGAAATTACTACTGTTCTAATTACTCTTCTGTCTCTAGAATTTTACAAAATCTTTTTGTTCTTTATATCAAAAAGAACAACTTGAGAAACCTTCTTGTGCTTCTTTTTGATCTTCCATGTGGAGCACATTCTTGCCCTTTCAGTCAGATATGGCACCCTGGGTATATTTTAGAGAGATAGATTGAGGATAGATTTTTGGCTTTGGTGTGGCAAAAATGGATAATAAAGCAAATGTACTGCCTGCCTATCTTTCATAGCTGAGGTATTATAGCTAGGGCCTTAAAAAGATAAATAAGGAAGATGATTAATGTGTGTTTGTGTCTGAGTCTCTGTCTCTCTGTCTCTGTCTCTCTGTCTCTCTGTCTCT
>JANHMN010000003.1:97520168-97560007 GCA_030674055.1 Rhabdomys pumilio | reverse complement strand
GAGAGAGAGAGAGAGAGAGAGAGAGAGAGAGAGAGAGAGAGAGAGGAGAGAGAGAGGAGAGAGAGAGACAGAGAGAGAGAGGATGTATATTGGGGGAACATGTGAAGGTCATAGGACAACTTTGTGGAGTTGGTTCTCTTCTTTTAATTTTATATGGGTTCTGGGGGTCAAAATTAGCTCATCTGGCTTGCTTCACCAGGTATCTGAGCCACCTTGCCACCCTTATTTATTATTTACTTATTGCATGTTTTGTAATTTGGTCACTAGTGCAAAATAAGGGAAAAGAAAAACAAAAAGGTATGAAATTATGGACATGAAAACATACTGTCAGAAACATATGACACTGACTAAGTGTTATAGTTATTGAAACATATATGAATGTTTTGAATTATTTGAAGCTAAATATCCTGTAATTTCACCAAAAGCAAGATGTAAACATAAGCTGTTTACTAAAGGACCCAAGTCAAACAAATGTTAGAAATGAACTGATAGTGAGGACATGGAAGGTAAATCCTGAACAATAAAAGAACTTCCAAAGGAATCACCATCCCTGATCTCAAGCTGTACTACAGAGCAATATAAATAAATAAATAAATACCGAATGATATTAGACAGGTCAATGAATGGAATAGACTCAAAGACCCTGAAATAAACCCATACACTATGGACACTTAATTTTTGACAAAGAAGCCAAAAATATACAATGGAAAAATAGTGCTGGTTTAACAATCGGTATGCATGTAGAAAAATGCAAATTGATCCATATTTATTATCCTCCACAAAGCTCAAGTCCAAGTGGATGAAGAACCTCCACATAAAGCCAGAGACACTGAATGGTTTAAAAATAATGGTTTAAAAGTGGGAAATAATCTTGAACACATTGGCACAGGGTTGGGGGCATTTCCTGTATGGAACACCAGTGGCTAAGGCTCTAAGATGACCAGTTGATAAATGGGACCTCTTGAAACTGAAAAGTTTCTGTAAGTCAAAGGACACTGACAGCAGGACAAAATGGCAGCCTACAGGTTGAGAAAAGATCTTACTGACTATGTCCAACAGAGGGCTAATATTCAAAATACATAAAGAACTCAAGAAGTTAAGACTCCAAAAACCCAAATAACTCAATTAAAAATGGGTTACAAAGCTAAATAGAGAATTCTCAGCAGAGGAATCTTGAGTGGCCAAGAGACACTTAAATAAATGTTTGGCATTCTTATTCATCAGGGAAATAGAAACCACTGTGATTTCACCTTACACCAACCAGAATGGCTAAGATCAAAAACTCAAGTGACAGCACATGCAGGCAAGGATGTAGAGACAGGGGAGCCCTCCTTCATAGCTGGTGGGATTGAAAACTGGAACAACCACTCTGAAAATCAATCAAAAATTGATGTTCCACAATATCACAAGGATACATGCTCTACTATGTTTATAGCAACCTTATTCACAATTGCCAGAAACTGGAAGCAAGCCAAATGCTCTTCAACTGAAGAATGGATGAAGAAAATGGGGTTCATTTACACAAAGGAATACTATTCAGCTATTAAAAAAAGGACACCATTAATTTTGCAGGCAAATGGATGGAACTAGAAAGTATCCTGAGTGAGGTAACCCAGACCCAAAAGGACATGCATTGTATGTACTCACTGATAAGCAGATATTAGCCAAAAGGTATAGAATACCCATGATGCACCACACACGCCCTAAGGAAGACCCAACAGAAGATGCTTCAGTCACTTAGAAGGAACAACAAAATAATCATGGGAGGTAGAGGGAAGGAGTGACCTGGGAGAGGGGAAGGAGAGGGGGCAGAATCAGGTATGGGGCAGACAGGAGAGAAACCCAGAAGTCCCTGAGAATGAATGGAAATATGCAGCTGCCAGAAGTGGGGGATGGAGGGTACCTCTAGAAAGTCCCAGAGACCTTGGATAGGGGAGGTTCCTAGGATTCATTGTGGGCGACCTTAGCCAAAATGCCCAACAGTGGGAATATGAAACCTGAAGAGGCGACCTCCAGTAGTTAGAATGGGTCCCTAGTGGAGAGATGAGGACACCAACCCATCTGCAAAAAGTTTGACCTAAAATTGTTCCTGTGTAAAAAAAAAATGCAGGGACAAAAATGAAGCAGAGACTGAAGGAATGGCTGACCAGTGACTGGCCCAATTTGGGGCCTATCCCATGTGCAGGCAGCAAACCCTGACACTATTATGATGCTATGTTGTGATTGAAGACAGGAGCTTAGTATGACTGTCCTCTGAGATGCTCTACCAGCAGCTGACTGAGACAGATGCAGATACTCATACCCAAGCATTTGACTGAGATCAAGGATCTATATAGAAGGATTAGGGGAAATATTGACTGTATAGGCAGGAAAAAATATCTCTTAAAAGAACACACATGCTGCCCTGTTTCCTCTGCACTCCATCTTCTGGTCCGCACCTCTAACCACAATCCCAGAAGCCTGCAGTCATCAGGGACAATCATGTGAGATCCCTACTCTAATTCCTGGCCTTCCAGACCTTCTGGGCAAACCCTGCAGCTGAGACCTCTGCTATGTGTGCTCTGCATTCCATTTCTGGGGCCGTAGCTCTGCTTGCATCCTTGGAGGCCTGCTGCCACCTGGGACAATAAGCTTTAACTGAAATCCCAGAGACCTACTGACATTGGGGACTACCAGAACTGCTATTCCTACTAGGGTCAACCAGATGGTTAAAGGCTAGCATAAAAACACAATCAACAAAAGCTAGGGCAATATGGCATTATCAGAACCCAGCTATTCTTGTTGGATACCCAGCAAGCCCTGGATATCCTAACACACATGAATCATAAGAAAATGACCTTAAATATAATCTTATGAAAATGATAGAGGCTTTTAAAGAAGAAATGAATAAATCTCTTAAAGAAACACAAGAATACAATCAAACATATAGAGGCCCTTAAAGAGGAAATGAATAACCATAAAAAAATATAGGAAAATATAATCAAAATGATGAAGGAAATGAATAAAACTGTTCAAGACCTGAAAATGAAAATATAAGCAATAAAGAAAACACAAACTGAGGAAATCCTGGAGATGGGAAACCTAGGAACACAAGTGTCACCAACAGAATATAAAAGACGGAAGGGAAAATCTGTAGAAGATACCATAGAAGAAACTGACACATCAGTCACGAAAATGCTAAAGCTAAAAAGGAGGCTTATAAATGGATATTAGCCTTAAAGTACAGGATAACCATACTATAATTCACAGACCCAAGTTAACCAAATAACAAGGAGGGTCCAAGGAAGGATGCTTGAATTTTACTCAGAAGGAAAAACAAAATATACATAGGAGGAAACTGAATAGGGGAGGGGTTGGGGAGGGGAAGATCAGGTATAGGGAGAGTGTGGGAGAGAGAAATGAAATCGGTGGCAGGCAAGGGAGAAGGCATCTTTAGAATGTGTCAGAGATCTGATATGGGGGATGCACCAAGAATTTCTATGGGAGTGATTCTAGTTGAGACTCTCAGCAGTAATGGCTATGGAGCTTGAAGAGGCCACCTTCTGTAGCCAGGAAGGACTCCCAGTGGAGGGATAAGGACACTAACCCACCCACAAATTCTTTGACAAAAATGTGTGCTGCCTACAAGATGTTCAGGGACAAAGATGGAACAGAGACTGAGGGAATGGCCAACTAATGACTGTCCCAACTTGAAATCCATCCTATGGGAAAGAACCAATCCCTAATTAATGATACTCTGTTATGCTTGCAGACAGGAGCCTAGCACAACCGTTCTCTGAGAACTCTACCCAGCAACTGATGGAACAGATGCAGACTCACAGCCAAACATTAGACAAAGCTTGGGGAGTCTTGTGGAAGAGTTGGGGGAAGGATTAAGGATCCTGGAGGGGATAAAGACTCTATAAGAAGACCAACATAGTCAACTAACCTGGACCCTTGGGGTCTCCAAGAGACTGACCTACCAACCAAAGGGCAACGATGGCCTGGACCTAGGTCCACCACACATATGTAGCAAATGTACAGGTTCATCTTCATGTTGTCCCCCAACAACTGGAGCAGGGGCTGTTCCTGAATGTGGTGCCTGCCTGTGGATCTTGCTCCTCTAACTGGGCTGCCTTATTTGGCCTCAGTGGGAGAGGATGTGCCCAGTCCTACAGTGACTTGATGTGCCAGGGTGGGCTGATTCCCAGGGGGTCCTCTCCCTTCTCAGAGGATAAGGAGAGGGGCATGAGGGGTGAGACTGTTTGAGGAAAGGACTGACAGGAGAGAGGGTGCTGACATTGAGATGTAAAGTGAATAAATTAATGAATGAATGAATGAAAAAAAAAAGAACATGCATTGCCTGGTATAGTACTTCACATCTGTAATCTCAGCATCTGGGAGGCTGAAGCAGAATAGCCATGAGATTGAGGTCATCTGGGGCTACAAGTGAGCCTAGTTTCAAAAGCAAATAAACAGTGCTAGAGATGGCTCAGTGGTTTGGATCACCAGGCCTCTTGTAGACCACTTCAGGTCGCTTCAGTGCACCCATAACAGGTGGCTCACAACCAGTTGTCATTCCAGCTCCAGCTGATCCAGCATCCTCTTCTGGTCTCTGCAGGTACTGCACTCATGAGCACAGACCTACATGCAGACACATATACATAGCTAAAAATAATAAAAACAAAGAAATAAACCAAAGCAAGGGAATAGTGGTCTCTGTAACATCATAGAATAAGGCTTTCACATTTAGGAGGGAAGATAATTTCTCATTTATGACTGATTTTCTCCCTAAAATGTTAATAAAGAATAACATTATAATGTTATAAGATGTACAAGAATACAGCCAGGCAATGGTGGTGCCTTTAATTCTAGCACTCAGGAGGCAGAGGCAGGTGGATCTCTGTGTTTAAGGCAGCCTGCACTACAGAGTGAATTCCACAACAACCAGGGCTACACACAGAAGCTTGTCCAAAACAAAACAAAACAAAACAAAACAAAACAAAACAAAACATCAAACCAAACCAAACCAAACCAAACCAAACCAAACCAAACCAACCAACCAAACAAATGATGTGCAAGAACTCATAGGCATGGAGGTTTCACTTTATTAAAGGGAACGGAAGAAATGAGCAAAAAAAATGGTGGAAAACATTGAGAACAAGGAGGAAATTAGAACCTCAAGTGAGCACATTAATCATCTCTCACAGAACAGAGTTTTCTTATTCTCCTTTGAGATTCTGGAAGTTGAAGATCTAATTCAACCATATTGATTTATCATTTAATCTGGGGCTACAGAAAGGGCAAAAGAGAACACTTCGAGGAATAAAGATATCAGTTCAAGGAACTAGCCTGTGAGTTCATCAAGTCCAACAATCTGATCTTCAGTCTTTTGTGCAGAAACAGTTTTAGTCTTGGCCTCAGAGCTGCTGATTTAAGTATTCCAGGTGCCCCAATAAAGCTCCCAACTGACCAATGATTAAGACCAGACATCTCTTAGTCAATTACAATATGAAATATTAGAAGTTTAAGTTCAACTGACCTTGAAACTCCTACCCACTCAGTCAGTGAGTCTGGATTCAACAGTGATGTAATGCTGAAAGGCAACTGGTTCGAGCGTCTTGGTGTTTTCCCTCTCCATGTCATTTAGTGGTGGTGGTGGAGTATGTTTGTGTTGGACTCGTAGGCTCTCTTTCCCTGCAGAATTGTAATTGCTATTGAGTGCTTCCTTTGCTGACCTTCCTACTGCTTCTGCTGATGTGTTCCTGGTCTGAATGATGCTTAGATCCAGAAGCATGTACCAGTGATATAGCACATGATCAGAGGAAGAACTCAACTCAGAAAAACAGGCAAAGTGGAACATCCAAAGGAAAAGATGCCCTCAGCACATAAACAACTGCTATCAACACAAGTGGTGGGACAGTGGGGGACACCTGTGAAGGACATGGGAAATTCCTTTTCTCTTGGCTTAATGTCTTGATTTTGTGTTGTTTTCCTATCCTTGTATTTTCAGGATGATACTGTATTTAGGCCCAAGAAAGATGTGCAAACAAAACTCTGCTAGAGTAAAAATAATGTGTGAATCATGCAGTTTGCACAGTAGCAGAAGGCTGAACACACACAGTGCTCTTGTGTTGTAGGGGGTTCACGTTAAGTAACTTTCCTAATAATATCCTTGTAATTTTCTCAATAACAGGATTAGTAGTAAACCCCCGGGGAAGGTTGCAAGAACCCATTTTCTCAAGTTATTTAAAACTCAGACTCAACAAACTCCCCTCATTTATAGCATGGTGTAAACCTTGTAACAGACTTTCGAGATAGCAAGGATGTGCAAGTAAGTGGCTTCTAGCACAAACGTCTTTTTTTTTTTTTTAAAGAGTTATGTTAAAAGTAACTCACAAGTATTACATTTGACTTTAACAAATTTTGAAAAACGAGGCTTATATTCATCAGCATATGTAATGTATCTGCCAGTTTAGTTCAAATTGACTCTTTAAATGGACATTTTCCTCAAATGTGTTTGAATCGTGCCAAGCTTTTAAAAGTATAATTTAGAACTTAAAATCATGCTTTGAAGGATTCTGATGTAAATGCTTCTTCCAAATCATGATGAGTTGCTGGGGCTGTTTTACTGTTCTCAGCTCCTTTGCTAAACACTCAAAGATCTGTAGCTCTAAGAGGCCTTCTCTTTCTTTTTATTTGTTTTATTCTTATTTTATAATTTAGGCAATTATTAGGCCCACAAATATCACATCTCAAAACTTATTTTTCACTACAAAACTGAGAGATTCAGATGGGATTTAAATTGTCAAAAAAATTGGGTCCACTCTAGTGCTTTTTAAACCGTGAGAGTAACTCGATCCTGTGGCTTAAGAATACTGAGATGGAAATAAAGGAACTGAAGGGTTCAAACGTCATTCTGAAGTGAATTACTCCTCAGAGTGGATCACGGGAGGAGGCAAGTTACCATTTATCATTAAGAGCCTTGGTGAGTGTTCTTTAGAGAAAAATCTAGGAAGGCTGCATAAGTCTGTGGAGGTGCTTTCTTTAGCTCCTTCTTAGGTTTTTATGGCTGAGAACAGGCTTCCAGGTGCATGGACAGGTTGAGTCTGAAGGGCTCTGCTGCGCTGTGACAATTCTGAGAACAGCTCAGGTCCAGACTAGCTGTACTTTCTCAGATAAAAACAGCAGGAAATCGTTCTGACCCTGTGGGCACAGGAGTCCGCAACACTGCACCGAGAAGTGGTTTGCAGCCCTAATCACCCCCACCATAGCTGCACAACCTGAAACTGGGGACTTTACTACATCAAGCCTCCACTCCAGCAACATGACATTCAGGCCAACGTTTTCCTATTAGTTCTCTTGTTGTTGGCTTTTTTATATTTGATTGAAACAAAGATTTTAATGTAGCTGAGCTGTGTGGCATGACGAAGGAAAGGGAACCGTTTAATTGAAGCTGAACATTTTGATAGTGTCTACATCGCTATTAAAGGCAGGGAGGCAATTCCTCCTGTTTAAGTTTGAATCTGAACTCTCCACCATTGCACACTGTACGGTTTAGGATAGGTCACTTTAGTCTAAGCTCCAATTTCCCACACGTTTTATACTTAGTAATAACGGTGTTTGCTGCTGTAATGATGATGGGAGTGTAAGGAGTGCTGAACACAGTACTATAATCCCAGAGCAAGCAAAATGCAGAGTCTAATGCTCTTTAGAGAAGCCTGAACTGTTTGCATTTAAATATGGGGATATTCTGAACAGATTCCTTCCTGTATTCTGTATACCAGACAAGACTAAAACACAACAGAAAAGTAAAATATATCGGTGGCAAGCTCAGGCAAGGGAAGAGACCTATGGACTCCGAGGCATTAGCTAGATCCCTGCAGTAAGGGCAGTGAAAACATTAGGTCTGCTTCTCTCTTTCTTGAGTCTGGAAGTAAGGGGAGACATTTTTGAGAAATGATGGTTAAGTTTCTGTGCAGAGAACAAGAGGACACCTCGATGGAGGACGGGTGAGGGACTTGCCCAGAAGCCAATAGTGAGTTTAAAGCCACCTTCTCTTTATTGCTTCAAATTGTTTCTCTTGGTACGTTCTTGGGATTTGCCAAATGCACCCTGGTAAAGCACGGAGACAACTCACCTACTGATCTTATGGAACTTCACCTTCTATTAAGAATTACTGAGCAATGGCTTATTTCAACGTGGCGTGTGGAGTGTCTAAAGATCCAGGATTCTTCTGT
Organism: Rhabdomys pumilio; assembly: GCA_030674055.1. Classification (NCBI taxonomy): domain Eukaryota; kingdom Metazoa; phylum Chordata; class Mammalia; order Rodentia; family Muridae; genus Rhabdomys; species Rhabdomys pumilio. The sequence continues at coordinate 97,551,788 of JANHMN010000003.1, read as the reverse complement.
TAAGCCTTTTCTCCTTCAGTGAGAGGCAGGAAATATCAACAGCATCATAACTCTTCTGCCTTTTTCCCCTTCTGCTCTGTCAGCACTCACTCATTATATATGTATGTAAGATTCTAACTTTGTTTACTTGACTCCTGCCTCCAGGTATGGCCCTGGGTACTGAGAAGATAAATTGAAGTTGATAGTGTGTGGTAACATCTTGATTAAGGGCCTAAAAATCTTTTGCACATATATTCTGAACATTTTCAGGAAAATAAGATGTTCATAGTATCATTTTATTTGTGATATTATATACTGTTATAATACAAATATTTTATTTAACCATTCCTTCATTGGTACATATTTATTTCTGTTGCTTTTTTTATTCTCACAAAAAAATCATAAATGCATAGTTATTTGTGAATGTGTGGAGTATTCTTATGAAATAAACCCTCGCAAAGGAAATTATTGAATCAAGTAATGGTTAATTGTAATGTGTTAGTAATTGTTGTCAAATTACTTTTTAGAAATTTTATGTCAATGTGTACACCCAAAGCGTATCCACACATGCATCCTCTGTTTCTCTACTGACATCAGCCTGGTCAGCAAGAACTTTCAGTACCTTTGCCAGCCTAAAACATAAAAAATAATTACATTTTTGAAATAATTCACACACTATTGATTACTAATAGCATTGGACATACTTTGCATATTTTAGGGCACCTGCATTTCTTATTTTGTACATTTGTATGTTTATATCTTGTTTGTATACTTTTATTAATAGGTCTTGTGAATATTAAGCCTGTTGAGAACATGCTATTTTCCCAGTGAATGTGTCTGGATTTATAATAGAAATTTAAAGTTTTGAATTGATCCAATTTGTCATATTTTTACTTCTCAATTTCTGGCCTTAATGTTTTCCTTAAAATAAGCCAGCAACCCAAATAAATTAACAAACAAACCAACAAAGTAAACAACAACAGCAATAACAAAAGAATAAATTCACAAGAAAGCAAAAATTAAAAAAAAATAGGCCAGCATATATTCACCTATATTCTTTTTAGTAACTTTAAGGTTTTAGTTACTACATTAATATATGATCACTCTTGGATTTATGTAGGTGTGTAAAATATGTTTATATTTATGTTAATATTTGTTATTTAGTTAATTGTTAAATGCATCTTTAATTGATCTGAAATGCTGATAGTATCATATAGTATACTACTGAAGATACAAAGCTACCAAATATCTTTGAAGTGAGGAGATTAAAATCAGATCTGTCAGGGAGGGCTAGGTACAAAGTAACTACACCATCACTGAATGGAAAGGAAAGGAATTAATACAAGAATACATTAATGCATAGGTGAATAACTGAATGACTGAGTAATTGGGTAAATTTTGTTTTCTATTTGAAATGCCAGGTTTATAAAGAGAAGAAACTGAGGAAGTTGTCCTGTATGAAAATGGAGAAGAAAAAGCAGACTGAAAAGTAAATGATAGCCAGTTTGTTCACTTTAAGTTTTAAAATTTTAGATTTTTTTTTAAAAGGAAGAGCTAGATGATTCAGCTAGTAAAAGCAACTGTTTTTAAGCTTGGTTATCTGAGTTCAGTCCTCAGAATCCACATGGTGGAAGGAAAGAACTGACTCACACATTGTTTCATGACTTGTGCATGCATGGTGTGGCAAGTGGTTATGCAGACACACACACACACACACACACACACACACACACACACACACACACACACACCACAGTGTAAAACAAATCAATCCATAAATACAAATTTGAACTTGTGGTTTCAATAGAGCATTTATGTATTGTATGAGGGAAGAAAGAGAAAGGGAGAGATGGGATGCTTTTTAGTAATTTAATTATTTTTCTTAGGCATCTTCTGTATTTAAAAGGAAACACTGCATTTTTCTGTATGGCTGTCAACCTCACAGAGTGAAGTAGTGTCCAGTTCATTGGTGGAGAGTTAGCTGGGGCTATCAGATCCTCCCTCCTCCTCTCCCTTCCCTCAGATCCTTCCTGCTCCTTTCTTGTCCCTCTTATCTCTGTCCCAGCCTTGAATTCATGCATCAGTATCCTGTTACCTTCCTCCTAGCATCAGAGAGGGGTGGTGCTTCCACTCTAGCATTCTTGCTGAGGAATGAAGGACTGAAGGACTGCACCAGAAGGGAAAAGAGATGGTGGAGGAAGAGGCATCTTTAACTCTTGCCAATGTTTCCAAGCTTATTGACAGTCTGAGAAGAGATCAAGGAAGAGAAGCAGAAGATTAGAGGCTCCCTCTGTTGTTTTTTTCAAGAAACCTGGGTCCATCATGCACAAGGCTCATCTTCCACTGGTCTTTCATTAGCTGAGGTGAAGCTAGCAGCTCAGAGAAGTCACAGACCTGAGAGGTGAGTTCTGTCCTCCACAACTGCAGTTGTCATGTGTACAGAGGAGCTCCTAGTGGCTCATTCTGGAACTTCAGAATTTTGTCTTCTGGGAACAGAAGTCTTAGTGGTTCAGGGTCAAACAAAGGTCAGGGAAAATGTATTCTTGATTCATGGAGTCAAGAAAACACCATTATTTCCAGGGAACTGGGTCTGTGTTGGAAATCACTGGCTTAAAATACAGATGTTGGGACTAGAGTTCCTGTGAGGTAGTAACTAGTTACACTTCTTTTCTCTAGACCCACCGTATAAAGTCCATTATTTGAGACATATGCAACTTCTGTATTTTGTCATAGAGATAGATATAAAGTTTTTTCAGGCAGAGATTTTTCTGAACAGTAGCTTCAAATCAGAGAATCTAAGGGCAGATGAGATTCTGGTAGCCTGATTATCTAAAATGTAATTTTGTTCTATTACAATGTTTGAAATGTAGTTTAGCACACTCTATACCAGTTTATTCTTATCACAACTCAGTGAGATATTACTTGCTGTGGTTTTTAGATGAAGACATCAAGGCTCAGAGGGGTCAAGCAGCTTGGCTGAGATCATGGTTCAGAGCAGACCTAATTCCAGCTCTGACTCTGAGGTTTCTGTCTGGTCCCCTCATCATTGCTGCCTCCACAGGCCTGCTTTTTAACAGGCATATTTGCTACAAAAATATAAATCTCCTCAGCAACACATGGTTTTCAGGCCACAATAATTAAATTGCTTTTTTTGACCTTCAGGTGTCTATTAATTTACCTTTACACTTTTCAAATCAGATTTGTGACACTATTAAGAATCAGTTAGAGGTCAGATCATAGAGATACAAACTTCTTTTTGACAAACTTAATGGTTGACTGTACAGGGAAATAGGCATAGGAAACAAAAACCTACCAGATTGTGTTTTGGCAATTAATTGAAACAGAACAGGGAAATTACTCCTAGACTAAAGTGGATGGAGTTGCTAGCTTGTGCCTGTAGCTGCTTCTGGACTTGTTTGTGATCTGTAGTGAATGTAAAAACAGAATGCAACCTTCATACAAATGACTACGCCTCTGCACCAATACCTTTAAGCAGTTTCCTAATTGATGCATTATTATAATTGACATTTGTTTAAACTCCACATCTGAAAGGTTTCTGTACAAAGCTAGTTGCTAGATTTGCCAGGGAAAATAAGAAATAAATAAAGTATTATTTATTGTGACAACTTTCAAGTAAAACAGAATGATAGAGACAAAAGACAGTAGGAGCAGAACCAAAGGCTCCCGTGGGGTGTAGGAGATGAACTGGGCTCTCCCAGCTCTTTCCTGTCCAGACTTGAGAAGCTTGAGGTAACGTGCATCCTGAGCTTAGATTTGCATGAGGTATGCAAACCACTTGAGCCTGGCTGAGTCACAACACCCAGTGAGGAGTGGAAACTGCAGGTTGCCAGACTGATCGGTGTCTAGGGGCCAGTGGTTAACACATGCAAACATGGAATGGAAGCTTGTAGAAACAAGACAATTTTATTTTTTTAAGACCATAGAATAATACTTTTTGGAAACTGATAAGACAGTGAGTTGCTTCAAAGGCATAAACCATCCTATCTATCTATCTATCTATCTATCTATCTATCTATCTATCTATCTATCTATCTATCTATCTATTCCTTTCTCCATTTTGCCTTATCTTATGCGAATTGTAAATTCCGATTACTCATAAAATGTTAACATTTTTATAGCAGGCTGGATAGAAGAGCAGAGTAAGTCTGTTAGTTTCCCTGGAGCCAGCACTTCCAAAGTTCTGAGCACCTTGGCTCCCTGTCTGGTGGATGCTCTGCTTACCTGCAGGCACAGCCACTTGTCCGCACTGAGTTAGTCCTTTCTTTATCTGCCAGAAATGAACATCCAGGGCTCAGATGATAATATGGGGCAAAGAACTTTGGACATTAATATGAATGGAAGTGGAAGAGATAGGTTGCTGTGTTTCTTTTCTGTGCTTGTGTTACAAGAAATCATTTTGATGTATATCTAGGTATGGCAAATAAATGGGAAAATAAATGTTGAGAAATAAGAAAAGTTTAGTGATTTATGTGTAAGGAAGCATACATTCATACTTACATGAGCAGATGTAACACATTGGTTACAGATTAGACTAGACTTGGAAAGATGTTGGTAAAATGCTAGAAATTCTAGTTAAATGCTGGATAGATGTGGTAAAAGATGACAAACAGAATCATTTTAGAATTACTATGAGGAAAAAAATGAACTTATGTTTTATTTAAATAAGAGAACATTTTAATTTTTACTTTCAAAGAAATATTACATTTTTTTAAAAAAGTCCAGGCAATTGCTGGGCAGTGGTGAGACATACCTTTAATCATAGCACTTGGGAGGCAGAGACAAACAAATTTCCATGAGTTCGAGGCTAGCCTGGTCTATAGAGCAAGTTCCAGGACAGCTAGGCTACACAGAGAAACCCTGTCTTGCAAAACCAAACCAAACTAACCAACCAACCAACCAACCAACCAACCAACCAACCAAACCAACCAACCAACCTATTCCAGGCAGTTACCATCACTTTGGTCACAGTTTTATTTTCAGAAGATATTTACTTAGGGCTTAGTGAAGTTAAGAGAAGTTTCATGAGCCATTTTAACTTTTCTGAGAATTTGTTTACATAGAATATTACTTTGAAGAGCTGAGTCTAATTAATTTGCTGGGAAGCATGTATTAAAACATGTTGATTAATTATTTTTGTAAGTTAATTTGATTTGAAGATAGCTTGAGGTTAAAAAAAATAAAGTAGGAAATAAATGTAGCTTTTGATTCAATACAGCTTTCTAACCAGCACTGGTGCCTGTTCATCTTATCTCCAGCAGTCACCCTTGTATTGTGGTTTTCTCCGGGACCACCATGCCATCATCAGCTTACCAAATGTACCACTTTTTTGCATTCAGATTGTATTGTCATTCTTTTATGTCTTAATGCCTTTTAGGCATTAGTCTTACTGGGAGAATATTGTAAGACAATCTTCCTGACCAAACTCCAATAACCTCTTTTCACATCTCAACACCTCACTGGACCTTCTTTTAGAATTAGGAGTAAACACCGAAGAATTTGGGTGTAGTTATCTTGAGCTGTGGAATGGAGGTGAAAAGGGAAGATTGCCTGCCTGTTTTTTAGGAGTTCCTGGTCTTTCATCCAGGCTCCATGTGAGCCTTGCTTACTCCCTCCTTGTCAGCCTCTGTGTAGCCTCTCCTCAATTTTTGGTTTATGTCCTGCTCTTCCTCCTTGTGTTCTGTTATCAAGCCAATGTTTTTCTTTGTAACTGTAGCCATTACAATGTGAAAGTCAATTCTTAGGTAGACTTCTGAACTAAAGAAAATAAATTTAAAATAGTCAATTAATTTTATTACTTAAATTACTTATTCAAAGCAACAATGAAACAGAGATCACATATACATATTATTATCTGAGGAGTTAATTTGGGCACAATCAGGACCCCCTTAGTTTTTTTTAATTAATTTAAAAAATTACTTATAATTAATTGGCAAGTTATTTTTAGCTTTTTGAAAGTTACATCACAGTAATCATCTTTGAAAACAGCACAGGGGACCATTTATAAGTTCATGGTAGATTTATTTGTCTTAAGAATTATTTTGAAAGAAGTATTAGAGTTTAGATTTAGAATAATCACATTTTTGCCTGGAGATACAGAAACTGTGTTAATAATTACTAAATTGTTAAATCCATCAATTTGATTATTAACTGCAGAATTCTAAATTCTCTTCACAGTAGTGATCTCAATCTTTTTACCAAGGCACTTGCAGAATGTTACAGAATTAGATTATCTATCTTGCAGAAATTCCTCAGTCTTCTCTGTGAACAAGTGATATAATGTACTATTAAAGATTGATAGCAAGTAGAAATATGTATGATGTAGAACTATGCACGGGAAGTTGGTTTATAGATATTGTTTAATGGAAAAGAAATTTACAGTGAAACTTGCATATTCTTGTTAGTGTAAGTGTGTGTGTTTGTGTGTGCAAATATGCATGTAAAATTAAACAATAAAATTGAAAAAAAAAGAATTATTTTGAAAGAAGTATTAGAGTTTAGACTTAGAATAATCATATTTTTGCCTGGAGAAAAGACAAAAAAAATTATTTTCTAAGGCCCCCATAAAGGGAGGACCTCACCCAAGCCTCAGGAATTTGTGACCACCCATTAACTCACAAGACACTGAAGTTGATGTAATCAGCAAGAAGTAGATTTCGATCAACATGTTGAGGTCAAGACCCATGACCCATGCAGGGGCAGTGGGGTCTGACCCCGGGGCTTTGGAGGCAGAGAAAATTTAAAGGTCAAAACCACAACCCAGGGGGAGTGAAGGAGGGTTATTGGAGAGTGCCTGTGGAAAGTCCCAGCCCATTATTGTTTGTGACAGGGTCCAATGAACAGTATGGGGAACATTTTGTATAGGCTATTTTTCTAAGAGCCTATTCGTATTCAGCCATCTATCTTGTGGTCAGCCAAGTTCCTGAAACACAGAGCTCATGACCAAGCTGACCTGCACTCTTGGTTCTGCTCAGCCTGTTAGGAGTTTCTGAAAAATTTTTAATTCTTTCAATTTCACCTACTCCTAGAAACACCAAGGTTTTACATAGCTTATCTCTAAGAAATTGGAATTTCATATCTGCAGAAACAAATAGCACAGGAAGTATTATAAAACTAAAATGCTTCTTTAGATCAACACAATGATTTTATTTCTCAGAAACATCCAAACCCTACTCTAGTTTCCTGAAGAAACTCTATTTTTCTTTCCTCTCATATCCACTGACTCCCAAAGAAAGAAAGATTCTAGAAATAAAAGGAGGGAAGAAAGAATGAGAAGCAAAGAAAAAATCATTGTAGATGCGCTTCCAGAGACAAGAAAAAGTAAACATTGATTGTTAAATAATGAGTACTTTTAATCTTAAAAAGTTCCCCAAGCCCCACCCTTATCTCCTCTGATTAAGCTTTTCTTTTTCCTAAACACATCTCGTATCTAGATAAATCTATTTTTTCTCTCTTTAGTGCTCAGCTGATATTTTTATTGCCTGTTTAAAGCAAAGAGGATTAAAACTACATTTGATGTAAATAAGATTTTTCTGAGATGTTCTTGAAGTGTAATCACTCCCTAAAGCAGTGCATAATGAAAGAATATGTTTTAAGACTAACATATAGCTTGCTTTGATATAGATAACATTTAACTGGAAAATCCTTAATAACAGATGCTCGTGGGGGTCATAACCATCATTATTAATTATTATATTATTATTCTATTTAGAATACGGGCTTTGAAGATTTTTATGACTGTAGAGCTCAAGGCGTTATAAAGTGGTAGTCAGCTACTACATCTTTTTAACACATGAAGGACATACATAATTATTGACATAATTATTCTAGCTAGCAAATAAATTCTAATAAGTTCATGACAATTTCTTGGATTAAGTATCACTTATGTCCACCAGGAAGTTTGTTATTTTGGGCCATGAAAATCTTCAATTGGATTAATTACTTCCTAACTGGGAAGCAGTTGGCCTGCTTTGTTTCTATCAGCTTGGTGTATCCTGCTGTCTACAGGGCTACATCCTAGTATCCTGCTCACTATGAAGTTTTGCCCTCCAGCATTTTTTTCAGGGTATCCTTTACCTCCGTGTTTCTCAGACTATAGATGAGAGGGTTAAGCATGGGAATCACAAGACTATAAAACACAGAGATCACTTTGCTATACCTCCATGAATTCCCTGTTTTTGGCTGCCGCATGTACATGAAAAATAGTGTTCCATAGAAGATAGTGACCACAGTGAGGTGGGAGGCACAGGTGGAGAATGCTTTACACCTGCCCTGGGAAGACTCAAGTTTTATAATGGACACTAGGATGCAGATGTAGGAGATGAGGATGGTCACAAGGGATCCAGTGAGATTCACTGCTGAGAAGATCAGAAGCTGCCTCTCTTTGCTGTGGGTGTCAGAGCAGGCGAGTGCAAGGAGAGGGGGGTCAGCACAGTAGAAGTGGTGGATCTCATTGGAGTTGCAGAAAGACAGCTGGAAAGTCAGTACTGTCTGTATCACAGAGTTCAGGAAGCCATAGGTATAGACTCCTACCACCAGCTCCTTGCAAACCCGCTGTGTCATGATGGCTGTGTAGGTCAGGGGATTACAGATGGCCATGTAACGATCATAGGCCATTGTGGCCAAGAGGAAGCATTCAGTAGTGACAAAAGCACTGGAGAAGTACAGCTGAGCAAAACAGCCTGAAAAGGAGATGGTTTTTTTCTTCACTAATAAATTTTGCAGCATTTTTGGCCCAATGGAAGATGAATAACAGAGATCAATGAAAGCCAGGTGACCGAGGAAATAGTACATGGGTGTGTGAAACCGGGAGTCTGCCTTGATGAGCAAGATCATGCCAAGGTTTCCCACCAGGGTAATGAGATAAATCGTCAGGAACACCACAAAGAGGGGGAGCTGAAGCTCAGGGCGATCTGTGAATCCCATGAGGACAAATTCTGTTACTGTGGTGCGATTGCCTTTTGCCATTTTGTTCTCTTACCTGGTGTGAAGAGAAGAAATATGTTTAAAAACGATCAGATGCTTAAAAACACAAGGCCCTTATGTCTTCATTCTAGAGTCAGATGACAAAAATTAAGCATGTCATACAGACCCAAATAGTTGGAGCTGATTTCTTTTAGGAGGCATGGCATGAGTTTCCTAGGCTCTATTTTCAGGTTTACAGTAGTCTTCAGTTTAATTCTAGGGTCAGGCAGCATATCTGATTCTGGGATGAAGAGTGGGTATCACATTTCTCTTGCTTTTGGGGGTCTACTGCAAGGGCTACCAAAGCATCATTTCACAAAGGAAAATGACCTATGGACAATTAGAGATGCACTGAGTGCTTAGAACGCAGGTGGGAGAGACTGAATGAAGGTGGCAACAGGAGATAATTCATTCGTTGACTGACCCACGGGCTAAATATCTACTGCCAATCTTTGTTGTTCCAGACACTATGCAAAATGAAGTTGACATGAAGATGAATAAAAGTTTATCTGCTGAAAGTGTGCTCACAGCAGGAAAAACAGGTATGTAAATAATTAGTTGCAATTCACTATGGATAGTGCTTTTCTTCATTAGGGTTTCTGTTGCTGCATAGTTCTGTTGTTACAATCAACTTGTGGAGGAAAGGGTTTGTTTATTTCATCTTTTTTTAATTGTATATTTTTTCATTTATGTTTCAAATGTTATCCCCTTTCCCGGTCCCCCCCCAAAACTCCCTATTCCATCCCCCTTCCCAGCTTCTTGAGGGTGTTCCCGTTTATTTCATCTTACAGCTTGCAATTCATCAACAAGGAAAGTCAGGGCAGTAACTGGAGTCAGGAACTGATGCAGAGGTCATGGAAAAATACTGTTCACTGGCTTAACTTCCATGGCTTACTTAATTTGGTATCTTTAACCATCTAGGATCACCAGCCCAGGGATGGCACTGCATAGAGTGGACTGGGCCCTCCACATTTATCATTAGTCAAGAAAGTGGCCCACAGTGCCATAAATGGTAACGTCTTACATCAACCTGCCTCCTGGAGGAGTGTTGTGTATGGAGGGAGGATCAACAATCTTGAGGGGATATGAATTATCCCCAACACAAGGATAGATATTAACACAATATAACATTCCAACAATGGTGAACCCTTCATAGCAGACATGAAAAGAACAACCCAGCCTGTTTTCTGCACTATTGTTTTTTTTATAAGCTTTTTTTATTGGATATTTTATTTACATTTTAGATGCCATCCCCTTTCCCCAATTCTCCTCCCTAGAAAACCCCTATCCCATGCCCCCTTTTCCTTTTTGCTTTTATGCATTTTTAAAAAAATGTTAATCAAAGGCTTTATAAGTTTGGTAATGCTCAATCAGAAGTGTAACATAATACCCAACCTAGATATATCAACTATCTTTGACGGGTGGAGACACGTGAACATCTGCCTCCATGTCCCCCTCTCTCCTTCTCTCTCTTTCTCTCTCTCATCACCTAGCTTCTCCTCTCCTTCTTCTCCTCTCCTTACTCCTTGTCTTCCTCTCACCTTAGCTCCTCCTACATATCACCCTTCCAGTTAAAATAAAACTTTTCTCTCAAAACACAATTAGAGCATAATTATACCAATTTGTACCAGTGAGGTACAAGATAGTCCTAATACCCAGTCCATCATTTTGTTGACTGACCAGAACATCTGTCCTCTCTCCTAACTAAAACACTTAGTTCTGAACCTGGCTTTTTCTCGTTCTGCACTATTGTTAATATAACTGCTTAATGACGCTTATAGGTGGATATAAAAGCACACACATCTCTTTCTGCATAGACGAGATCATGGTTTTATGCTTCTTTACAAGCTCAACAATTATGTCATGCCATTTAATTTCATAGCTATGCTGTGATTTAATTATTTCCCTCTTATTAGAAATATTTCCACTCAATTTAGTAAATATACACTTATGGACTTTACTTAGGACCATGTAACATGCCTGGTGCTGGAATTAAAAGGCTTAAATTTTGTAATTTACAATTTCTTTCATTATTTTATTTCAAATAGAGTTGGGAATATGGATAAATCATAACCACTGGTAGTAGATTTGAATCAAAATGTGCATATATTTTCTATCATTGATGGTGACCAACAAATTAATTAGACTCTTTGATATACATATAAAGCTTAGTTTTTAGTGTTTTGAAAACTTGTACTTTAAAGTTGGTACATTATTTTTTTTGTGTGACAAACAGTCACAAATAAAAGTCACACACAAGTTTAAATAGTCTTTGCCAAATCTTTTTCATTTTGAATTCTGATTTTTGTGACATGGTTTATAAACAGTTCCCAATTTAATATTGCTAAAATTATCTCTTGCTTTAAAGATTCTAGATATTTATCAGATTTCATTTTTACACTACTATCTTTGACATGATTATAATTAAATTTTGATAAGGGAATGAGGTAATTAGTTCTTTCTTTGTTTTTCCAAATGGCTGGCCCAGGGTTCTACTATGACTGATTGGTTAAGTCACTTTACTGGAGACTGTATTGGTTTGAAGTTCAAGCATATGACATACAAAAAACACTTTCACTACTTATATCAGTTTCTATTTTTTTTTCAGTATCTTCTAGAGTTAAGACTAAATATAAAATATAATAGAGTTCATTTTGGTGTCGAGTAATACAGTTTGTGGCTTGCTCATACATAAATGAATTTTAGCATGGTTTTTTTTCAAGTAAAAAACCTTGTTTGCACTCAGATGCCTTTGGTAGAGCAGACATGTTAATTTGGGAAGAATAGATATTTTTACGAGAAGATCTTCTTTTCTGAAGGTAGGTTATTTATTGTATTCGTCAAAGATTTGACAAAAGAGTTTTAATGACTCAAACATTTCAAATAGCTTACTTTAAATTTTATTTTTGGTGTTTTACCTTTTATAGTTATGATTGTAAATGAGATATTATTCTTCATTCCGTGGCTTGTTCAACTACTGTTTACATATAAGGCAAAGCTATTGATTTTTGTGAATTAATTTTATAGCTATCCTCTTTAACATATCATTTACAAATCAATTTTAGTTGAGTCTTATGAGATTTCCAAATACATATTTATATACTATGAAAAAGATATGGCTTCTCCCTTGTTTTTCATGAAGTGTCTCTCTTTCCTTTCCTGTGGCTACTTGTGTAGGCCTGTACCTTCACAGTGATGGTAAAATACAGTAACAATGGTGGCAATTTCCATCCTCTCTAAGAGTGGTTCAGAATTAAAAAGGAGAATCTCTGACACTGTAGACAGAGGAAATTACAGACATAAAACTACCCAGGTAAGAAGGACCACACATAATTTCAAAGTAATTTCAAAGTCAAAGTTAAGAGCATGCTTTCTGGGAGCAAGCTGGCCTTTGACTTTTGCAGGGCTGGGGCAAGCATAACAAATGCAGCCCTGCCTATCTGCATATACCAAAGCAGTTGTACATGCTGGCAGAGGCCAGAGGTTGTGGATCCCCTTGGAATTGGAGTTATAGGTTGTTGTGAACTATTTGAATGGGTGTTAGGACTAAACTTTGGCTATCTGAAAGAACTCTTAACCTCTGATCTCATCACTCTATTCACTAAATATTCCATTTTAAAGATTGTAGTTTATAATCTGTATGTTGTAGGCAGATTTTAATATTAACTTTTAAAATTAATTGTCAAAAAGATACAAAGAACCCCAAAGAAAGGGTAGAATAAAGGGAAGTGTATTAAGTAGAGGAATATCTGAGTAAGAACTTGTTCTGAATACCCTGAGCATGTTTAGGAGACAAGGAACATATTATTGAAAGGAATAAATTCATAGCGATGAGATAGTGGGAGGCAAACTGGATGTTTGGGAGTGTGACATATTGTGAAGAACCATAAAAGCCAAAAAGAGTCAATGACTCAGGCAGCAGTGGGTATGGACTCACTGAACACTTGCACTGTGGAAATTACTTGACCATCATTCTGTGTTCAGAGATTCAATCTGGCATTGGGTGGGTGGTTTGAAGGGGAAGGATGAGCACCATCAGCAGGGACACAGCTAGGATACCTTCTATGTAAGAGGCATATGGACTTAAAATGGGGGAAATGATAGAAATGAAAGGAGGCAATGAGAGATGACTCAAAATAGAGTCAGTATCTCTTGGCAATTAACTGATCACAGTTTAATTTTTACCATGTTTTCTTCCTAAGGAGATCTAATACGTTGAAACACATACATGCATACACACACACACACACACACACACACACACACACACACACATACACACTGCTATTTCCACAAACTCACTAACATAAACATCATTTAATTCAAGGGTAGAAAATGTGATTGAGAGATGGGAGGAAGCAGATATCCCAGTGTACTCTCTAATTATGTTGCTGTAGATAGTTTTAGTAGAAGCAGAAAGTCTATAGTAGTAGTGAATTCAGAGGAAGAATGTTGGATGCAGTGTGAGGAAATGGAGGATGACACTGTAGTCACAGCTGATAATGCTGGTATAGGAGTCAGTGAGGTTTGGGTGATGGGTTGAGATATGAATGGTTGAAACCACACAGGGCGAGAGAAATGGGTAAAAAATGGATTCATACAGGGAAAGAGAAATGGGATTTGAGGGTTGATTTTGCCTTTAAAAGCTGACTGAAGCATCAGCATGGAGAAAACTGCACCAAGATCTTCAAGCTAGCTCCTATCCAGGAATAGTGGAGAGCATTCCTGACATTGCTGGCTTAGGGTATTTGTAACTTGTCTTGGTATGGTCTCTGTACACTCAATTATAGCTTCACTTGAGATCAAAATAACTTTGGGATCATCAGGTATCACACTTAACCTATCTAACCGCTGCTGATAAAAATGCTTGTTGAAAATTCTGTGCAGTAACAAAATGTCTCTTTGGATTCATTTCTAGAGTTGATCAAAAATTTCCCACTGGATCCAAACTATAATAGAGCCTATTCCAAACAGATATAATGGGGTTTATAACTCTCAAAAGAGGCCAAGAGCTAGTGTATAGACCACAGCTTTATTTAACGATTCTTGCTTGATAAAGATTTTTACTATTAACTGCTAAGGATGTGACATACTTCTTTCCTGTAGAGTTTCACAGATGCGGTTAAGGCATGCCAGTTTGAAGGTTTAAAAGCCCTATTAGCTAAGTATTTATTAATCATTGGTTGTATTAAAATATTGTTCTCCACTCCTGCAAACTTTACTTATTTAATATTTAAATTTGAGAATTACTGATAGCATTTGCTTTTAGTCTACCAGTGTTTAGATTATAGATGGACCTAATGATACATTTCAGAAATGAAAAAAATAAGCAATCTCAGTACATATTCGAACTTTAATTTTTTATTTAAGAGAAAATTTGTAGTTTTCTTTAAGAAGAAAATGTTAATGAGATTCAAGTAATAGTCAAAGTTGATAATAACTAGTGGTTATTTGAAAACTTTTGATTTACAAATTTCATATTTCTTTTTAATTAAACATTTTAAATTATGTATCTGTGTAGTGTGTGTGTGTATGTGTGTATGTGTTTGTGTACATGCATAGTATGGTACTTGTGTGGAGATCAGAGGACAACTTTCAGGGGATGGTTCTTTCTACCATGTGGGTCCCATAGATTGGTCTGAACTCAGGTTGGCAGGCTTGCCAGCAAGCACCTTTACTCACTTAGCCATCTCATTGCCCCCAGGTTTTACTTGTATAATTTTACTTAATGAAAATTTGTTATCTTCAGTTCCCCAACAAGGAAACAGATGTAGTAATGCTCAGTAGTTTTCCAAATTCACAAAGTGATGGAGCCAGGATTTAAAGCTGCTTTGGTCATTTTGGCACCCCCTACCTAAAGGATAACATCTTTCTATTTGTGAGTCCCACTATTTGTTTGTTTGTTTATTTATTTATTTCAGAAAGTTTTTCTTATAAAGTTAGACTCTTATAGTAATAGTTTAGGCATGCTGGGATGACTCAATAACATTTCTTAAAAGTTTGTTCAGACTTAACTGTTGTGTTTATCAAAATAACCAACATCTGGTAATTTGGAATGTTGTTTTACTCCTTATCATGATTCATTATGTCAATTAAAACAGCTGTGTTGATTAAACCAGGAAGTGTTATTAGCATTAGGAGAGGGACAGACAGGTGAAATATTCTGGGAATCTGATGAAAGCTAAATTTTCTGTTCTGAAGAAGTTTTGCTTGTATGAAATTTTGGAATGTGATTTGGGTGAGTTCTTCATTTTAGTTTATCAGGTTGCCTTGGTTACCTTATACAATAACACACTAACCAAACAACAAACAAACAAACAAACACAAACAAATGAACAAAAAACAAATCAATGAAGTAAATTAAGAGTCCACCAGTCTTTCCTATTCCATTTCTGGTAGGAACAAAGCACCTTTTCTCCCCCCAGCAACTGCACCCTCTTCTTAGCTGCTCTATGTTTTTTCTACATCTAACTAAGCAGCACAACTTACCAAGCACCTAACAGATAGTTAGGATTGCCCGAGATCTGGAAATATCCACTGAATGTATTCCCAGCCTGAAAAGTAGGCCTCTTCATGTCTGTCTGCTTCCACTGCTTGGTGTCTGTACTTCACACTCTGGAAGCTGTGACTGTTTATAATGTACAATGAGTCTGTAATCTCCTGTTATTCTGGCTCATTCTATGTCGCAAGGGACATTTCTGTGACGTGTCCTGCATTTGATTAAATCACCTTTGGGAATGAAAAATCCCTGAATCATTCTAGTAGCTAATGATGACTCAGGTTGCCATGCTTTGGTGCCTGCTATCAGGACAAGTTCCAAGTCCTGACTTTTGGTATGATACTAAGATGAAGCCTTCTTTCCCTTGCCATGACATCCACAGTAGGTATCCTTGAAATCACAGCAATGAGGTCCTGTGAATGCCTCGTGGGGAGATAGTTCAGACTGTGAAAATGTTGCATGATTAAGATGCATGCACTAGACACTTTTGTCTACAAAGAAAAGATAGTCTTGGCTTTCATATTTATCATGAGAGATAATATAATAGAAAAGCAATAACTTATTTTATTGCTATTCATTTTCCACTGAATAATCACAACATACATCCAAGAGAGGATTAATATCCAAAATATATAAGAACTTAAAAACTTAGACACCAACAAAATGAATAACCCAATTAAGATGGGGGGAAGAACTAAACAAAATTCTTAAAAGAGAATCTCTAATGTCAGAGAAGCACTTAAAGAAATGTTCCATGTCCTTAGTCACCAGGGAAATGCAAATCAACATGACTCAGATTCCATCTTACACCCCTCAGAATGACTGAGAACAAAAACTCAAGGAACAGCACGTACTTGCAAGGCTGTGAAGCAAGGGGAACACTCCTCCATAGCTGGTTGGGGTACAGACTAGTACATTCACTTTGGAAATCAATTTGGCAGTTTCTTATAAAATTAGGAATAGTTCTCCCCCCCAAACCCAGGTATATCACTCCTGGGCAGATACCCAAAAGATACCACAGAAAACTTGCTCAACTATGTTCATAGTAGCTTTATTCATAATAGGTAGAAGCTGGAAACCACTAGATGTTCCTCAACTGAAGACTGGATAAAGAAAATGTGGTACATCTACACAATGAAATATTACTCAGCTGTTAAAAACAAAGACATCGTGAGTTTTACAGGCAAATGGATGGAACTGGAAAATATCATCCTGGGTAAGGTAACTCTGACTCAGAAAGACACTCTCGGTATGTACTCATTTATAAGTGGACATTAGCCATAGAGTGCAGGATAACCATGTTACAATCCACAGACCCAAAGAAACCAAGTAGTGAAGGTGCAAGGCAGGAATTGTGAATCTCATTCAGAAGGTGGAATAACACAGACATCAGAGGTAGATGAATGGAGGGAACTGAATGGGAGAGGGGGTGAGAAGGGGATTAGGGATGAGGCTCTGTTGGTTCTTGCACAGGACTGAGAGTTGTTGGGTTCCCTCAGTTACTGTATTTGCCCTGGAGTAACCAAAGGGCTGTTGTGTTTTGTTTTAAGGTATGAATATTTTACTATAAAATAAGATAGTAAGTGATTCTGATATCTTTTTACATAAGAAATATCTGTACAAAGATATTTTTACAGGTGAGGTTAAAATATATTTCTTGGTGGTGCTAGGGAGATGGTTCAGTTGTTAAGAGCAGAGGACCTGGTTTCAATTCCCAGTACCCACATATTAGGTTACAACTCCATGTAATTCCATTCCAGGGAGATCCAATGTCCTCTTCTGGCTTCTAAGACTTTATAGATGACTTGTGGATACCATCTCATTCTATAGCTTACCCCACCCTGAGAGAGACACATAGAATTCATTCATAGGTCAATGTCAGGCTTGAGATAAGTTCACCCACATTCTGAGCAAATGTGAGAAATCTGGAAGATTCTAGAAGTGATAGAGACTAGGTTTCTGGCAAATAGATTCTGATTCACCAATAGTGAAGCCAGAATACTACAAATAAGAAGAGAAAGTATTTTTTATTTTGTGTATAACACATAGGTATGTATGTATGTATGTATGTATGTATGTATGTATGTATGTATAGCACAGAACAGCATACTTGTGTGTTTGTGTATATAGAGTTTGTTTTCTATTTTTTGTTTTGCCTCTATAAATTCAGCCAACTATAAATTGATTTTTTTCATAGTACTGGGTACTGAACCCAAGTCCTTATGCATGCTGGGAAGTTAGAGTTAACATTGAGCTAAATTGCCAATTTAATGAATTTAATTAACACTTATATTTGTACTACTCAATATTGTATTAGGTATTATAAGCAGTATAGTGCTGATTTAAAGTACACAGAAGGCTGCATGTAAATTGTATGCAAATACTACATGGTTTATAAGTTACATAAACATCTGTAGTATTTGATATCTATAGAAGACCATAAAATTAACCCCCATGGATACCAAGATATGAAGATTTAATGCTATTCCCCATTTCTCTGATCTGGGAATAGGTGTGACAGGCAACTGCAACAACTTGCCTTCTGAAAGAGATGGGTAGAGATAACATCTCACCTACAAGCCCCCTTGGGGCTTTGTTTCCAATTATGTGCTTCATTCTCAGTTCTGAATACAGTCAATATGAATTTAAGGCCAATTCCTAAACTCAGTATCCCCTCTAAAACTGACTATACACAAATCACTGTTCCCTGAGGAGTCATTAAGGCATCTACTCTGTGTCAACCAATGCAAGTCCAAAGTCTAGTTTTAGATAAACAACAGTCAGGTCAAAGGGAAGTAATTAACCTGGTAAACATGAGAATGTATTTGGTTATGACTGCATTGTAAACTCCTTTAAGATCAGAGTCAGCATACTGGTAGACTTGAACAGCAATGTTAAAAAACATAAGAGTAGCAGTAATTGGTATGGTAAAAAATAGTAAATTAGCTTGAGTATTGTGGCTAGAGGTGAAAACTGAGTCTTTAATACCAGGATTGGGATGGAAGTTCATGCACACTTCTCAGTGGGTTGTCAGACACATTAACTTAATTAAAAATTACGATGTACTTGTCTTCTTTTTTTTATGATACTGTCATAAAATGTATAATGAAGACTTTCTCTGTTTTAGATGTTAAGTTCGTCATACATTATTCTGTTCAATCAGCAACATTTCTCTACATTTACACGGACTAAGGACTTGAGTAATGTGACCATGATCACAAGGTAAGTAAATGGGACTTGAAACAGGCAGCCTGAGTCCAGAGCTCAAATCTATCCTGAGACTGTTGTACTTCTTAACAACTATAAGATGTTTTCAAATCATGTCATTTGCAGTATGCCTATTTATACTATCATACTTAAATATTTAACCATATAATAAATAAGTATATGTGTATATAAATAAGTATATAAATGAATGAGAGTCATCTAAATAAGAACTCTCATCCACATGATTTTTCTCCATTGATCAATGCTGGTTTTTGTGAGCTTTGTTGACTTTTAAAATTGTTAATATGAATGTGTGCATTTCAGTCATGGAGGGTCTCCAGTTGTAAGCAACAAGAACAGATTTTGGGGTATTTTCTGAGGACCAAGAGTCCACATGAAGATTGTAAAACCGTGCATAGTGCTCTTCGTCTCTATGAGAAACAGATAGATGAGAACCCCATTGCCACTGATAACAAGGACCAGTGAGTGTAGGGCAATATTATCCCAATGGATGTCACTGCAACATGCTAGACACCAAGGACACCCAGATCAGCCCTAATGTTCTTGCTATAAAATGCTCCTAGAGTCTTAAATTATGGCTCTAAGGAGTTGAAATAAATATGCACATATATGCGATTTTCAATTATTCTTTAAGAATCTCATACATGTATACAATATATTTTAATTATTTTACCTCTTGTCTTCTCTAATTCTTCCCAGATTCCCCCTAGGCCCTCTTCTAGTTACATTTTTTTTAAAAAATATAACTTCTTGAGTACAGTTAATGCTGATCATGTGTGCATTGGTATGGAATCATCTGATGCATATGTTTAACTCTTATTTCTCCAAAAACCCCAATATTTCTTTGATTTTACATATTGGCTAGGAATATATGTAATAGTTCTATTTCATGGGTTAGGGACACAAGAGAGGCTAATTCTGTAGCTGTTGACCAATTTTATTCCTATTACCTATCTGAATGCTGCTGGGCCCATTAAAAAGTAAATTTTTGCTTACAACTAGATTCCTATAAACTACCTTTTTTTGGTTTGTGGCAGTGGAGTAGTCTCCCAGAGGTTAGTGTAGTACAGAACAATGGTATAACAACCTCTAAATGCTTTAAGTTGTTTTGCATCAATAATTTCTTAAAATTGTCCTACTGTGCACTTGCAAAGCATGGAGGTTAAGAGTCAGAGAACATTTCTCTGTTGTGATCATAAGTATTTCCCTCAACTTTAGAATCTTGTCTCAATCCAAAAAACTGTCTCCAAGAATGACTCAGGTATGGAAATGGGATGAGGAGTTTTCAGTTCATTGCTTGGTGTTTCAGATCAGGCCTGTGGTCTTTGACCTCAGAGTGTCTCACAGAATCAATCACATAAAGAAAAGACTCATCTGTGTTTCTAAGAAACCCCTAGAGATTCATACATTGGTCACAAATTTTAAATACTGTGATGATTAACCATTGTCAACCTGGTTGGTTTTGGAGCTACCTAGGAGAAGACCTCTTGACATGCCTGTGAAGATTTTTCCAGAAGGCTTTATGTGAGGAGGAAGACCACCCTCATCCTATGGGATGAGGTGCTGGACTTAATAAAGAGATCACTGAGTACCAGTGTTCATCTCCCTCTGGTTCCTGACTGCAGTCACTTCATATCCTGCCAACATGATTAGCTTTGTCCCTTCTTAAATCATTATACAGAGTAAATCCTTCCATCTTGAAGTAAATTTGTTGAGGATTTGGTCACAGAAATGATAAAAGTAATCAATATATCTTTCACACCATGATAACCATGTCAATCTCAGTGTGATGTATTTAGCTTACAGATTATCTTTGGTCCACTTTAGGGTTTTAGTATCATTAAAATTAGATCTAGGTTTAGATCTGGTATCTCTTGTTTACATTCTGGTCTACATGCTACAGCTACTTCAGTACTTCTTAAAACAGTTCTATTCCTTTACCAATTCACCTCTCAATATCAAGGACTAAAGGATGTTTCTGAGTTCTCTTCAAAATGTATACTTGGTCATTTATATGGAATGTGCACAATAAAGCTAGAAAGATTTGTTGATTTTATTTCTTTCCCAAAATGCCAACCTTTAGTTATATTGATCATTTATATTTTCCTGTAATTGTTTTTGGAATTTTTTTTTGTTTTGTGCTACTTCTTGACATAAATCTATGTTCTTATGAAGTTTGCTGAGCTTTAAGAATTCATATATGTCCAGTTCTTTGGGATCAACTGTGGAAAATTATTGTGCACCTTTAGTGATTCACAATTTCTTGGCTTAATCTGAGTTACATCTCCTGTTTTCTGGTTCAGTCTGCTAACTTCTCTAAAACTTAGAGCACTTGAACCAACCCCTCTCCCAATTTCAGAACTATCTTGGGTCACACATCCTGTGTTTAGGTTCATACTGATGAGTCTATTTGAGCCTGCTGCATTCCCAGTGTCTGGCTAGATTTATGTCAACTGAGCACAAGCTAGAGTTATCTGAGAGGATGAAACTTCAGTTGAGAGAGTGCCTCTGTAAGATTCAATTGTTGGGCATTTTATTAATTAGCTATTGATGGGGTAGATCCAAGCCCATTGTGGGTGATGTCATCCATGGAATGTGGTCCTGGGTTCTATAAGAGTGCAGGCTGATCAAGCCAATAGGTGCAGACCACTAAGCAGCATGACTCCATAGTGTCTGCATCAACTCCTGGCTCCAGGTTTCTGTCCTGTTAGAGTTTCTGTCCTGTTAGAGTTCCTGTACTGATTTCCCTTGAAGGTAACTGTGATATGAAAGCATAAGCTGAATAAATCATTTTCTCCCTAGGTTGCTTTGATCCTGGTGTTTCATCACAGCAGTAGTAACCCTAAGTAGGACACCCAGTCCCATTTACACATTACAGGGACCTTACCAGTCTAGTGAGCCTACCTGACTCTGGCCTTTAAATCTAATCTCTAGGCTTAGCCCAATCACACATTCTTTGCTCTACTCTAGTCTAGTGGATTCTATGGACTCTAGCATGCCCTCATCCTTATGAATTCCCAGCCATAGCTGGTGCAGCCACATAAGTTTCTGGCTCTTTGCCCAGACTATCTTCAATACCTGGATTAGCATGGGTTGGACAACCTGTAGGCTGGCCTGGCTTATTGAGTTCCCAAGACCCTAGTCACCTATGTCACCCTCACATTTTGAGTTATAGCAGCTCAGGTAGTATAGCTTGAACATTAGCTATCATCCCTAGGGTATTCAACTATAGGATGTGTGTGTGTGTGTGTGTGTGTGTGTGTGTGTGTACTAAGGTTTAGGACATTTACCATTTGGGATGGTGTATATGATATGTGACTGGCCTAAACCTAGAGGTGGTTAACAGTGAAGTTAGGACTCACCAGTCTGGTCCTACTTCACTATTCTGAGACATCAATCTAGTGAGAACAATAAATATGTTAGGAAGTCTGTGACACATCAGTTTTATGAAACAAGAGAACAACAGCATCAGTGTCAGTAAAGGTCAGAATGGTGGCTTTTGTGTCACTCATGAAAATATACATCATTGTTTTGGTGATGAAAACACAAAAAAATGACTACTGAATGACACACACTTTATTATTCATGAAGCTCACCAAGGCATATTCTCTAATTTTAGTTATTGCATGTGCACATCTTTGTGGAAGCTTCCCTTGTCCATAGCCAGCTTCTTTTTAGGTCTACCTCAAAAGGTCGCTCAATAGAGCTCATAGGTTTTCTTGAAATGACTAGAAATAAAATTTATAGTTATTTCCCAAGATAAACATTAGACTTAACTTTTTTGAAGATGTATAGAAAAGTATGTCTTTGTTACTTTGAAATAACAATATTGTAACTTTCAGAGAATGGTCATTTCAATAGTTGACTTTTTACATAAATGTACCTAACTACAGCACACTTTAATATCTTACTGAGATTTTGTACACAGTGGTATAGTAAATAAAATAAAATAAAATAAAATAAAATAAAATAAAAATAAAAATAAAATTTGGTTTTCTCCAATATAATATCACTGGGAAAGAAATTACTCTTAAGGGTAGGTTGCACACCCAGCAGTGAATGGCCAACAGAAACTGAGCTCAAAGGCCTCTTTGTAGGTTCCATATCTCATAAGGTTTATTTAGGACTTTAAAAAACTTATCTTAATTTAATCATATATGCATATGCTATTTTTGTTTCTTTTTACACTATATGTCCTTTGCATATATATGATGGCTTCCAGCTTAGTGTTTTTATGACATCCCTGACTGTGGGAACTATGGGATCTCTGTGTCTGTATCTCTTTCTTCTGCCTTCTTTTGGGCTCTTTTCATTCTGTTTTGTCCTATTCTAATGGGGTGGTTTTTATTTTATTTTATTATTATCTCTTAGAAGTCTGTTTGTTTTCTAATGAGAGACAGAAAGGAGGTGGATCTAGAGGGAAGGTGAGGTGAGATAGGAAGAACTGGAGTAGACAGAGGGAAAACTATAATCAGAATATATTCTGGGAGAAAAACTGATTTTCAATAAAATAAAAATTCTCAAAGATTAATAAAGTATCTTTTAATATTAATTAAAATTAATTTAAATGAGAAATAGCTCTGTTTCAGTGCCAAAGATACTTTTACTACATGACTCTGAACTTTCATTCATATTAGGAGGTGGCCCTTTAAAGAAATGAAAAGTCAGAGTGCATCAAGGATTTGTTTTCTTCATAGCTCTGTTTATTTAGGATCTTGATTTATAGGTTATATTGGTTATGACTTCTATTGATTTGATGAAACATCATGATCAAAAGTAGCTTGGACTTCTGGTCAGCATCTACACCCAGGAGCTGATCCTTTGCTTCAGCGCTCTTCCTCCCCAAAAGACAGCTCACAGGACTTCTGACAATCCTAGGCTCACAGGTGAGTCTTCCACCTCTGCCTCAATACCTGACTTAACTGGGATCCTGCAGGACCCAGATGACACAGAACCTCCTGCCCTGTTTGAGAAACAACTTCTTTCTGGTTCACTTCTGTGTCCTGGAGCAGATCCTGTACTTCAGCCCTCCTCCTCACCCATCCGCACCCAGAGACAGCTTGACACCCAGGAGTTCTGACATGGCCAGGCTCATAGAACAGCCTAACTTAAGGAAGCCCAATGTAACCAGGGTCACAGAAGGGAGAGGCTCCAGTTTGAGGC
The DNA here is from genome assembly GCA_030674055.1 of Rhabdomys pumilio. Taxonomy (NCBI): domain Eukaryota; kingdom Metazoa; phylum Chordata; class Mammalia; order Rodentia; family Muridae; genus Rhabdomys; species Rhabdomys pumilio. The sequence continues at coordinate 97,527,937 of JANHMN010000003.1, read as the reverse complement.
AGAAAAGCCAGTTAACAGCAGAGATAACCAGATGGTGAGAGGCAAGTGCAAGAACATAAGCAACAGAAACTAAAGCTACTTGGAAACATCAGAACCCAGTTCTCCCACCACAGCTAGCCCTGTATACACTAACACATCTGAAAAGCATGATTCTGATATAAAATTCCATCTCATGAAGATGATATAAGACCTTAAGGAGGACATAAATAACTCCCTTAAAGAAATACAGAAGAACACAGGTAAACAAGTAGAAGTCCTTAAAGAGGAAACATAAATCTCTTAAAGAAATACAGGAAAACACAATCAAACAGGTGAAGGAAGTGAACAAAACCATCCAGGATCTAAAAATGAAAACAGAAACAATAAAGAAAGCTCAAAGGGAGACAATCCTAAAGATGAAAAACCTAGGATCAGGAGTCACAGATGCACACATCTGTATTCACCAACAGAACACAAGACATCGAAGAGAGAATCTCAGGCATAGAAAATACCATAGAAGACAATGACATAACAGACAAAAAATACATAGTTCATAAACTCCTAACACAAAACACCCAAGAAATTCAGGGCACAATGAAAAGACCAAATCTAAGAATAATAGATATAGAAGAGAGCAAAGATTCCCAAATCAAAGGATCAGAAAACATCTTCAACAAAATCATAGAAGAAAACTTCCCTTACCTAAAGAAAGAGATGTCCATAAACATATAAGAAACCTACAAAATGCCACATAGATTGGACCAGAAAAGAAATTCCTTTCATCACACAATAACCAAAATACCAAATGCACAGCAACAAGGAAAGAATATTAAAAGCAGTAAGGGGGAAATGTCAAGTAACATATAAAGGCAAATCTATTAGAATTATATGAAACTTCTCAACAGAGACTCTAATAGCCATAAGATCATGGGCAGATGATATACAAACCTTAGGAGAACACAAATGCCAGCCCAGGCTACTATACCCAGTAAAACTCTCAATTACCATAGATGGAGAAATCAAGATATTCCATGACAAAACCAAATTTAAACAATATCATTCCATTAAGCCAGTCCAATAGAGGATAATATTTGGAAAACTCTAGCACAAGGAATTCATCAACGTAATATAGTATATAAAAACCTCAAGGAAAAAAGTCACACGATCATCTCATTAGATGTTGACAAACACTATGACAAAATACAACACCCCTTCATGTTAAAAGTCTTGGAGAGACCAGGAATTGATGGCACATACCTAAACATCATAAAATTAATATACAGCAAACCAACAGCCAATATCAAATTAAATGGAGAGAAACAAGAAGCAATTCTACTAAATTCAGGGATGGGGCAAGGTTGGCCACTCTATCCCTATCTATTCAATATAGCACGTGAAATTTTAGGTAGAGAAATTAGGCAACAAATGGAAATCAGGTGGATACAAACTGGAAAGGAAGAAATCAAAGTATCTCTATTTGCAAATGATATGATAGTATAAATAAACAACCCCCAAAATACTACCAGAGAACTTCTACAGCTGATAAACAACTTCAGCCACATGGCTAGATATAAAATTAACTCAAGCAAATCAAATTTAACTCAAGCAAAGCAAATGTAACCTTTTTTTTTTTTTTTACATAAATAATAAATAGGTTGAGAAAGACATTAGGGAAACAACAAACTTCACAATAGCCACAAATAGTATAAAATATCTTGATGTAACTCTTACTAAGCAAGTGAAAGATCTGTAGGACAAGATGTTCAAATCTCTGAAAAAGAATATCAAAGAAGACCTCAGAAGATGGAAAGATCTTCCATGCTCATAGATTGGTAAGATTAACATAATTAAAAGGGCTGTCCTACCAAAAGCAATGTACAGATTCAATGCAATCCCTATTCACAATTCTTCACAGACATGGAAAGAGCAATTCTCAACTTCATATGGGAAAACAAAAAACCCAGGATAGCCAAAGCAATTCTCAGCAATAAAAGAACTTCTGGGAGAATCACCATCCCTGACCTCAAGCTGTACTACAAAGCAATAGTGATAAAATCCTGCATGGTATTGGTACAGAGACAGATATGTTAATAAGTGGAATAGAATTGAAGACCCAGAAATAAAATCACACACTTATGGATACTTGAGTTTTGACAAAGATGCCAAAAATATACAATGAAAAAAAGAAAGCATCTTTAATAAATGGTCTTGGTCTAACTGACACTCAGTATGTAGAAAAATGAAAATAGATCCATATTTGTCCCCTTGCACAAAGTTCAAGTGCAAGTGGATCTAGGACCTCAACATAAAACTAGATACACTGACTCTAATAGAAGAGAAAGTGGCCCCTTGCCCAGATCCCGGTGGCTGGAGCAGACACCCAGCTGGTATGCTCCCCTGTGGGAAACACATCTGGAGACATCCTAGACAGGCCACTGCCCTCAGAACTGCAGGTAGGTTCACTAGACCACTGCCCTATGCCCCCAGGGAGCCCCCCAGGGCACACCTGGCACCCAAGCCCTGTACCTGCAGAAAATCACTCCCGTTCTGCCCCTTGCCCAGATCCCGGTGGCTGGAGCAAACACCCAGCTGGTCTGCTCCCCTGTGGAAAACGTGTCAGGAGACATCCTAGACAGGCCACTGCCCTCAAAGCTGCAGCCTAGAGTAGCCACTGAACTCAGAGCAGCAGACACCATATCCTGAGACAACCTAAAAGAGTGACTACACTCAGAACAGCAAACACCTAACTGACCTACTACTGTGGAGACACCATATCCTGAGATATCCTAGAGGAGCCATTGTACCCAGACCAGCTGGAGCTCAGGATCACAGAAACATCCAGACCCCGAGGAGTTCTGACAAAACCAAGATAAATGAAAAGGCAGACTCTAGTCAGAACTAGTGAGAGCAGGTAGCACTACAGCTAACCAAATGGTAAAAGGCAAGTGTAAGAATGTAAACAACCGAAACCAAAGTTATTTGGCATCACCAGAACCCAGTTCTCCCACGATAGCAAGTCCTGAACACCACATCACACTGGAAAAGCAGGATTCAGAGTTAAAATCATTTCTCATGATGATCATAGAGGACTTTAAAAAGGACATAAACAACACTCTCAAAGAATTTGAGGAGAACACAGGTAAACAGGTAGAAGCCCTCAAAGAAATATAAGAAAACACAACTAAACAGGTGAAGGAATTACACAAAACCATCCAGGATCTAAAATTGGAAGTGGAAACAATAAATAAATCTCCAAGGGAGACTACCCTGGAGGTAGAAAACCTAGGAAAAAGATCAGGAGTCATAGATGCAAGCATCACCAATAGAATACAAGAGATAGAAGAGAGAATCTCATGTGCAGAAGATAACATGGAAAACATTGACACAACAGTCAAAGAAAATGCGAAATGCAAAAAGCTCCTAACACAAAACATCCAGGAAATCCAGGACACAATGAGAAGACCAAACCTAAGGATAATAGGTATAGATGAGGATGAAGACTCCCAACTTAAAGGACCAGTAAATATCTTCAACAAAATTATAGAGGAAAACTTCCCTAACCTAAAGAAAGAGATGTTCATAAATATACAAGAAGCCTACAGAACTCCAAATACTTTAGACCAGAAAAGAAATACCTCCCACCACATAATAATCAAAACATCAAATGTACAAAACAAAGAAAAAATACTAAAAGCAGTAATGGAAAAAGGTAAACTAACATATAAAGGACGACCTATAAGAATTATACCAGACTTCTCACCAGAGACTATAAAAGCCAGAAGATCCTGGACAGATATCATACAGACCCTAAGAGAACACAAATGTCAGCCCAGACTACTATACCCAGCAAAACTCTCAATCAATATTGATGGAGAAACAAAAATATTCCATGACAAAACCAAATTTACACAATATCTTCCCACAAATTCAGCACTTTAAAGGATAATGGATGGGAAACTCCAACACAAGGAGGGAAACTACAACCAAGAAAAAGCAAAACAGTAGTCTTCCAACAACCCCTAAAGAAGATAGTTACACAAACATAATTCTACCTCTAATAACAAAAATAACAGGAAGCAACAATCATTTTTCCTTAATATCTCTTAATATCAATGGACTCAATTCTCCAATAAAAAGACGTAGACTATCAGACTGGATACATAAATAGGACCCAGAATTTTGCTGCATACAGGAAACGCACCTCTGTGACAAAGACAGACACTACCTCAGAGTTAAAGAATAAAAATCAATCTTCCAAGCAAATGGTCCCAAGAAACAAGCGGGAGTAGCAATTCTAATATCAAATAAAATTGATTTTCAACCAAAAGTAATCAAAAAAGATAAGGAAGGCCACTATATACTCATCAAAGAAAAAATGTACCAAGAAGAACTCTCAGTTCTGAACATCTATGCCCCAAATGCAAGGGCATCCATATACATAAAAGTGGATGATTTTCTAAATAGATTTCAATCACCAAAGTTAAATCAAGATTAGTAAACTATTTAAATAGCCCTATAACTCCCAAAGAAATAGAAGTGGTCATTAAGAGAATCTCAACAAACAAACAAACAAACAACAACAAAGTCCAGTGCCAGATGGTTTTAGTTCAGAATTCTACAAGACTTTCAAAAAAAAAAAGCTAATACTAATACTCAAATTATTCCACAAAATAGAAACAGAAGTATCACTGCCATACTCATTCTAGCCACAGTCACTCTGATACCTAAATCACATAAATCTCAACAATGAAAGAGAACTTTAGACAAATATCTATTATGAACTTTGATGCAAAAATACTCAATAAAATATTTGCAAACTGAATCCAGGAACACATAAAAAACATCATTCATCAGGATCAAGTCGGCTTCATTCCAGGGATGCAGGGATGGCTCGATATACAAAAATCCATCAACACAACCTGCCATATAAATAAACTGTAAGAAAAAAATCACTTGTAATTTAAAATTTTCTTTTTATTTAAATTTAATACATTTTTCCACCTAAATTTTAATATTCTCTAGTCTGTATGTGTAGTGTTTTAATTATTATATGCTGAGGGGCTTTTCTTTTCTGGTCCAATTATTTAGTGATCTATACATTTGGGAAATTTTCTTCTGTTATTTTGTTGATAATTTCACTGGTTTTCTTCTCCTTCCTCTATGCCTATTATTCTTATGTTTGGTCTTTCCATGACATCCTAATTTTCCTCATTGTTTTATGCTGGGTGATTTTTAGATTTAACACTTACTTTGATGGAGGTATCCATTTCTCACTGATTTTCATGTTTGGTATTCCTGAATTCCTTTTGGCTTGTCAATTTCTTTCTCTATGCTTGATGAAGTAACTTGAGTCTTGAATTGTTCATTTATTCAATTTACTCTGAGATACCACTGGATTATGACCACTTGAACATAAGTTCATGGCTACAGCTCTGAAGTTCCTATGTGTGCATTGCTTTATAACTTACATTTTCTCTTCTCCTGAGAACATGTGTGTTGTCTACCAATATCATGCCTCCAAGGAATAATCCCTAGTTTTAACTTTTGCCCCACCCATTCTCAAAGAACATTAAACATACAGATCATGTAGGTAGCATTTTCTTCCTGATTATTAAATCCTTCATATTGAGACAGAATATTTACATGTTAGGTCCCCCTTCTGCCCACCACTCACCCCCTGATAGCTCTCATATGTTTTATGGCTATTCACAGAATTATTTTCTAAACCCTATTTTGATACCAAATGTAGGGTTATTTGGGGTCCTTTGTCCATCTGCTCTGCCACAGGGTTTGGGTGACTCAGGGAGGCAGGATGCAAGATTTTTGACTGTGCTTACCCCGTATCAGCACCAGGTAGGTGTCAAGTTATGGGAAGCCGTTGGACACCACTCTGGGGGTGGGGAAGTGCAGTCTGAGCTTCTGGGGACAGAGCCACCTGGTTTTCAGGCTCCTGGCACCCATGCACCACTGGAAGCCAAGGGAGAGCTGAGAACAGAGGGGCATTAAAGAACTCTAGCTGGTCCCGAGGGGAGAGAGTCCTTGGTTTGGTCATTGGGCAGTTGGCTTGGTTTGGCTTGGTGGTTATGGATGGGAACACAGAGAGGCCTAGTATGGGAGACTAGATGGCAGGGCTGTAGGCCAAGGCCTTCTCTGTGACTCCCTATGGTAGATTCTGATGAAAAGAAGCAGTCCTTGGTTTTAAGGCTTTTATTGTCATGACGGAAAGTGGGTGAGAAAAACTATATCCCAGTTTCTTAGGGAAGACTTAAGGTTAAATACCTTTTGCAGGGAGGGGTGTCTGAGAAGGAAAGCTTAATTGGATAAGCCCTTCAGGCCTTTAGGTACCTCATTAAAATGTAGATCTGTATTGAGGCTATGTGACCTAAGGTCACATTCTCTACCTGTGGAGGGGCTTGGAGCATTGCTCTTATGTGAGTGATGGCCACAAATTTATGGAGGGCTGCTGTCTCCTGTCAGGAGCCTAGTGTCCGGAAATCAGGCAAAACACCCACCATTTATCCCTCAGGGTCACCAGGATTTTCAACCTTAGCTCAATCAGCATCTAGTCTGCTTTTCATGATCCTACAATCCAACTTAACGTTGATTAGTTTTTCTAGTTGTGTTCCCATGGGTTTGATTAAAATGAACAATGCTGCCATTGTGGCAACTGAGAAGTCAAAAGTAGATCACATGCTTATGATAGAGTGCTGAATTCACACAACTGCCTGTACAGAAATAGCACCCCATCCCAGAAGAATTTGAGGACATTCTGCAGTTACCAGTGAGGCCTATGTTGAATACTCCCTGCCTTAGCTTATCAGTCTCTTATGTCACTTGGTTTTCTTTTGTTTTTTGCTTGTTGCTTATGTTTTGTTTTGTCTTTTAAAACCTATACTACTCCAACTAAACTGTTAGTTCATTCTTGGAATCCTACTATAGAAGAGAAGTTCCATTTTGAGTGTTTCTCATTGACAACCCCAGTGGCATAGAATAGTGTTTTCCTTCAATAAAAAGACAGGGCATCAAGTGGAGGAATGTGGTTGCCATCCAACAGTCGAAAACTCTGACCCAGAATTGTTCCTGTCTAAAAGAACCACAAGAACAAAAATGGAGAAAAGCCTGAGGAAAAGGAGATCCAGTGACAGGCTCAAATTGAGGTCAATTTAGGCCCAACTCAAGGGAAGGCCTCAAGGCATGACACTATTACTGATGCTATGATGTGCTTACAAACAGAGGCCTATCACAACTGCCCTCTGAAAGGTCCAACAAGCAGCTAAAAGAGTTGCATGCAGATATTTACACCCAACCAAAGGACAGAAGTTGGTGACCCCTGTGGTTGAACTAGGGAAAAGCTGGAAGAAGGTGAGGAGGAGGGTGACCCCATATGAAGACTAGCAGTCTCAACTAACCTGGATCTCTGAGATCTTTCAGACACTGAGCCACCAACCAGGTAGCATACACCAGCTGACATGAGGCCCTCAACACATATACAGCAGAGGACTGCTGGGTCTGGACTCAGTCAGAGAAGATGTACCTAACCTTCGAGAGACTTGGGGCCCTAGGGAGTGAGGAGGTCTGGTAGGAGGGGAAGGGCAGGGACATCCTCTTGGAGATGGGGTGGGGAGCAGCTAGTATGAGAGGGTGGACCTGGAAAGGGATAAAGTCTGAACTGTAAAAAAATTATTAAAGAATAAATAAAAAATAATAATAAAATAAAAAGAAAATTAAGACTTCAATACTGCATCTAACCTCTCTACCAACTCAAATTCTGCACATCTGTTTCCAGAGTC
>JANHMN010000003.1:97458859-97520158 GCA_030674055.1 Rhabdomys pumilio | reverse complement strand
TAGATAATCTTCAAGAAGAAACAAATACACTTGACCTATGAGCCACATTTTTGACAAAATGCTTTAGAATTATTTTCTATTTTGTGATTGTTTCACATCAGTAATTATAGCCTTTTCCTTTTCAGAAATTTCATGAATCTGCAAGGTCTATCCTTATAGATAATCCTTTCTACAATATTTTTAGAAATTTATTCTCTTCTTGCTTCTTATCATTCAATAGAATGGATATATTTATCAGACTTAAGATAACTTAGTGTTAATCAAACAGTATGAAAGATTGACATCTGTACTAAAGAAGTTTCTGTTGCTATAGCAAATATACTATAGCTAGGATCATCAACTAATCAAAAGAAAAGTGTTATTACTGGCACAAAGTTTTATAGGTCTCAGTCTTAGGGGCTGAATGTATCTATATGTTCAGTTTGTGCAATCATGGTAGGAATGTGTAATTGAACAAAGCCACTTACCTCTTGGCAAATAAAGAATATTACCAAACTTCTGAGTACCTAAATCCCTTTTTATGAAATGCCTGAAGTAAAGTAAGAATTGCAATTAGATTCCATTTCCAAATGTCTCTAGCATTCTCCAAGAGTACCATAATAGGTGGCAGACTTTTCACAATGACACCAGGTTTTGGAACAATTAAGACCAACTCTGTAACATGCTTAAATGTGAATAACTGAAAAATACTAATGTAACTTCAAAATTACATTTTGAAATTTATATTATAAATTATGCTCTTAATTTAAAACTTAATTTAATTGTTTTTAAGAAACTTCTACTTTGTATGTAACATGAAATTTGATCCAACATATTTATTTTAAAACTTGTCACATGCTAATACTCTCAATAATTTTTCAATCAGAACCTTCCATTCAATATTGTATCAAAGAGGCATTATTACTATATCGAGTCTATCAAAATAACAGATGTCTCTAAGAAAATATTATTTTACCAAGCTGTTGCCTCAGAGCACCCTTAATCTCATTGTTCCTGAGGCTGTAGATGAGGGGGTTCAACATGGGCACCACCACCATGTAGAACACAGAGACCACCTTGTTCTGGTCTGTGGAGTAGTTGGAATTTGGCATCACATAGATGAATGTGACAGTCCCATATAACAGAGTGACTACAGTGAGGTGGGAGGTACAGGTTGAGAAGGCCTTGTGGCGGCCCTCTGTGGAGCGCATCTTCAGAATGGTGATGAGGATGTAGGTGTAAGAGATGGCTATGATAGACACTGTGATCACAATGATAAAACCAGCAGAAAATGAATCAAGAATTAGGAGGACACCATTATCAGAACAGGAGAGTTCAACTAAAGGAGTAAAATCACAGAAAAAGTGATTGACTCTATTTGGTCCACAGAAGAGAAAAGAAACGAAGGAAAGTGTAAAGGAGGAAGCATGAAGAAAACCACCGATATAAGACCCTACAAGCAACTGGACACAGACTTGTGTGGACATTTTGGTTGAATAAAGCAATGGGTTGCAGATTGCCATGAAGCGATCATAAGCCATGGCAGCCAGAAGGAAACATTCAATAGCTCCAAAGAAAACAGCTGAGGCAAGCTGGATGCCACATCCAGAATAGGAGATACTAGCTTTCTCCAGCAGGAAGTTACCAAGCATATTGGGTGTGACAGAAGATGAAATGCCTATGTCAATAGAAGCCAAATGGCTAAGAAAAAAATACATGGGATGATGGAGTTGGGGAGAGACTCTGATGAGAAGGATGGTGCTGAGGTTCCCAAACACAGTTACCAGGTAGAAGCATAGGATGATGTTGAAGAGGCCAACTTTAAGGACTGGATCATCTGTTAAACCCAACAAAATGAATTCTGTAACTGCAGTGTGGTTCCCATCTTCCAGGAAAGCCATGGGACAACAGTGTAACTGATGCCAGTTTAAGGCTGTGAGGAAACATTACAGAAAGGTATTCATAAATGGGTAGTTTCACTTTCTTTAATACACAAATAACAAAATCATTAGTATGTTAGGTAAGATGAGTGCATGTAATTCTGTAGGAAATATTTGAATAACAGCTAATATTTTTACATACTCATTAAAAATGAGCAAGAATCTAAGAGTTATCCATAGATGCAAATAGGTAATAAATAAAATTGCAATAATTTCATATATGTGTTTTGTTTTAAACATTATATTTTCCTAAAACATTATTTTTATCAATAGCTTAATAACTACAAAAATGATTATTTAACTTGCTTTACCTTTACAAAACAGCCAGTAAAATAAGAATCAGAACCCTAACTGTTTGAACCCCACTGCTTAACATCTATTAATATTAAAGTTAAGTAATAATAATTGAAGATGTCTATATACTAGAAATGATTGGAATGGGTTTTTGTTAAGTTTTAAGTTAAACAGATATTGTGTAACAATTTCCTACAGAAGTAAATTTATTATTTATACACCAACAAAACAGGAATTTTACATTATCAATAGAAATGTCTATTGTAAATATGTTAGATATCTTAATAAACTTGAAACCGAAAATCTTTTTTTAACCAAATAAAGTGAAATATCTATGCAATCACTATGAAAAACATAATAGACACTCAACCCATAACTTAAACAGAACTGTAGTGATACGTATAGTAAAGCCTTTATGTCTTTGAGTGAAATGATTCAGCAAAACATTTGCTATGTCTGAGTCAAGAGAAGAGGCTGAGAACTTGTTATGAGACTGTTAGAATATTGAAAAAATGGAGTCTCTGGAAGGCCAGCACTTGGTGCTTTGTGAGAGTTTGCAGCTGCACTAACCATACCTGGTAAGCCTAGCAAATCTTACATTTGATTATGTCTAGTCATGATCAAAAGGGACTGAGATTTTATGTGTTGTCTACTTTTATGGGAAGCAAAGACAAGATAATTTTGGTGAGTTGAATCTTTCCCAACCCCAATGAACCTTGTATGATGTTTAAATAAAGGAACTAGAATGAGCTAGCTGGGTGTCAGTCTTCCCTAAGAAGCTGTGCCCCCCTGCTTTTTTGGAAATGAAGGCTTAGCATCTTGGTGAGCGTCTCTCTACTGTGATACCTACGGCCCACATCAATCAATGCATGGCATCCAACTTCATGGACCAGGAGAGACAGAAGAGACAGGAGAGACAGAGTTCAGGCTACTGTGGTACCCAAGACCAACATCAATCAATATAGAACATAAGTATTTTTTTCTCAGGTGATACATGAAATCTATCCAGCCTAATCATTACAAAAAGCCAAAATCCTACCTCTTGAAATGAGAACTCATTTATCCTTAAGTGAAAAGTCAAAATTGTGTGGTTATGTAGTCATCTTTTAGTTTTTTGTTTCCTTTAGGGATAAATCCCTGAAGATGCTAAAGAATCAAATATGAATGTTTAAGTATCATAGAACATTATTATTTCCTGTGGTGGATACTGTGCGATTCAATTCACAGGCAAGAATAACTAAGCTCCTAGGATTCTGCCGATTCTCAAGAGGTCAATTTATTATTTTGTTTTCTCTTAGGTGTTCATGCGTAATCATATAGGATTTGTCTACTATTTACTACATCATTATATAACAAATTTTCCTAAGAATAATTAGTTCTAAACTTACTTTGGTATTTATAATATATAAATAGTGCTAAACCTCATGTATAAAAGCTAACCCTAGTTTCATTTATTCAATGTACATTTAACAATAAGTATTTGAATTGCTATCTTTAGCATATGCCATCTATTAGCCTGGAGAAACATGAAGTAGAACTTTATATGAAGCCAAATTTTAAATAACATTTTTGGGTACATTTCTCTCATTTCATATAAAGGAAGAACATGAATGTCTTAAAATTAAATAATGAAGTAGAAATTAAAAATGACTTAGATGCCTAATAGAATGGAAATACAATCAAAGTGTCACCCTTGAGTATTACCCTTGATATAGGTAGGTCATGGGATAACACTAACTAGTCAGCTCAAAGGTTCTGTAGTACTCTAGTTCTCTCCATAACCCTAATTTTAGAACCCTTGTATTGCAGCATTTGTTTTAACAGTCACTACAATAATTACAACCAACATTTCTATTAACTTCCCTTTATATTAAGAATGATGCTAAGCATTTTACATATAGAAAATCTTCTAAGTAAATTAGGATGTAGATGCTTTCCTTATTCTCAACATTCATTTCATAGAGGTGAGACTCAAGCATTCAAACAATTTATATACTATGATTCTGACCACTATATTTGTAAGGTAGATTGATATCTACACCCTATAAAAAACTAAACAAATACAAAATAGATAATCCATGCAATAATGAATTGAGCATTTCTTAAAATTGTTGGGAGTTGACTCCTAGCTGAAAGTGGCTATCATCTTTGCAGCCATCTTGGGCCACATATTTGTAGGTTGATACTTTTTCATCCTAACAAGAGACTTGTTTTTCTAGCATATTTTTGCAAACAGCCCACAACAGTTGAGCACACTCTGATAACATCTTGTTTTTCTCAGACATATCCTGGGCTTGTTGTTTAGTGCCCCCAGCTGCAAGGCACTCTTGGTTAAGTGTCTCCAGCTACACTCCACTGTTCGTGCTTATATACCCATAATTGCCTTTCAATAAATGAGACTTGATCAGACACCCTGTCTTGTCTCCATTCTTCATGTCTCTTGCTCCTCCATCCCCACTCTCTTCCTTGCAGACTCTGTTGACTAACCCATGAGCTGGGTCACATGCTGCCCAACAAGAGGCATTGAGAGAGACATTACTGGAAGAAATGTTGACTGAAAATTCAAAAGTGAAACAAAGGTGATCGCCATGGGAACCTGCTGCGTTGAGACCCGAAACATGAAGATCCTTCACAATTGCCTTCAAACTACAACAGATCAACCAGCATATGCCATATAACCTGACTTGGAATGTCCTCAGTGCTGAAGGAGACATCATCACCGGCACCTCCAAGGTGGCTCCATTGGACTCTTGGTTCTGTGATTTATGATTTAGTGGGAGTACATTGCTTAGACACAGGAGAGAACTCATTACCACAGTTACTATAGCTGTCCTTTTGAGTTTGGGATTGACTGGGGCAGGGATGGGGATTTCTTTGCTTGTTTTGCAAGATCAAAGCTATGATTAGCATCATGCTTCTATAGATTTAGATCTAGAAAGAATGGAATCGGCTATATTGCATTTGAAAAATTCTTTATCCTCCTTAGCTGAAGTAGTGCTATAGAATAGAAGAGGCTTAGGCCTTTTACTCCTCAAACGGGGGTAGGGAGGGGGTTGTGTGCTGCCCTTAAAGAAGAGTGTTGCTTTTATACTGATCATTCAGGCATTGTTAAAGATTCTATGAAAAAAGTTCAGAGAAGGCCTAGAAAAACTGCAAATGCTAGCATGACCAGGAACAGGGCTGGTTCAAGCCTTGGTTTAGTACCTCACCATGGCTCACCACTTTACTCCCATCCATTTTGAAACCCCCATTAGGGCTACTTATTCTCTTGTCCCCCAGGCCCATACTGTTTAATAAATTGATGGCTTTTATATGACAACAAATAGACATTATTCAAATGAAACCCATACAAATCCATTATTACAGGCTGGAAGTAGGGGACTCTAAAACCTCTGTCATTAAAACTGATGAAAATTAGCCCCTAACTTACATACTAAACTGGATAGTCAATGGGTAAAAGAACACCTCAAGACCCTTGCCCCTAACTGGGAGGCCTCAGCAGTCTGAGACAGGAGCTCAACCAAATGGCTACTGAGTATCCAGAGATGGGAAAGGGAGGCTGGGGTCTGTTTCAACCTAAGACATACATGATTTCTGTAAGGTTTCCCAGCCTTCCCTTTTGAAAAAATTAAAAAGGGGGACCTGTTGAGAGCCAACTCCTAGCTGAAAGTGGCTATCATCTTTTCAGCTATCTTGGGCTGTATATTTGTAGGTAAATACCTTTCCACCCTGAAAAAAAGACTTGTTTTTCTAGCATAATATTTATGCAAGCAGCTCACAACAGTTGAGCACACTCTGATAACATCTTGTTTTTCTCAGACATGTCCTAAACTTGTTTAGTGCCCCCAACTGAAAGACTCTCACCTGCTTGTGCTTATGTACTCATAATTACTTTTCAATAAATGAAACTTGATCAGACACCCTGTCTTGTCTTCATTCTTTGAGTCTCTTGCTCCTCCATCCCCACTCTCTCCTTTTCAGATCCTGTTGACTGATCCATGGACTGGGTCATAAAATAATAATAAAAATTGCAAACAAATATGTGAAAAAGTGTGTTCAGTGTACTTAAGCATTAGGAAAATATAAACCAAACCAATATTGAGTTCATCATGAAGTAAATCAAACATGATAAATGTTGAAGGTTCTATGGGAAAATGAATTATTATGTACTTTGTAGCTTTCTCTTCTTTTATCTCTCTCTGTCTCTGTCTCTTACACACACACACACACACACACACACACACACTTAATATAGAGCTACCGTATGAGCCATCTATACTATTCTTCAGTACATAGTTAAGGGATTCTAGGATCAAAAGTATCACAGAGTTGCATGCATGCTCATGTTTATTGTTGAACTCTGCACAGTAGCCTAGACAAGGAGCATCCTAAAAATTTAGCAATAGTTAAATGAATTAAGAAAGATGACAGAGGGCTGGAGAAATGGTTCAGCAGTTAAAAACACTGATTACTCTTCCACAGGTTCTGAATTCAATTCCCAGCAATTTCATGATAGCTCACAATCATCAGTAATGGGAACCCACGCCCTCTTCTGGTGTGTCTGAAAACAGTGACAGTGTACTCACATACATAAAATAAATAAAAAAAATATTGCAAAAATAAATATGAGAAAAAAACAAAGCATGACACACATGCACAAGAGAATTTTCTTCGTCTGTAAAGAAGAAAGACATTAGTTAATTTATAGAAAAATAGAATTTAAGACATTGTGTTAAGTAAAATGCAGAAAAACAAGCATATTTTTCTCCTATGCATGAAATTATATACATATATTTCATGTCATATAAGAATAAAATATAGAGATCTTCCTTCTTCTCTGCCAATCTCCCCAGGGCATATCTGGTGCTTCAGCTACCCCTTCCACATCTAGAGACAGTCCGACTCCCAGGAGGTCTGTCATAACTAGGCTCACAGGCTTAGAGGTGAGAACTCTCACCCCAATACCTGCCCTACCTGGGATGCCCATGGAGCCCAGCAGACACAGGGCCTATCCACCCTGCAGAGATACATTTTTCTTCCTGTCTGCAATGCTACTTAATACAGAATGGGTGCTCAAGACTCCATGGACTGACAGCCTGATTCCCAGGAGGTCTGTCGTAATCAGGCTCACAGGTGAGATCCCATGTCCCACATATTCCTTAGCTTGGACCTCCACAGAGCCCAGAGTACATGGGGATATATTTGCCCTGCTGGAGACACATCTTCCTTCTAATCTGCAACTCTTCCCAGGATAGATCTGTCACTCCAGCCTGTGGGATTGTAGCCTGTGTGGGCGTGGGCCCTGTTGTGTTGAATTATGGGTCTCTCTTCTGTGGCCCCTAAGGGGCTAGGGCTTTGGCTCAGAGAGGCTGAGGCACAGGAATTTGACTGTGTTCACTCCATGCCAGTGCCGGGTGTACATTGGGGTATGTGAAGCATGGGACTCCACTCTGGGGGTGGGGAACATAGTCGGAGGTTCTTCAGGGGCCAGAGCTCTTGAGTTTGTGGTCCCCAGGCCAAAAGGTGGCCAGAATCTGGTTGATTCCCAGGCCCATGGGCCCTCAGGCATCGTTGAGAGGCCATGGAAAGGCCAAGACAGTAGGGGCCTACAGGCTAGATTGGCCCTCAGCCTAAGGGGAGAGGTGGAAGGATGATTTTTGACTGTGTCCTAGGAGATAATACTCTTGTTTGAGACAACTTGGCTGGGTCTCCATGGCTGGAACATAGAGAGGTCATTGGCAGGAGATTAGGTGGTGGCTCAGTAGTTGAAAATCTTCTCCACAGTTCTCCATGGCAGGTCCCAAAGAAAAGAAATAGGCTATGGTCTTAAGATACTTATTGTCATGGGAGAAAATGGATGAAACTATAGCCCAGTATTCTCAGGGTGTGCCTGAGGTTAAATACCTTATGCAAGGAGGAGGGTCTGGAAATTGGCTACACCCTCTGGTATTTAGGAATCTCATTAATATGGATATCTATCTTGAGGCTCCTTGGCCTGTAGTCATGCCCTCTACCTGTGGAGGGGCTAGTAGGGTTTTTGTCCTACATGCCTGAAAGGCACAGATATTTGTCCTCATGTCAGGAGCCTAAAGTCTGAGAGTGTGGTGAAATGTCTGCCTTTCCTTGCAGGGAAACCTGTGAGGTCTCCAACTTGCTGGGTCTCCAGCCATCTCTAGCTGGTGCTCAACCAGAAACCATGCTATCCTTTCACAGTCCTACTTCAGACCAGCTCCCACACCCAGAGATAGCCTATCTCCCAGGAGGTCTGTCATAACCAGGTTCACAGGTGAGAACCCCCAACTCAATACTTGCTCTGCCCGGAACCCCCATGCAACCAAGTAGACATGGGACCTAACTGCCATGCTTGAGACACATCTTCCTTCTGGTCTGCAAATATGCCTGGGACAAATTGGGTGTTCCAGCCCCACTCTCACACACAGAGATAGTCTATCTCCCAGTAGGTCTGCCATAACCAGGGTTACATGAGGCCTGCCCTAACTAGGGATATAGGAGGTCCTCCTAACCAGAGAAAGCACTGTTTCCCTTTCAGAAGGCATACTCTCACCCAGCTCACAATTATGCCTGCCTACAAGCAGGGACAGGATCCTGTCAGAGACACCTGGGATAACCAGATGGCAAGAGAATATTAGATAGAGCATATTATCTCTTCCAGATGGCAGAGATAACTAGAATGCAAGAGCATAAGTAACAGAAACCAATGACACTTGTCACCATCAGAACCCAGTTCTCCAAACACAGCAATCCCTGGTTACCCTAACACACCTGAAAAGCACATCAAACAGGCTGGACAAGAAAATAAAATACTCTTAGCATATAATAATCAAAACACTAAAAACACAGAACAAAGAAAGACTATTACATGCGGTAAAGAAAACAGGCCAGACCTATCAGAATGACACCAGAAATCTCAACAGAGACTCTAAAAGTCAGAAGATCTCAGGAAGATGCCATACAGACCCTGAAAGAACACAAATGTCAGCCCAGGCTCCTATACCCAGCAAAATTCTCAATTACCATAGGTGGAAAAACCAAGATATTCTATGACAAAACCAAATTTAAACAATATCTTTCTACTAGTCCAGCCCTACAAAGGATACTAGAAGGAAAATATCAACACAAGGATGGAAACTACACCCATTAAAAACAAAGAAATGAATCATTTCACAACAAACCCCAAAGAAGAGAACCACACAAACATAATACCACCTCTAAAACAACAAAAATAACAATAACCAACAATCATTGGGCTTTAACATCTCTCAACATCAATAGACTCAATTCCCCAATAAAAAGACATAAACTAACAGACTGGATACATAAATAGGACCCAGTATTTTGCTGAACAGAGGAAAACCACCTCAGTGACAAATACAGACACTACCTCAAAGTAAAAGGATGAAAAAAAAATCCAAGCAAATAATCCCCCAAAACAAGCTGGAGTAGCCACTCTAAGTATTCAGTAAAATATACTTTCAACCAAGACCTATCAAAAGATATCCCACAGGACACTTCATACTTATCAAAGGAAAAAATCTACCAAGAGGAATTCTCAATTCTGACCATTTATGCCCCAAATCCAAAGGTAGCCACATTTTTAAAAGAAACATTACAAAAGTTCAAAACACACATTTAACCACACACAAGGACCCTACTCTCATCAAGGACAGGTCATGGAAACAAAATAAACAGAGACACAGTGAAACTAACAGAAGTTATGAACCAATTGGATTTAACATATATATACAGACCATTTCACCCTAAAAAAAAGAATATACCTTCTTCTCAGCACCTCATGGTATCTTCTCAAAAATGGACCATATTATCAGTAGTCACAAAACTAGCCTCGACGGATACAAGAATTGAAATAATCCCATGCATCCTATCAGATCACTATGGACTAAGACTGATATTCAATAACAAAAATAAAAGAAAGCCCACATACTTATGGAAACTGAACAATTCTCTACTCAGTGATAAATAGGTCAGGGAAGAAATAAGAAAGAAACTAAAGACTTTCTAGAATTTAATGAAAATGAAGGCACATCATATACAAACTTATAGGGCACAATGAAAGCAGTGCCAAGAGAAAAATTTAAAGCACTAAATGCCTTCATGAATAAATTGGAGAGATCCTACACTAGCAAGTTAACAGCATACATGAAAGCTCTAGAACAAAAAGAAGCAAATACAACCAAGAGGTGCAGACAGCAGGAAATTACCAAACTCAACTAAAAACTAAAATCAACCAATTAGAAACAAAGAAAATAATACAAAGAACCAAAAAACTAAGAGCTGTTTTTTTTTTGTTTTTTTTTTTTTTGTTTTTGTTTTTGTTTTTTTTTTTTTGAGAAAATCAACATGATAGATAAACCCTTAGCCAAACTAACTAAAGGGCATGAAGACAGTAATCCAAATTAACAATCAGAAGTGAAGTGAAAAGGGAGACATAACAGAAGAAACTGAGGAAATTCCAAAAATCATCAGATTCTATTACAAAAGCCTATACTAAACAAAACTGTAAAACCTACATGAAATGGATGATTTTCTAGATAAATACCAGATACCAAACTTAAATGATGATCAGGTAAACTAAACAATCCCACAACACCCAAGGAAATAGAAGCAGTCATTAAGAGTCTCCAAACCAAAGAAATCCAAGGTCAGAAGGTTTTTGTGCAGAATTCTATTAGATTTTCTCAAAAAAACAAAACAAAACAAACAAACAAAAAAAAACAAAAAAAAAAACCAACCAACCAAACAAAAAAAAACCCTAATACTAACCCATCTCAAATTATTCCACAAAATAAAAACAGAAGGAACACTATCACAGTACTTAATTCGTTCTTTGAAGCCACAATTACTCTGATACCTAAGAGAACTTCAGACCAATTTCGCTTATGAATAGTGATGCAAAAGTAATAAAATTCACAGGGTAATAGTTCCTGAACAGAACACCAATGACTTATGGTCTAAGATAAAGAATTGACAAATGGGACCTCATAAAATTTTAAAGCTTCTATAAGGCAAAGGACACTGTCAATAAGACAAAACAGCAACCAACAGATTGGGTGTAGAGAGCCGCGGCGAGTGGTGACAGCATTCGCCATTACAAGATGGCACTGGCACCCGGCACTCCCGTGGGTAAACAAGTAAATTGCGCATGTGCAAGTGGTGAAAGCCAAATCACTGCCCAGCCCGGGGCGTCATACAGGGTTTTGAGCAAGCAGCCAATCAGATATGTCCACGCCACCCTAGGGTGTATATAAAGCAGCGCCATCTTGGGGCTCTCTCTCTTCCTCCTTTCATCACAATAAATGCTTGCTGCAGAAGGATCCTGGTGCCCGCGTGCGTTCTTGCCGGCGAGACGATTGCGTGGGTCACAATTGGGAAAAGATCTTACATCTGATAGAGGACTAATATACAATATATACAAAGAACTTAAGAGCTTAGACTCCAGCAAATCAAATAACCTGATTAAAAATGGGGTACAGAGCTAAACAAAGAATTCTCAACTGAGGAAACTCGAATGGTCAAAAAGTATTTAAAGAAATGTTCAATATCCTTAGTCATCAGGGAAATGCAAATCAAAACAACCCTGAGATTCCACCTCACACAAGTTAGAATGATATGAGGTGGTTCAAAAACTCAGGTGATAGCAGATGCTGGCAAGGATGTGGAGAAAGTGAAACACTCCTCCATTTTTGGTGGGATTGCAAGCTGGTACAACCACTCTAGAAATCAGTCTTGCAGTTCCTCAGAAAATTGGACATAGTATTACCTGAGGACCAAAATATACCACTGCTGAGCATATACCAAAATGATGCTCCAACATATAACAAAGATATATGTAAGGATATGAACATGCTCCACTATGTTCATAGCAGCCTTATTTATAATAGCCAGAAACTGGAAAGAACCCATATGTCCTTCAACAGGGAATGAACACAGAAAATGTGTTGCATTTACACAGTAGAATACTACTCAGCTATTAAAAACAATGAGTTTGGGAAATTCTTAGGCAAATGGATGGAAATAGAAAATATCATCCTGAATGAGGAAACAAAAGAACACACATGGTATGTACTCACTGATAAGTGGATATTAGCCCAAAGCTTGCAATACCCAAGATATAACTCATAGACCACTTGAAGCTCATGAAGAAGAAAGACAAAAGTGTGGGTGCTTCAGTCATTCTTAGAATGAGTAACAAAATACTCATAGGAGCAAATATGGAGACAAAGTGGGGAGCAGAAACTGAAGGAGAAGCTTTTCTGAAAAAAGCTTCCATCCCCTATGCAGTCACCAAACGTAGACACTGCTGAGACTACTAGGAAGTCCATGCTGACAGAAGCCTGATATGGCTGTCTCCTCAGAGGCTCTGCCAGCCCTGACATATACAGAGGCAGATGCTCACAGCTAACCATTGAACTGGTCATGGGGTTCCCAATGAAAGAGATAGAGAGAAGATTGAAGGAGTTGAAGGGGTTTGTGGTCCCATGGGAAGAACAACAATACCAACCAACTAGAGCTCCCAGGGTGTAAACCACCAGCCTTGGAACACGTGTGGAGGAACTCATGGCTCCAGCTGTATAGGTTGTGGAGGATGGCCTTGTTGGGCATCAATGGGAGAGGAGTGCCTTGATCCTGTTAAGGCTGGATGCCCCAGTGTGGGGTAATTTGTGGGCATGTAGGCATGAGTGGGAGGGTTGTTGGGGGTAAACCCTCATAGAAGAAGGAGGAGGGGGGATGGGATAGGAGTTACAGTGGTGGAATGGGGAAAGGGTTAACATCTGAAATGTAAATAAAATATCTAATTAATTAATTAATTATATTAAAAATTAATAAAATTATTGAAAACTGAATCCAAGAACACACCAAAATGACCATTCACCACAATCAAGTAAGCTTTATTTTATGGATGCAGAGATAGTACAATGTACAGAAATCCATCAACATAATCCACTATATAAACAAACTCAAAGAAAAAAAAATCACATAATCTTCTCATTAGATGCTTAGTAAGCCTTTGACAAAATAAAACACTCTTTCATGTTAAAATCTTGGAGAGATCCGGAATTCAAGGCACATACTTAAACTAAATGAAACATTACACAGCAAAACAGCAACCAACATCAATCTAAATGGAGAGAAACGAAGCAATACCACTAAAATTAGGAACAAGACAAGGCTGCCTACTCTCTCCCTATTTATTCAATATAGTACTTGGAGTTATAGCTAGAGCAATTAGACAAAAAAGGAGTATCAAATGGATACAAACTGCAAAGGGAGAAGTCATGGTATCAGTGCTTCTGGATGATATGATAGAATATGTAAGTGACCCAAAAAATTTACCAGAGAATTCCTACACCCGATAAACAACTTCAGCAAAGTGGCTGGATGTAAAATTAACTCAAACACATCAGTAGCCTTTGTCTACACAAAGATAAATGGGCTAAGAAAGAAATTAGTGAAAAAACACCCTTCACAATATTTACAAATAATATAAAATATCTTGGTGTAACTCTAACCAAACAAGTGAAAGATATGTATGACAAGAACTTCAAGATGCAGAAGAAAGAAATCAAAGACCTTAGAAGGTAGAAGGTAGGTCGCTCAAGCTCATGGTTCTATAGGATTAACATAGTAAAAATGGCCATCTTACCAAAAGCAATGTACAGATTGAATCCAATCCCAATCAAAATTCCAATTCAATTACATATAGAGGTAGAAATAGAAATTATCACCTTTGCATGGAATAACAAAAAACCCAGGAGAGTGAAAACAATTCTCATTTATAAAAGAATTTCTTGGAGTCACTATCCTTGACCTCAACCTCTACTACAGAGCAATAGTGATGAAAACTGCTTAGTACTAGTACAGAGACAGACACATCAATCAATGGAATAGAATAGAAGTCAGAGAAATAAAACACAGAGCTATGGTAATTTTATCTTTGACAAAGAAGCCAAAACTTTACAGTGGAAAAAAAAAGCAAGCATTTTTATCAAAAGGACCTAGTCTATCTGGTGGTCTACATGTAAAAGAATGCAAATTGATACATTTTTAATCTCTTTGTACAAAGTTCAAGTCCAAGAGGAATAAGGACCTCCACACAAAACCAGACACACTGAATCTAACAGAAGATGAAGTAGGAAATAGCCTTAAACACATTGACTGTCCTGACCAGCAAGGCATTAAACAGGGGTTTGGGGTCACCTGAAAGAGAGTGGGAGGTGGGGGACAGGCAAAGATGCAAAGAACCATGGCTTGTCTATAGTCTGATCAAACCATAATTTTTACTTTTTCACACAGGGGTTATATACACAAAAAGACAGGATGTGGGAAAGGGATGACACAGGATGACACAGGAATGTAAGTGTATAGGGAGAGTACAGATATCTTCTAGAAAAGAGTGTCAGCTGAGTGAAGGTTCAGGAACAGATCACTATGACTCTGCCTATGATTCACTTGTCCTTATCTAAGTTGGATCTATCCACCAAGGTTACCTATCTACCAGGTCTATGACTATTCACACTGACAATTTTCCACCAAAGCTGCTTGTTTACAATAGCTTATAGCCACTTGTTTCAGTGTTTTTCCACAGAGACCCAAAACTTTGTGTTAGCAGGCATGTGTGTTAGGCCTATCGCTGATTTTAGGCCTATGGCTGGTTTTAGGGCTGCCCCCAACAATTGATCCAGGGTAATATTTCCTGAACAGAAAACCAATGTCCAGGCTCTAAGATCAACAATTTACAAATGGAACCTCTGCAAAGTGAAAAGCTTCTGAAAGGTAAAGGATGCTGTCAATAGGACAAAATGGCAAGCTATAGATTGGAAAATGATCCTTACTAACCCTACATCTGATAGAGGTCTAATATCCAAAATATACTAAGAACTCAAAAAGTGAGACTGCAGAAAACCAAATAACCCAATTAAAAAAAATGAGGTGCAGATCTAAACAGAGAATTCTTAACTGAGGAATGGCTGAGAAGCACCTAAAGACATGTTCAACATAGGTAGCCATCAGTGAAATACAAATCAAAATAACCCTGAGATTCCACCTTACCCCAATCAGAATCACTAAGATAAAAAAATAAAAGGATAGCACTTGTTGGTGAGGTTGTGGAGAAAGAGGAACACTTTCCCATTATTGTTGGGATTGCCAGCTGGCCAACCTCTTTGGAAATCAATCTGATGTTTCCTCAGAAAACTGAAAATAGTTCTACCTGAAGACCCAGCTACACAATAATACCTTATATCAAAAATCGATAATTTGTCCATAAATATATAAAGAAATTCTTCTCATGTTAAGCCATTAGGAAATTAAAATAATAACTGTTTTTATACAATTTTTTGATGTTAATCTAAGGCTTTATAAGTTTGGTAATGCTCAATAACAAGATGCCCATACAATCAGAAGTGTAACCCAATACCCAACCTAAATATAGCAACTATTTTTGACTGGTGGAGACATGCGAACATTCGCCTCTATGTAACCACACCTCTCCTCATCACCTAGCTCCTCCTCTCCTTACTCCTCCTCTTCCTCTCCTTACTCCTCCCACCTTAGCTTCTCCTACATATCACCCTTCCTGTTAAAATTAAAAAAAAAAACTTTTCTCTCAAAATACAATTAGGGCATAACTATACCAATTTGTGACAGTAAGGTACAAGATAGATCTAATACCCAGTCCATCATTTTGTTGACTAACAAGAAGCTCTGTCATCTTTCCTAACTAAAAGACTTAGTTCTAAACCTGGATTTTTTTCTTGGCTTTAGAATGAATGTTAGCTGAAAACCATCCACTCAAACTTTTTCTCTCAAAGTAAATAGCCAGGATTGGCTATGAGACTATAAGTTTTCAACCCAGCAGATATTCAGAATGAATGAGTTAACTGAAATTATGGGAAGCACAAAGCATAGCTTCTAAAACTTAGCCAATTTATAGAGACCGCTAAACACCTGGACAGTTCCTATACTACAAAACGTTGGAGCATCTGATCTTCAGCCTTCTGGCTGATCATCTGACAGACCGAGTGATGCAGAATTATTAAGGGGTGATTACTCTGTCTAGGCAGATATAATCAGTCAACTATTCTGCAAGTGTGTCCTTTTCTGGACAGTGATTTGTCTGTAGATGAAAAGAGGCAATTCTTGCCTAGTGGGTGTCTCACCACAACTAGAGTAACTCCAAAGATGCTCAATTTCTTCTTAGAATCCAAGACAGGAAGCTGTCAGGATCAGATAGGTCTCTAATCAAAATGAACATTAATACAGAAATGTTTGTAACGTCAATTCTGTGGACTTCTGACGTTTTGAAAACCAACTATCCATGTAAGGCAATCTGGACTGTTGTTTGTTAACTCCTCTCAGCTATTTCTAAATAAAATACAGAAAACACCCTAACAATAAACTCAGAGCCATAAATTTGCTATAAGCCCTTAACTCACAGGCTAACCATCTCGAATCAGTTAGAAAAGTTAAAGAAGGACTGAATCTAAGCCTTTTATTCCTAAATGTGTTATATAGGCACAATGCCTATGAGAGTAACAATGTTAATCTCAGTTTTATATTAATAAGAAACTCATACCAGTGAAAACCTTAAATTAGAAATCAAAGTAAATTTTGTACCATTTAAGAAATTATAACATCAGCTTAATACAATTACACAAATTTCTACCAATAGGTTATGGCTATGCAATAAATCCTACCTAATTCTTCCTGTTCCAACAAAACCACTACTTTTCCCTAGAAAGACAGCCCAGTATTCACCACCTGTACCCAAGCCCAGGGAATAGGGGCACTGAATTTTCATTAACTTCTTCAATCTGATTATGGGAATTGAGATATTAGATGAGGGGCAGGAGGAAGAGTAAAATGAATAGCCTCTGTCATTGTGTCTTCACTACATCCAGCTGAAATCCTAGGACATCAGAGGTTTGAGCAGGTCTGCTGAGCTTGCTTGATGAGTAGATAATCAAGGCTGTGTTTTTTGCAATATACAATTCTCAAAACAAATTTTAGTATCAAGATAATTTTTTGTTTGATTCTGGAATCAGTCTTCTGGAAGCCTGACTCTGTCATGTCTAATCCATGTAATTCTGGGAGTTTCTATGAAGGTGTGCTCCCACCATCCTCCCATTCCCTGCTCTTGTATTCTCCAACACTAGGGAATCCAAACTTTCAGGCACCAAAGCCTTCCACTTCCAATGATGCCTAACCTCTTACCCCAACCCCCATCCTCCTATTACTATAAGAGTGTGCTCACACCATCCTCCCATTTCCACCTCCCTGCTCTTGAAATTCCCCAACACTAGGGAATTTAAACTCTCAGGCACCATGGCTGTCCACTTCCAGTGATGCCTGGCAAGACCACCCTAAACTACCTATACAGGTGAAGCCCCTCCCTTTGTGTTCTAGTGCTGGAGATTTTAGAATGGCTACTCTAGCTTGTTTCTTAGGACCATTTGTTTGAAAAATTGTTTTCCAGCCTTTTACTATAAGTTAATGTCTGTCTTTGTCACTGAGGTGGGTTTCCTGTATGCACCAAAATGCTGCATCCTGTTTACATATCCAGTCAATTAGCCTATGTCTTTTAATTGGGGAATTGAGTTTATTGATGTTAAGAGATATTAAGGAACAGTGATTGTTGCTTCCTGTTATTTTTGTTGTTAGGTAGAGTTATCTTGTATGGCTATCTTCTTTTGGATTTGTTGGAAGAGGATTAATTTCTTGCTCTTTCTGGGGTATACCTTCCCTCCTTGTATTGGAGCTTTCCTGGTATTATCCTTTGTAATGCTGGGTTTGTGGAAAGATGTTGTGTAAGTTTGGTTTTGTTGTGGGATATCTTGGTTTCTCCATCTATGATAATTGAGAGATTTGCTGGGTATAGTAGCCTGGGTTGGCATTTGTGTTCTCTTAGGGTCTGTATGACATCTGTCCAGCATCTTCTAGCTTTTATAGTATCTGGTGAGAAGTCTGGTGTAATTTTGATAGGTCTGCCTTTATATTTTACTTGGCCTTTTTCCCTTACTGCATTTGATATTCTTTCTTTGTTTTGTGCACTTGGTGTTTTGATTATTATGTGACGGGAGGTATTTCTTTTCTGGTCTAGTCTATTTGGCATTCTCTAGACTTCTTGTATGTTTATGGGCATCTCGTTCTTAAGATTAGGGATGCTTTCTTCTATAATTTTGTTGAAATTATTTACTGGCCTTTAAGTTGGGAATCTTCACTCTCATCTATACCTATTATCCTTAGGTTTGGTCTTCTCATTGTGTCTTGGATTTCCTGGATGTATGTTTTGTGTTAAGTACATTTTGCATTTTGTGTTTTCTTTGACAGTTGTGTCAATATTTTCTATGGTATCTTCTGTACCTGAGATTCTCTCTTCTATTTTTTTGTATTCTGTTGTTGATGCTTGCATCTATGACTTCTGATTTCTTTTCTAGTTTTTCTATCTCCAGGTTAGTTTCCCTTTGTGATTTCCTCATTGTTTCTACTTCCATTTTAACGTCCTGAATGGATTTGTTCAATTTCTTCACCTGTTTTGTTGTGTTCTCTTATAATTCTTTAAGGGATTGTTGTGCTTCCTCTTTAAGGGCTTCTACCTGTTTACCTATGTTCTCCCCAAATTTTTTGAGAGTGTTATTTATGTCCTTCTGAAAGTCCTCTATCATCATTATTAGAAGTGATTTTAAATCTGAATCTTGCTTTCCTGGTGATATGGGGAATTCAGGACTTTCTAGTGTGGGAGAACTAGGATCTAATGATGCCAAGGTAACCTGGGTTGTTGATGCTTATGTTCTTGCTCTTGCCTTTCACCGTCCGGATATCCTTAGTGCTACCTGCCCTGTCTCTGTCTGGAGCCTGTCTTTCCTATTATCTTGTTTGTATCAGAACTGTGTGGGATGGGTGTTACTACCGGGGTTAGAGCTGGGGTCCAAGATATGCTCAGTGCTCAGGTGCAGATAGGAAGGAACCAGTGATCTGGGCTAGGAGTGACTTCTTGGGTCCTAGTTGCTTCCAGTTACCCTCTGTTTGGGGCCAGAGTTGCTGTCTTCTTACCTAAGATACTGCCTTGGTTCAAGTTCCTGGGAGGCTTACTTCCTCTGGGTTCTATGAGATTGGGGGCAGAGCTGCTGCCCTAGGTCTGCTGAGTGCTCGGGCCCAGACTGGAAGGGTTGGGAAATCATTTTGAAGAGTGTGGTTTGGGCATTGGAAATATAATTGATTGAGTAAAGTGCTCACATGAGGACACCCTGTATAAACCATGTTTCAAATAAGTGAGGAAGAAGGGAAGGAAGGAAAGGAGAGAGAAAGCAAGGAAAGAAGGAAAGAAGTAAAAGAAGAAAAGGAATGGAAAAGAGGGAATGAGAGGGAGGGCAAAAACTCTTAGGTTGCCTCACTTGGATTTCTATTATCAAAAAATAACAATTGGAACAAACATTGGTGAGGAAGTGTAGATGCTGTGTGTAGACATATACATAAGCATGAATATTACAGAAGTAATATTAGTCCTCTATATTTCTGAATGAATGCATGATCCTGACATACTACTTTAATACATATATTCTAATGTAATTATGTTATCTTATGAGAGCCACTGGCAACTACTTTAATTCTACCACTATTAACCAAAGTACGTAGTCAGTCCAGGAGCTCATCAGCTGAAGAATAGATAAAGGAGAGATGATGTACATAGTCACTGGATTTTATTTAATCATTGAAAACCCTGTGGTACTCAGAAAAACATGCAGTGGGAGAATTTGTAAAAGCCACATACCTCATAGAATACATCCTATGGTCTCTCTCATATCCAGAAACTATATATATATATTTTAAAAAACTTTAATCTTTTACAGTTCACTCATTATCCCCCCTCCCCATCTGCCCTCCAATAGTTCCACATCACATTCTTTCTCTTCACACTGCTCCCCCATCTCTAAGAGGATAGTGCCACCTCTTCAACCAGCCAGGTCTCCCCACTCCCAAGGGCCTCAAGTCTCTCGAGGAGGGTTATGTGTATCTTCTCTCACTGAGACCAGACCAGGTAGTCCTCTGCTGTATATATGTCAGAGGTCTTGGATCAGCTAGTGTATGCTGCCTGTTTAGTGGCTCAGTATCTGTGATATATCTGGGGTCTAGGTTTGTTGTGACTGCTGGTCTTCCTATGGGGTCACCCTCCACCTCAACTTCTTCCAGCATAATTCAACCACAGTGGTTCCTGACTTCAGTCCATTAGTTGGTTATAAGTATCTGCATCTGTCTCAGTCAGCTGCTTATTGGGCCTCTTGGAGGGCAGTCATGCTAGGCTCCTTTCTGTAAGCATACCACAGCATCAATAATAGTGTAAAGCCTTGTAGAATCCCCTTGAGATAGAAACCAATTTGGACCTGTCACTGGACCTCTTTTCCCTCAGTCTCTTCTCCATTTTTGTTCCTGCAGTTCTTTTAGATAGGAAAAATTCTGGGTCAAAATTTTTGACTGTGGGATGGCAACCACACCTCTCCACTTAATTCTCTGTCTTTCTACTTGATGTGGACTCTACAAGTTCCCTCTCCCCATGGTAAGACATTTCATCTAAGACCCTCCCTGTAGCTGCCTGCAGCTATGGGTAACAGGGTTCACCTGAAAGGAAGGCTGGGAATGAAAGGGGAATGGAGGGCGAGAGAAAACAAAGGACCAAGATAATGTATTCTGATCAAGGCCCGAAGTTTAATATTTTGCTTTCACATATATAGGGGAAGCTCCACCCCCAGAGTCTCTTCTTGTTTCAGCCCAGTGACTGGGTGAGGGGATAGCAGCCTGGAGGGGTCAAGGCAAGCTCAGCCGGTGGCCCATTTTTCTAGCTCCTGTAGCAGACTGCAGGTCTGCAGGAGGCAATGCCTCCTAGGTCTTATTGTTTTGGTCTACTGTGGTAAACAGGTAGTTCAGGCCTGTCCAAGGCTGGGGGGTGGGGGGGGAGCGCAGTTTCTTCCTTAATTTTTTAAGTTGGCAGTGCCAATATCTGGACAGGGCACAAAATTTCATCCCATCTAGGTTCTCGAGTGGCCGGGCGACCATGCCTGGCTTAGGTTGGTGTCTATATTACTCCTATATTACCAGTCTTTGAGAAAAACATACATAGCATATTGATGTATGCCTCTGCCTTAGGTTTATAGGAGCTCAAGAACACTCACCCATCTTTGACCAACCCCCACCATTGGCACACTCTTTAGACCAAGACCACATTTAGACCAAAGAACCTGTAGGCAT
Source organism: Rhabdomys pumilio (assembly GCA_030674055.1). NCBI lineage: Eukaryota > Metazoa > Chordata > Mammalia > Rodentia > Muridae > Rhabdomys > Rhabdomys pumilio. Next base: position 97,498,664 of record JANHMN010000003.1, on the reverse strand, counting down.
GCACTAGATGCAATTCTTCACAATGATGTGTAACTGCCAGGATGAATAGCTGAGCTTGCTAAGAACGATCCTGTGTGAGGACAATCAATCTGCTTAAAATACAAGGTTCAAAGGTTAAAAGCAACATGATTATCCAAGCAATGTAGAAAATAAGGTTGAGAGCAGAAATGTTCCAGTATCCAATCCAACTGCTAATTAGCAGGGATCAGACACAAGTCTAGCCACCAGGTATATAGTGGGTGGCTTTAAGTAATGATAAAAAACACTCTCTAGTAAGAGTGGAAATTATACACCAAGTTAAATCATCTGGCTGATAAAGATTTTGAGCCATCTTCATCATTAGAATCATAATTTTTAGGCTCAAGATCTGTGTCCACTTGATGAACCAGACTTTCAGGCAGCCATTGGGCTCCATTCTCTTTTTCTGAAAAAATGCAGACTGACCCACAACCCCAAATTAAAACAGGATTAGGACCACACCAAATATTAGTTAACGGGTTTCTCCATATGACTGGCAAATGAGCTGGAACTGACCAGATGCCAGTGGAATCTGCTGCAGACTGACCTTTAGCATCAGTTTGCAAAAAATTTAAAACATATAAGACAAAAGCAAGGTATGCTTTTGGTGACCTTGGGGTCTATAATTCCCCCTTTCTAGTTTAAAATGACAATTTTTTTAAGAGTTTCTTGTAAAACCAGGGAAGAAGCACCATTAGCTGCTTTTCCCACACTCAGAGAGTTGTGAAGATAGTATTTTAAAGTTTCATAATCTCTCTCTCACAATTTCTTGTCCTTGAGGATAATAAGAAAATATCAGTAATATTAAATTGTCAACAAAATATCTCAAATGTTTGACTGTAGTCAAATAACTGCAATAGCTGGTTCCATTACCTATCTTAGTCTGATATGGAACACCAAGCACAGGAAAATAGTATAGGCAATAACTTAGTATATTTTTAGTTGCTTCTCTTGTTAAAGTAGTTGCAACTAGAAAGTCTAAAAGGTGTCAAGTCACATGTGCATATTTTAATTTCTTAAAATAAAACCTGAGTAACATCTATTTGCCAAAATTGATTACATATAAGTCCTCAAGGCTTAACATCATTATGAAAAAATTGAAAATATTGAGAACAAGTTTTTGCAATTTAACTTGCACACTTACTAGAAATGCCAAATTATTGTCTCAAGCCATTACTATTTTGATGCTGTAAGGAATAAGATTGTATGGTCAATTATTTCTGAAAGGCCTATAATCTGCCTAGAATACAAATCTGCTCTGGCATTGCCCTGAGGTTCAGACAATCCAATATGAGATTTTAAATGTCTTATAAAGTTAAGAAACAGTACATGTTTCTTAAATTAAGCTGTATTTTATAAATAACTATAAAATTTGAGAATTAGCAATATCTAAAAGAAGGATCAATTTTAAACAATATAAAGTACATAAATTGAAAGCTTGATTTTTTAGCATTTCAAACAATGGCTACAACACATAATTTAATTATTTGTGCTGAAGCAGGGGAAACTCAGGAAAATAAACATGTGATTGAATTACATATACTACCTTCTCAATAGATGAGGCATCTGTAGATATAGTAAATACAGCAAACATCTTTTCTATGGGCTGCATGCGTAGTAAATTTCAGGAAATTTAAAAGCATGCATAGAGAAAAACTGTAACTTGTCTTTTGGATAATGATCATCAAATTTGCCTAAAACATTTGCCATGTAATAGGCCAAATATCATTATTTTTCAATAACCAATTTAATTGCTATTTTGAATAAGGAATGAACCTTTTATTCAAAATGCCTTCAGGATTCAATCATACAACTTTGTATTAACACAATAATTTTATAATAGGATGTTCAAACTTTACTTGTAGATGAAGAAAGATAAATCTGCATTAATGGTTTCTTTTGTCAAAGAGCTGCTGTGAGCACATGAGTAGCAATAATGCAAAGAGCCAACAGTTTATCATAGTCTATATAATTTATCTGTTGATAACTAACAGCTTACTCTACTTTCAGCAAATCTATCTCCTTTATTAGTTAATTGTCAAGGGGAATTAGGACTTGAATCCCCTTTGAGAATATCAAACAGAGGTTCGAATTCTTTTATGGTAAGCTTAAGATGAGGTTTTAGCCAATTAATATCTCTTAACAACTTTTGAAAAATCATTAAACACAAATCAAATTAGAAGCAAATCATTTCCTTTTTGCATACACACCCACAAACCAGAAGAGGGCACTAGATCCCACCACAAATGGTTGTGAGCCACCATGTGGTTACTGAGAATTCAACTCTTATATTTTTAGTTATGAGTCTAGCCTTTAACGGCTGAGCCATCTCTCCAGCCCCAACTATCTATTTTTATTGGAATTTTCTGTTCCACAATCTGCTTCAGATATAACTGAGGTCTCAAATATTGAAAAGATATTGTCTTTGAATCTTTTCTGGAGCAACAAGTACTCCAAAATTTTAAAGCTTGCTATATTGGAGTAAAGGCTTGCAGAAAAACTCCTTCAGAGAGATCAGCTAATAAAGTATCATACAATGAATAATATACACTAAAAGATTCAAACTCTTATTTTTTTTAATTAAAGAAACAATAATATTTTTTTATATATAATGTAAAGCAATTAATCATTCTTTGAGGCAAACCTTTCTAATGATATCACTTCATGGGCTCTCAAAAATTACAAACAAATTTACTGAATGCAAATTTCCCATCTTTACCAGAAATGTAAAGGAATGGTATAAAAACAATCTTCTACATCTATAGTAATTCTATATGCATTTACTGGAATGGCAGCTGGAGTAGGCAAGTCAGGCTATAATGCCCCATTAGTTTCATAAATCTTAAGTTTGAACTTTGTTTTGGATTAATTCAATGACCAATCTTTTTTACCTGAGTGAGAGTATCAGATAAAGGCCAAGCTGAAGGCAATCTTTTCCTCTAATAATTGTTATATAACTTAAGATTAGGTCTCTTGCTAGTAATAGATTGAACCTAATATACATTACAAAAACCAAAGCCATCTCATTCTCATTCTTAACAAATTTGGAGGGAAGCAGATACAAAGGAACCAAAACAAATTGAACAATTCTTTTGCCAGCACATACAATTATAACTCCTGGCCTATAAACTCTTTGTTGGAAATGTCTTTGGGTCTTAGATTTACCCCTCCCCTGCAAGATACAAGCAAGGCAAAAAACAAATTTTGGAAAACACCTAGAATTTCTAGGAACTGTTCAGGAAGACCCAGGACAAAAGGAATGTTTGTCACTCAAGTTTCTACTGAGCTCAGTCTGCATTGTCTTAATTCAAATGTAAATGTTCTTAATCTTGGCCTGTTTTCTGAGGCCTGACCCAAAGACTAGGCCTATACTGCACTGCAGGTTGTTGTTGTTGTTGTATTTAACTTTAACTTAACTCTACATGTTGTATCTTTTTCTCTATAAACATGGGCAAATCAAAAAATCCCAAACTCATGATTGAACTGCCAAATGTAGCCAATGGAATATTGGCAGTTTAACTATATATTTAAGCTTCATTTGCAACATTAGAATATAACCATAATTTTGAGAAACAAAACCAATTTTTAACGATGTAAACAATCTATTTTCTCTAAAACCAACTCCAAGTAATTACCTTTATGTTACAAAGTTTTGCTGCCAGTTCTTATATATGAATGCACAATAGTGCAGCTTTTAATATCTCACTAAAGAGACATTGTTTTTAAATCTTATCTTTATACATCTGGTCTCTGAATGACTCCAACCCTGAGTTACCAATCTTAAGTCAACTTTCTGTTACCAAGGTTGTAAATTTTTAATCATACCCAATAACTTATAGGCCAATAATCTATAACCAAGACATGTAGAACATATTTATACCTTTAAAACCAATCAGAAGCAAAAATGAAATGACAACACATCTTATATATTTAGACCAAACAAAATTTCTTGTTTTCTCTAGCTGTAATTTCAAGATAAAAGCACCTTGTCACAGAGATTTTTCTAGGACAAACAATTCTTAGCTTCCTTATAGAATCCAACAAAACTGCTGGTCCCTTTAAAAGTAGCTTATACTGACAATCAACTTTTGGAAAGTCTTTTCCAGCTCAGCTTGATGCTTAGCTATAGACGTTAAGAAAACTTATCAGCCTCTGCTGTGCATATTAAGACTGCCTTTAAAACCAAGTTAAAGTAGACCAAGGATTGGATCAAGCAATTTTAAAGATCTTTTGAACATCAAGCATAGAACACCATAAAACATAGAACACCAATCATTTAGACAATGAAACAAAAACCAGACAATTGACACACATGGACATTGGCGCACCAAGGACAAACAATAAACAAAGAAGGCAGAATTATGGATACTACTCAGTGCTCTGCCTTTTTCAGTTTTCCAATTCTTCCTAACCCTGCTCCTCTCGCCTGAGGCAGCTCTTGGGCTGCGGGTGGATGCCGATTAGTATTCTTCTATCCCAAATTCACTGTTATCTCCTAGATGAGCTCACGTTGGGTCAACGCTCACTCAATCTAGACCATATCCCACTTAAACACACTTCCTTAAACACAGCTATAACTTAGCTAGCATCAATACTGTTCATTGCTCACCAAACACTCGGAATACTCTGCTTCTTTTTCCATTTTCCGTGGAGCTCCACCCAAGACAGTGTTCTTCTGCTGGTCTTCTGTTCTCAGGCCCCATGATTCAGGTACCAATCTGTAGCCGCCTGCAGCTATGGGTAACCGGGTTTGCCTGAAAGGAAGGCTGGGAGTGAAAGGGGAATGGAGGGTGAGAGAAAACAAGGGGCCAAGACAATGTATTCTGATTAAGGCCTGAAGTTTAATATTTTGCTTTCACTTATATAGGGGAAGCCATACCCCCAGAGTCTCTTCTTGTTTCAGCCCAGTGGCTGGGTGAGGGGATAACAGCCTGGAGGGGTCAAGGCAAGCTCAAGGGACAACTATGTCCTATTGTTTTGGTCTACTGTGGTAAACAGCTAGTTCAGGCCTGCTCAAGGATGGTGGGAAGAGCACACCCCCCTTTGAGTCCTGAGAGTCTCTTACCTCTCAGGTCTCTGGTACATTCTAGAGGGTACCCTCCCCACCTTCTACCTCCTGAGGTTGCCTGTTTCCATTCTTTTGCTGGCCCTCAGGTCTTCAGTCCTGTTTCTTCCCTACCCTAGAATCATGTTACCCTCTTCCACTTCCTATCCCATCTCCCACCCAGGTCCTTCCCTCTCTCTGACCCCATGTGTTTTCTCTCTCCCAAGTCGGACTGAGGCATCCTCAGTTGGGTTCTTCAGTTTGTTAATCTTCTTGAGTCATGTGGATTGTATTCTGGGTATTCTGTACTTTTTTGGCTAGTATCCACTTGTTAGTGAGTACATACCATACATTTTCTTTTAGCTCTGAGTTATCACTACTCAGGATGATATTTTTCAGTTTCATCCATTTGTCTGCAATACTCATGATGTCCTGTTCTTAATAGCTGAGAAGTAGTCTATTGTGTGAATGAACCACATTTTCTGTATCCATTCTTGAATTGTATGACATCTGGGTTGCTTTCATCTTCTGACTATAACAAACAATGCTGCTATGAACATAGTGGAATGAGTGCCCCTGTGGCATACTGGAGCAACTTTTGATTCAAATTAAACCCATACAGGTCCATTATTACAGGCTGGAAGTAGGGGATTCTAAAACCTCTGCCATCAAGACTAATGAGGATTAACCCCTAACTTATGCGCTAAGCTGGATAGTCAATGATGGGTAAGAGAACACTTCAAGACCCTTGGCTCTAAAAGGGAGGCCTCACCATCCTAAGACATGAGCTCAACCAATGGCTGTTGAGTATCCAGAGATGAGAAAGGGAGGCTGGGGTCCTTTGTTCCGACCTAAGGCAGGTACTTTAAGTTTTCCCAGCCTTCCCTTTTGAAAAAAAATTTAAAAAGGGGACCTGTGGGGAGCTGACAGAAGGCAGCTATCATCCTTGCAGTCATCTTGAGCCATATACCCTGACAAGAGACTTGTTTACAACAGCCTACAACAGCTGAGCACACTCTGATAACATCTTGTTTTAGATACCCAGGATCTTCCCTTGGGTGTGTGAGACTTAAAGGTATGTGACTTAAAGGCATGACTTAGAAGTGAGACATATAAAAGGCGAGAGGCAGACAGAAGACTTGTAACTAGGAACTAGAAACTTGGACTAGAGAACTGGGATTAGGACTTGGTGCTGAAATCCAGGACTTGAGACTTGGAGGCACTAGGCCCTCACTCTCTCTTTTGCTGAACCCTGACCTGCGGACCAGAGCAGCTTGGGGCAGTGCAGGCTCTAACAATTTAGCCCCCAAGGCTTTTGGCAGTGTGGGTTCCAACATTGACAGAGCGGTCTGTGACATTTTGGCCCCCAAGGTGGGGCAGAGCAGTTCTCAACAATTGTTGCTTTCTGTTATTTTTGTTGTTAGAGGTGGAATTATGATTGTGTGGCTATCTTTTTTTAGGTTTGCTGAAAAAAGATTACTTTCTTGCTTTTTCTAGGGTATAGTTTCCCTCCTTGTGTTGGAGTTTTCTGTCTATTATCCTTTGTAGGACTGGATTTGTGGAAAGATATTTTGTAAATTTGGTTTTGTCATGGAATACCTTGAGTTCTCCATCTATGGCAATTGAGAGTTTTGCTGGGCATAGTAGCCTGGGCTGGCATTTGTGTTCTCTTAGAGCCTTTATGTCATCTGACCATGGTATTGTGCTTTTAGACTCTCTGTTGAGGAGTCTGGTATAATTCTTATAGGTCTGCCTTTATATGTTAGTTGACCTTTTTTCCTCACAGTGTTTAATATTCTTTCTGTGTTTTGTGCATTTGGTGTTTTGTTATGATGTGATGGGACTAATTTCTTTTCTGTTCCAATCTTTTTTTGTGGTTCTGTAAGCTTCTTGTATGTTTATGGTCATCCCCTTCTTTTGGTTAGGGAAGTTTTCTTCTATAATTTTGTTGATGTTATTTCCTGGCCTTTTGAGTTGGGAATCTTAGCTTTGTTCTATACCTATTATCCTTAGGTTTGGTCTTCTCATTGTGTCCTGGATTTCCTAGATGTTTTTGGTTAGGATCTTTTTATATTTTGCATTTTGTTTAACTGTTGTGTCAATGTTTTCTATGGTATCTTCTACACCTGAGATTCTGTCTTCTATCTCTTGTATTCTATTGGTGATGCTTGCATTTATGACTCCTGATCTTCTTCCTAGGTTTTCTATCTTCAGGATTGTCTTCCTTTGTGATTTCTTTATTGTTTCATTTTCCATTCTTAGATTCTGAATGGTTTTGTTCACTTCCTTCACCCATGTTTTTCTGTATTTTTAAAAGAGACTTATGTGTTTCCTCCATTGGCTTCTACCTGTTTACTTCTGTTCTCCTGTATTTCTTTAAGGGGGTTATTTATGTCCTTCTTAAAGTTCTCTATCATCATCATGAGATGTGATTTTAAATCAGAGTCTTGATTTTCTGGTGGGTTGGGGTGTGCAGGGTTTGCTGTGGTGGGAGAACTGGGTTCTGATGATGCCAAACGGACTTGGTTTCTGTTGCTTATGTTCTTGTGCTTTCCTCTCATCATGTGGTTATCTCTGGTGTTAGCTGGTCCTGCTGTCTCTGACTGGAACTTGTACCTCCTGTGAGTCTGTGAACCTAGGGCTCTAGGTATGTCAGCACTCCTGGGAGACAAGCTCTCTTTGGTGGGATTAGGGTGTGGATTGCTGTTACACATGATCAGCTCCATGGCATGGACACAAACCAGATAAATCATGTCCCCAGATGCTCAGTGATTTCTGGGTACTATTGTTTCAGTTGTTTCAGGTAACTCCCATTTGGGCCTGGTATTGGCCCCATTAGTGGTCTCATTTGTGATCTTAGGTGTGTCAGCCCTCCTGGGAGACCAGCTCTCTCCGGATGGGTTTGGAGTGCAAATAGTTGTGGCACAGGGTCAACTTCACGGTGCAGATGGAAACTGGTAGGATCATGTTCTTGAAGATCTTTTATTACTGAGAATTATTTTGGCTATCCTTAGTTTTTGTTTTTCCATATGAAAAAGAACTACTCTTTCCATGTCTGAAGAATTGTGTTGGAATCTTGATGGAGATTGCATTTAATTTGAATATTGCTTTTGATAAAATGGCCATTTTCACTATGTTAATCCTATCAATTCAGAGCATGGGAGATCTTTCATTCTTTTCAGGTCTTCTTCGATTTTTTTTTTCAGAGCTTTCAAGTTTTTGTCTCATGCTTCTTTCACTTGCTTGGTAAGAGTTACATAAAGGTATTTTGTACTATTTGTGGCTATTGTGAAGGGTGGTATTTCCCTAATTTATTTCTCAGCTCATTTGTCATTTGTATAAAGGAAGGCTTCTGATTTGTTTGAGTTAATTTTATATTCATCCATGTTGCTGGAGTTGTTTATCAGCTGTAGGAGTTTCTCATGGAATTTTGAGGGTCACTTATATATACACTACCATATCATCTGTAAATAGTGATACTTTGTCTTCTTCCTTTTTAGTTTTTAACCCCTTGATCTCTTTTTGTTGTCTAATTGCTCTAGCTAGAACTTTGAGTAGAATATTGAATAGATGGTAAGAGAATGGGTAACCTTGTCTGTCCCTGATTTTAATGGGATTGCTTCTAGTTTCTCAACATTTTATTTGATGTTGGCATTTGGTTTGACATGTATTGCTTTTATTATGTTTAGCCATGTGCCATGCATTCCTGATCTCTAATACTTTTAACTGAAGGGGTATTGTATTTTGTCAAAGGCCTTTTCAGTATCTAATGAGAAGATTATGTGACTTTTTCTTTGAGTTTGTTTACATAGTATATTGCATTAATGAATTTTAGTATATTGAACCATCCCTGCATTCCTGGGATGAAGCCTACTTTATTATTGTAAATAATCATTTTGATTATTTTTGGATACACCTTGAGAAAATTTTTTTGCATATTTTTTCACTGATATTCATACTTGAAATTGTCTTGAAGTTCTCATTGTTGATTCTTTGTGTGGTTCAGGTATCAGAGTAACTGTGACTTCATAGAATAAATTAGGAAGTGTTTCTTATGTTTATATTTTGTGAATTAATTTGAGGAATATTTGTATTAGCTCTTCTTTGATGGTGTGTTAGAATTCTGCCCTAAAACCATCTGGACCTGGGCTTTCGTTTTGGCTGGGAGGCTTTAAATGACTATTTATGGGAGTGCTCAAATATTTTATCTGATCTTCATTTAATTTTGTCAAGTTGTATCTTTCTAGAAAATCATCCATTTCATCTAGATTTTCCAGTTTTGTTGAGTATAGGCTTTTTGTAATAGATTCTGATAATTTTTTGAATTTCCTCTGTTTCTGGTTTTACATCTCCCTTTTCATTTCTGATTTTGTTAATTTGGATACTGTCTCTGTGCCCTTTAATTTGTTTGGTTAGTTGTTTACCTATGTTGTCTATTTACCTATGTTGTTGGTTTTGTTGAGTCTTTGTGTTTTTCTCTTTGTTTCTATCTAGTTGATTTCAGCCTTGAGTTTGAGTATCCTGTCATCTACTCTTTTTAGATGTGTTTGATTTTTTTCTGTTCTAGAACGTAGAGGTGTGCTGTTAAGTTACTTGTATGGGATCCCTTCAATTTTTTAATGGATGCACTTAGTGCTATGAAATTTCCTATTTACACCTCTTCCATTGTTTTCCATAAGATGGGGTATGATGTGCCATTTTCATTGAATTCTATAAACTCTTTGATTTTTCACTTCATTCTTTTCATGAACAAGTCATCACTAAGCAAAGAGCTGTTTGGTTTTGTGGGAAAAAGAAAAACTCGTGGGGAGGGAGTCCTGCGGTGGGTACAAAGCTGAGAGTGCTTCCGGAGGGGTTCCGCTGCACTTCTCACACCACTGGTGGTGAAAGGATCCCACATTCACACAGCTGCCTCTGCTGCATCAGGAAGGGTCCAGGGTTCCAAAGGCTTCCAGTCTGGTTCAGGAAGGCCCAGGCGACACATGGAGTCTGGTTTTCCAAAGCTTTTATTGTTTGTGGCATGGTGAATGGGTGTAGATGGTGTGTGCTTCCCCCACAAAAGTCAGGGGGCCTGGATTTTTATAGAGAGGGGGAAAAGGGGAGGGAATAGCTTAACTAGCTACACCCGACCTTTAGATAACTCATTAATATTTAAATCTCTGGAGGTGAAGACCTCTACCTGTGTCCTATGTGATTGATGGTACAGGTTAAATGGAGTTACCTTGTTCAAGGCCCGACATGATTTCCATGAGTATATGAGATTTCTCTTGTTTTTGTTGTCACTGAAGACCACCTTAATCTGTGGTGATCTGATAGAATGCATGAGATTATTTCAATTTTTTACTATTTTTTGAGGCTTGCTTTGTCCTTGATTATATGATCAGTTTTGGAGAAGTTTACATGAGGTGATGAGAAGGAGATATATTCTTTTGTGTGTGTGTGTGTGTGTGTGTGTGTGTGTGTGAAATATCTGTAGATATCTCTTAAAACTATTTGCTTCATAACTTTTACTAGTTTTACTGTGTCTTTGTTTAGTTTCTATTTCACTGACCTGGACATTGGTAAGTGTGTGTGTGTGTGTGTGTGTATGTTAAAATTTTCAACTTTTATTGTGTGTCTTGAGCTTTAGTAAAGGTTTTTTTTTTTGGTTTTTTTTTTTTTTTGTTTTTTTTTTGTTTTTCTGTTTTTTTATGTGAGTGCCCTTGTATTTGGGGCATAGAGGTTCAGAATTGAAGCTTTCTCCTGGTGAATTTATACTTTGTTGAATATGAAGTGTCCTTCCCCATCTTATTTGATAACTTTTGGTTGAAAATCTATTTTATTCCATATTAGATCATCAACTCCCGCTTGTTTCTTGAGACCATCTGCTTGCAAGACATTTTTTCAGCCTTTTACTCTGAAGTAGTGTCTGTATTTGTTATTCAGGTGTGTTTCCTGAATGCAGTCAAATGCTGACTACTGTTTACATACCCAGTCTGTTAGCCTGTGCTTTTTTATTGGAGAATAGAGTCCATTGATATTGAGAGATATTACAGATAGATGATACTTTGTTCCTCTCATTTTTGTTTCTGGAGATAATATTATATGTGTATTATTCTATTCTTTTGGATTTGTTGTGAAATGTTTCTTGTGGTTTCTTGGGTGTAGTTACCCTCTTTTTGTTGGAGATTTCCTTGCAGTATTCTCTGTAGGGATGGGTTAGTAGAAAGGTATTGTTTAAATTTGGTTTTGTAATGCAATAACTTGGTTTCTCCATCTATAGTGTTTTAGTGTTATGCTGCTTAGCCTGGATTGTGTTCTCTTAGGGTCTGTATGACATCTGTCAAGCTTCTTTTAGCTTTTAGACTCTCTGTTGAGAAGTCTGGTGTAATTCTGATAGGTCTGCCTTTGTATGTTACTTGACTTTTCTCCTTTAATGCTGTTAATATTCTTTCTTTTTTTTCTGTGCATTTAGAGTTTTGATTACTATGTGAAGGGAGAATTTTCTTTTCTTGTCCAATCTTCTTGGTGGTTTTTAGGCTTCTTGTACATTTATGGCCATTTATGGCCACTTATGGCCATTTATGGCCATCTTCTTCTTTTGGTTAGGAAAATTTTTTTCTTTAATTTTTTGATGATGATTTCTGGCCCTTTGAACTGGGGATCTTCACACTCTTCTACACCTCTTATTCTTAGGTTTGGTCTTTTCATTGTGTCCTGAATTTCCTGGATTTTTTGTGTTAGGAGCTTTTGCAAGTTGTCTTTTCTTTGACTATTGTGTCAGTATCTACTTATGATATCATCTAGGCCTGAGATTTTCTCTTCTGTCTCTTGTATTCTAATTCTGGTGCTTGCATCTTTAGCCCCTGGTCTGTTTTTTAAGTTGTCCATCTCTAGGGTTGCCTTCATTTGTGTTTTCTGTATTGTTTCTATTTCCATTTCTACTTCTTGGACTGTCTTGTTCAATTCATTTACCTGCTTGATTATTTTTTTTTTATTTGTTTAAGGGATTTATATGTTTCTTCTTTAAGTACTTCTACCTGATAGTCTGTGTTTTCCCATATTTCTTTAAGGGAGTCATTTACAACAGCCTTAAAGGCCTCTATCATCTTCATTATATGGGATTTTAGGTCATCATTTTGTGTTTCTGGGGTGTTAAGGTATCCAGGGCTTGTGGTGGGATAACTCAATTCTGATAATGCTGAATTGCATTGTGTTCTAATTTTGCACTTGCCTTTTATGTTTTCTGGGGTATTTTTTGTTTTTTGTTTTTTGTTTTTTTTGTTTTTGTTTTTGTTTTTTAAAAGATGTAGATATCAATCTACTATTATAGGAGTTAGAATCACAGTGTAGAAATCATTTGATCTCTCAATCTGAGCTCTATCAATTGAAAAATGAGAATAAGAAAAGTATCTGCATCCTAACATTCTGTAGATATTCTCTATATGTAAATTGCTTAGTGTAATAATCAGTATAAATGTATGCAGATAGGAATATATGGCTGCTATTATTGTAGTGATTGTCAAAGCAACAATCTAAAACCAGGGATACAAGGGGTCCTGCAATTAGGATTTTCAAGAGAGCTAGAGTATCACTGAGTCTTTGGGCTGAAGAATTAATGTTATCCCATGACTTATCTACATCAAGAGCTCTACTCAAGCATGAAACTTAGAATGTATTTTTATTGTTGGGGGCATCCAAGTTATTTTAAAATTCTACTTCTTTATGCAATTTTAAGACATCTATTTTCTGACTTCATATACAACGATGGAAATGTAAAAATATTTGTTCTTTAAAATTTAATTTTTTATATAAAGTTTCATTTTATGTTCCCTTGGGGTACTGGATGGCATATGCTAAAGATGACCAGTAAAATATTTATTGATAAATATATACTGAATGAATGAAAGTAATTTTAGTTTTTAGAGTTGATGTTTAGCATTATTCATTTATTGCAATACCACAGTAAAAGAAATAATTGTTCTTAGAAAAATTTGTTATGTTATTATGTAGTAAATAGTGAACAAATCATACAGCACCATGCATGAACACCTAAACAAAACAAAATAATAAATTGACCTCTTGAGAATTGACAGGAGCTTGGGAGCCTAGGTATTCTTGCCTGTGAATTAAATCACTCAATATCCATCAGAAGAAATAATAAAGCTCCATGATAACTCCAAAATTTACATTTGAATCTTTAGCATCTTCAGGGATTGATCCCCAGAGGAAACAAAAGCTAAAAGATGACAACATAACCACACAACATTGACTTTACTCTAAAGGAGGAATGAGTTCTCATTTCAGGTAGGATTTTGACTTTTCATAATGAATTTGGCTGAATCATTTTCATGTATGATCTCAGAAAATTATTTATCATCTCAGAATAAATCTGTTTTAGTCATGGGTTAAGTATCTGTTATGTTTTCATAGTAATTCCATAGATATATCAAATTATTTGGCAAAATATTTTTATTTAAAAATAAGACAATATCTAAAAATTTAAAATAGATAATTTTATTGATAAATTAAAATTCCTGTCTAGTTAAATTTATTTATGTAGGAAACTCTTATATCCTTTTTAAAAATTTTTCTAAAAAAGCATTCAATCATTTTTGGTTTATAGGAGTCTAAGATTATTATTACTTAAATATATTATTATGTAGCTGATAAGTAATTGGTTTCAGTTAGCTTTGGCTTCTAATTTTACTGAATGTTATATAAACTAAATGCAAGTTAAAGAATCTCTTCCAAAGATATTAAAATCCTGTTGTGAATAATATTACATGAAAATCTTATGTTTATTAATAATGCAGCAAACATTGCCATTTCATAAATTACCTATGTGTATCTATGCATATTTTTTTTTTAGATTTTTTATAGGATTATTCTTAGATATTTATACTTGGTATTTTAAGAAGCATGTAAAATATCAGGTACTGTCCAATTCTTTCCTGTAAAACTATGCATTCATTTTCCCTAATAGAACCAGGATTCATTTTTGTTAATTTTTATTTATATTATATTTTTGTATTTCAGTTTAAGGTACAATTGGTTAAACAAGGTAACACAAAAAGTAAAAGGCATATGTGAGGAAAAGTTTCTTGATGAATTATTGCTAACCAATTTAAAATGCAGAGTCATTCTGGAAGGCAATTAAGTATGGATACTTAGATATATTTAAATATATTTGAATTATCCTTGCACCAAAGAAACTAAAACTACCTACTTATAAATCCTTTCCCATACTGTTTCCATCACAGACTTAATCCAGCCTCAGCTACACTGTTCCATGGCTTTTCTGGAGGATGGGAACCACACTACAGTGACAGGATTCATTTTATTGGGATTAACAGATGACCCAGTCCTTAGAATTGTCCTCTTCAACATCATTCTGTGCATCTACCTGGTGACAGTGTCTGGGAACCTCAGCACCATCCTTCTCATCAGAGTTTCTTCCCAGCTCCATCACCCCATGTACTTTTTTCTGAGTCACTTGGCCTTTGCTGACATAGGCTATTCATCTTCTGTCACACCCAATATGCTTGTCAACTTTCTGGTAGAGAAAAACACCATCTCATATCTTGGATGTGGCATCCAGCTTGGTTCAGCTGTTTTCTTTGGGACAGTTGAATGTTTCCTTCTGGCTGCCATGGCTTATGATCGGTTTATAGCAATTTGTAGCCCACTGCTTTATTCAAACAAAATGTCTACACAAGTTTGTGTTCAGCTTCTTGTAGGATCGTATATAGGGGGTTTTCTTAATGCCTCTTCCTTCACACTTTCTTTCTTTTCTCTTCTCTTTTGTGGACCAAATAGAGTCAATCACTTTTTCTGTGATTTTGCTCCATTAGTAAAATTATCTTGTTCTGATGTTAGTGTTCCTGCAGTTGTTCCCTCATTCACAGCTGGTTCCATCATTATGGTTACCGTGCTTGTCATAGCTGTCTCCTACATCTACATCCTCATCACAATCCTGAAGATGCACTCTACTGAGGGCCGCCACAAGGCTTTCTCCACCTGCACCTCTCACCTCACTGCAGTAACTCTGTTCTATGGGACCATCACATTCATTTATGTGATGCCCAAGTCCAGTTACTCCACAGACCAGAACAAGGTGGTGTCTGTGTTCTACATGGTGGTGGTCCCCATGTTGAACCCCCTCATCTATAGCCTCAGAAATAAAGAGATCAAGGGTGCTCTGAAGAAACAGTTTGGTAAAAACACATTTTCTTAAAGACATCTGTTATTTAGGAAGACTCAATTTAGTAACAAATGTCTCTTTATATAAGATTAAAGGTATGGTTCTGACTGAAAAAGATTGATGACGGTGTTACCATGTGAGAAGCTCTTCAATAAATATGGGTATGATTTCATTATACATGAAAAACTAGAATTTTCATAAAGTCAAATTAAGTTTTCTAAGCAAAGAATGAAAAAAAATAAAAAAATTAGCTTGATACTAAAATTTGTTTTGAGAATTGTACATTGCAGAATACACAGCCTTGGTATATCTACTCATCAAGCAAGCTCAGCAGACCTGCTCAAACCTCTGATGTCCTGGAAGTCTATCTGAATGCAGTGAAGACACAGCGTCAGAGACTTATCAATTTACTCTTTCCCCCACACCTCTTCTAATATCTCAACGCCCGCAATCAGCTTGAAGAAGTTAAAGAAGAGTCAGCGCCCCTATTCCCTGGGCTTGGGGACTAAGGTGGTTAATATTGGGCTGTCTTTCTAGGGAAAAGTAGTGGTTTTGTTGGAACAGGGAGGATTAGCTAGGATTTATTTCATAACCATAACCTGTTGGTAGAAATCTGTATAATTATTCTCAAGATGAAGTTATAATTTCTTAAATTGTACAAAATTTACTTCGATTTCAAATTTAAAGTTTTCATTGGTACGAGCTTCTTATTGATATAAAAGTGAGATGAATATTGTTACTGTCATAGGCATTGTGCCTGTATAACACATTTAGGAATACAAGGCTTAGACCCAGTCCTTCTTTAACTTTTTTAACTGATTTGAGATGGTTAGCCTGTGAGTTAAGGGACTATAATAAATTCATGGCTTTGAGTTTATTGTTAGTGTGTTTTCTATATTTTATTTAGAAATAGCTGAAAGGAGTTAACAGACAACAGTCCAGATTGCCTTACATGGATAGTTGTTTTTCAAAATGTCAGAAGTCCACAGAATTGACTTTACAAACATTTCTGTATTAATGTTCATTTTGATTAAGAGACCTGTCTACTTCTGACAGCTTCCTGTCTTGGATTCTAAGAAGAAATTGAGCATCTTTGGACTTACTCCAGTTGTGGTGAGATAGCCACTGGGCAATAATTGCCTCTTCCCATCTACAGACAAATTACTGTCCAGAAAAGGACACACTTGCAGAATAGTTGACTGATTATATCTGCCTAGACAGAGTAATCACCCCTTAATAATTCTGCATCACTAAGGTCTGTCAGATGATCCTGGGCCAGAAGGCTGAAGATCAGATGCTCCAATGTTTTGTAGTATAGGGTGTCCAGGTGTTCAGCAGTCTCTATAAATTGGCTAAGTTTTAGAAGCTATGCTTTGTTCTTCTCATAATTTCAGTTAACTCAGACATTCTGAATATCTGACAGGGTTGAAAACTTATAGCCTCATAGCCAATCATGGCCATTTAATTTGAGAGAAAAGATTTGAGTGGATGTTTTTCAGCTGACATTCATTCTAAAGTCAAGAAAAATCCAGGTTCAGAACTAAGTGTTTTAGTTAGTAGAGATGACAGAGGTTTTGGTTAGTCAACAAAATGATGGACTGGGTATTAGGACTATCTTGTACCTCACTGGTATAAATTGACATAATTATGCTCTAATTGTATTTTGAGAGAAAAATTTTATTTTAACAGAAAGGGTGATATGTAGGAGGAGCTAAGGTGGGAGGAGTGTGGAGAGGAAGAGAAGGAGTAAGTAGAGGAGGAGTAAGGAGTGGAGAAGCTAGGTGATGAGAGAGAGAAAGAGAGAGAAAGAGAGAGGGGGGACATGGAGGCAGATGTTCACGTGTCTCCACCAGTCAAAGATAGTTGATATATCTAGATTGGGTATTGGTTCCACTTATGATTTAGCATTACCAAACTTTTAAAGCTGTTGATTAACATTAAAAAAATTGTATAAAAGCAAAAAGGAAAAGGGACATGGGATAGGGGTTTTCTAGGGAGGGAAAATGGGAAAAGGGGATGACATCTAAAATGTAAATAAAATATCCAGTAAAAAAATAAAAAAACAAATTAAAATTTCTAAATTAAGGGAATAAATCTAATTATTAAATAAATTATTAAATAGCTATTGCTAAACATAATTTTGATGGTACATTAATACTTTTTAAAGTTGTTCATTATTAAGCATGTTATAGACAGGATCTTTATTTGGTCTTGTTAGGTTTCTTTAGATAGGGATCTCTATGTAACAGTTCTGACTGTCCTGGACCTCACGCTGTAGAACAGGCTGATCTTGAACTCACAAATTTGTTTTTCTCTTCCTCCAGAGTAGTTAGATCAAAGGCAAGCACTACCACCACCTGGCTCAGATTGGATATTAAAATTTCCCCCAAATCCCATATTATTTGCAAAAGCCTACTGCCTATTGTAGTGCTCTTGGGGAATGCTATAAAATTTAGAAATTGAACATACTTGCAATAATTCCTTTACTTGAGGCATGTCATAAAAGGTAAAAGTGACCCATAACTTTATCATTCTTTTAGGCCAGGAGGTGAATGACTTTGTTCAACCACACATCCCTACCATGAGGTGTAGAAGTAGATCATATTGATAGACTCAACCCACCAGCGACTGAGACTTGTAAATCTCTGTGCCAGGAATAATGCTTTTCTTTTGATAAGTTGGTTATCTTAGCTATTTATTATAATATGAGAAACCTGAATAATATAGATGTTATTTCTTCAGGCTGTGCTTTATTTAACAGTATTATCTTGAGATAAACCCAATTAATAGGTACATCTTATAGAAGGATAAGAAGAAAGAAGAGACTAAAATTCCTAGAAATATTGTAGAAAGTATGATCTATAAGGATGGACTTTGTAGACTCAAAAATCTTCTGATGTGTGGTCTTTGCTCCTGGCCATGGCCTAATTGTGGAGTCTGTAGAGAAGAGTAGGGAATTCATCCTGACTTATCTGTGAATTTCTCTGTCTAACAATATTTTCAAATTTCCATAAATTATAATGTGTATACTGATCATATCTACCCACCACTATCTCTCTCTAACTTTATAGAGTGGCCCTACTCCATTTTCTCCTGTTCAAATTCATATATTTTTAAAAATATTTTAAATTATTTCTTTTATTTTGTGCATTATAGTATATGTTTTTCTTTTTTCTTTTGTCCAAATGCCCCATATAACCTTTGATCTTTCAATTTTATAGCTACTTGTTTTCCATTTTTATTAATAACTTCTGAGTCTAATTAGTGTTTTAGATATGCACATGGCTGTGTGGATATCTGCTGGGTCAGTATAATAACAGCAATCTTTTTCCAAAATAAGAGTGACTATCCTCAAGAAACATGACATATCAGTAGCTCTTCTGACTGGGCTTGGGGTACAGAGGCTCATTTTCTTTTATTTATGCTGGGCTGTGGATTGGCCTGATCTTGTGCAGGCAACCATATTAACTATGCAACAGGCATGTTATATTTAGAAGTAAGCATTTCACAGGGCTTCTCTCCATCTTCCAGCTGTTACATTCTTTCCAACTCTATGGATTCTATTATTTTTTAAATATGATGTATAGTTTTCTTTTTTTATTGGATATTTTACTTATTTACATTTCAGATGTCATCCCCTTTTCCCATTTCCCCTCCCTAGAAAACTCCATCCCATATCCCCTCTTTTTTTTTTTTTTTTGCTTTTATATCATTTTAATTACATCCAAGTATTAAGGTCAGTTCTAGGTTGGGGAACTAGCAATACAATAGATGCAAATAGTCAAGGAGCAAGCACAACAATAAACACAAATAGTCAAAGAACAAGCAAGGCAACAAAGGAAATTCCATGAACACTCCCATGATTACTGTTTTAAAGGGCTTATCAGGATGATATCTGAGCAAACTTCCCCATCCTAGCCCAAAGTATTCATGTCTGAAGCCTACTTCCTTGTTCTATCCTAATATTTAGATTCCTGCCTGAAATTCTTCCTTGTCCTAGCTTAAGATCTCTGTTGATTATAAGATTGAGATTGGTATAGAAGACCCATGTGCTGTGATCAGCTATAGGCCTCTGTATTAATCACTGCCCTCTGGTTGTGTGTAGGAAGCCATTTTTTAAAACTAAGATTGAGAACAATACAATCTTCTTTTCTTGTTTCTTGACTTGCCTCCCTGAACTCCTAGACTGCATGATCCTTCCAAACTCTGTCCTGGGATAGATAATCTGTGACATTCTATACTAGGCACAAATTCTATCCAGGGATTTTGTGCTGGAATGAAAGAGTTCCTGAGTTTCCATGAACCAAAAAACAAACAAACAAACAAACAAACAGAGCAAACAAACAAACAAAAAACAAAATACTTTTCCAGAAGAGTCAAGCTTGTAAGTTTGACTATGAGATTTTGAAGAGAAAAGTTTTAGAATTCGTGGTCAGAGTCACACCCTGCTCTGCATGCTCAATCTACCTTGACTGTCTTTTCCTTGAAGCTGTGATTACCTACAGTGGGGGCAATCTTCAGATAATTGTGGTTATCACACTTAGTTCCTTTTATGGTGTCTGCTTTAGTGCTTCAGAAGAAAAGTCCAGCTTTGAATATATTTTTCAATTATAATTTGCAATCTGACATGTAAGGTCATCTATGCCACTGGCTTGTGAATAAAAAAATACTCAAAACGGAACTTATCTTCTACAATAGGATTCCAAAAATGAACATTAAAAGAGATGTGAGCTATGAGTTTGTGTTGAGTAGTGTGACATGAAAAAGATAAAACAAAACAAAAACACCACCAACAAAATTAAGCCAAATGAACATAGGAGATTGATTTGTTAAGGCAGGGTGTGTTCAACATAGGCCTACCTGGAAACCTAGGACTCTAGCAAGGACTTCAGAATGTCATTGATGTCTTCTGGAATGTGGTACTATCTCTGTAAAGCTAGTTGTGTGAATTCAATACTCACCCATTTGCATGAAGTTACTTTTGAGTTTTCAGTTGCAACAACATCAGCGTTGGCCATTTTAATCAATCCAATGGGGACCACAACTAGAACAACTAATAAATGTGAGGTTTGATATCAAAATAGGGTTTACATAATAACAAAACTGAAAGTATAAGTGCTGGTAGGAGGTGTGTGTTGATAGGGAGGATGACCTAATATTCAAATAATCTCTCTCAACAGTAAGGATTTGATAATCAGGAAGAAAATGTTACCTACATGGACTGTAGGTTTAATGTTCTTTGGTAATGGGTGGGGTAAAAGCCAAAACTAAGTATTTTTCCTGGAAGATAGGCTATTGGTAGACATCACACATGTTCTCAGGAAAAGAGGAAATATAATATATCAAGCCATGTTCAGATAACAACTGCAGACCTCTGGCCATGGCCTTGTGTTTAATATGGTAAAACCCAGTTATTTCTCAGGATAAATTGAATAAATGAACAACTCACATTCAAATTTTTTCCATCAATCACAGAGAAAGTTATTGGCAAACCAAAAAGAACCTAGAAATACTAAATATGGAAGCTAGTGAAAGTAACATATGAAAAAAAATAAACCAGTAACATTTGGCTAATATTGATATGACTCAACACAGGCCATATTATTTTTACTAAATTGGTCAGAGATACTTGAAATAGACATAGTGATCAAAAAAGAAAAATAGTGTGCTGGCAATATATGGTATATTCTGGGTGATATGGCAAAATAATATCAGCCAGGACAATATGTCTCTACTAAAAACCAGCAACTCTACCACTGCAAACTCTGAGAATTTTGACATAGCTGAAGTACATGAGAAAGTCCTTAAACCAGCTTTTATATGTATGTGGAAGTGCTTTAAAAAAGAAATTAATATATCCCTTAAAGAAATCTATGAAAATCAAGCAGTGAGAGCAGTAAAAAAAAGTCCATGATGCAAAATTAGAAATTGAATCAATAAAGAAACACCAAACCAAGGGAAACCAGGAAATATGTTTAGTTACTTGAACAGGAGCCTCAGAGACAAGTCTCACCAACAAATTACAAGAGGTCAAAGAGAGAACCTCAGATATTGAAGTCCCAAATAGAAGAAATGGCTAAATCTATAATTGTAAATGTTAAATCTAAACATCACACAGCATAAAACATCAAGAAAATCTGGGACACTATTTAAAGACCAACCTAAGAATAGGCATGGAGGAAGAAAAAAAAAACCTAGGAAACATTTTCAACAAAATTATAGAAGAAAATTTCCCCAAATGTACACAACACCAAATAATTGGACCAGAAAAGACCCTCATCACATATTAATCAAAATACTAAACATATATAACTGAAAATACTATTAAAATTTCAAGGGGAAAAGACAACGTAAGTTATAAAGGCAGACCTATTCAATTTATATCCATTTCTCAATGAAGACTCTAAAACCCAGAAGGGCCTAAACAGATAGATTGTACAAAATCACAGGCATCATTCTAGACTACAGTACATCTAGGAAACTATCAATCACAATTGGTGGTGGAAAATATGACATTATATGCTAAAACCAAATTTAAGCAACATTTATCTACAAAGAAGCTTTATAGAAGGTACTAGGAAAACTCCAAGAATAGACAGTAATCACACCAAAGAAAACACAAGAAGTAAATAATCACAGGCAAGTAAATCCAAAGAGAAGACACCCACCCCCCAGCACACACATCCCACTCCCACATCTTAGCAACAACAGCGACAATACTACAAAATGTGAATCAAAACACAGTGCTCATTTATTTTTTCTATTTTTATCATTAGTTTGTTTATTCACTTTACATTTGGATTGCAGGCCCCTCTCCATCTTCTCTTCCATGTTCCATCCTTATGAGCTACTACTGCTATTATCTCTTCCCTTTCTTTTTGAAGAATGTGTTCTGCCCTGGCACATTAAGTCCCAGCAGAACTTAAGGCAAACTATCTCACTTAGGCCAGACAAGGCAGCCCATCTAGGGAAAGGGATCTAAAGGCAGACAACAGAGTGAGAGATAGCCCATGCTCCAATAATGGGATCCACATGAATATGAAGCTATACCTGTTATAAGTTATTTACAGGGCCCAGGACAAGCTCACACATGTTCTTTAGTTGGAGGAGTCCCATTGAACCTGGTTAATTGACCCTATAAGTCTTATTGTTGTATTCTTGACCCATTTGGCTCCCTCAAACTTTCCCCTTTTCTTCCACAAGACTCTCTAAGTTCTGCCTAATGTTTATAGCGGAGTATCATTTACAGTGCCAGGGGTAGGCTTTCTCTCATGGGTTGGGTCTCAAGTTGGACCAGCCATTGGTTGCCTATTCCCTCAATCTCTGCTTAATTTTTGTCCTTGAAAATCTTATGAGTGGACACATTTTGGGTCAAAGTTTTGTCATTGGGTTGGTGTCTCCTTCTCTTCACTGGAGGTTACACTTAGCTAAAAGAGGAAGCCATTTTTTTCTCAATTTACCCATCTTGTGGAAGTTCCAGCTAGAAGTAATTCCCTAGATTCTGGGGTCCTCTACTGTCAAGTATCCTGCCAGTCCAAGAGACTTCTCTCCATTTGTTTTCCTTGTCTCCTCTATTCCTCTCTTTACTCATTCCCCCCTCCAATCTGATTTCCAGCCATTATCACTTTCCCACCCCCTCTCCCACTCAGTTCCCTTTATTCATCCACTCTAGTGTTTATTTTCCCTTCTGAGATTCTAGCACCCTCCCTTGGGTCCTCCTTATACTTAGGTTCTTTGGGCCTGTGAATTATAGAAAGGTTGTCCTATAGTTTATGACTAATATTCAATTATATGTAAGTACATACCATGCGTGCCTTTCTTGGTTTGGGTTGCCTAACTCAGAATGGTATTTTCTAGTTCCACTCATTTGCCTGCACACTCATAATGTCATTGTTTTTAATACCTGAGTAGTATTCTACAGTGTAAATCTATCACATTTTTATTATGCATTCTTTGGTGGAGGGACATTGAGGTTGTTTCCCATTTCTGATTATTATGAATAAAGCTGATATGAATTTGAGCTAGTGTCCTTGTGGTATGTTGGAACATCTTTTGGGAATATGTCCAGGAGTGGTATAGCTGGGTTTTGAGTTAGAATTCTCACCTTTTTGAGACATCACCAGAATGATTTCCAATGTGGTTGTATAAGTTTGCACACCCACAAGCAATGGAGGAGTATGTTCATTGTTTTACATTCTCACCAGCATGTGCTGTCCCTTGAGTTTTTGATCATAAATATTATGATGTGTAGGATGAAATATCAGAGTAATTTTGATTTGAATTTCCCTGATGGGTATAGATGCTGAACATTTCTTTAAGTGCTTTTAGGTCATTTAAAAATACATCTGTTGATAATTCTCTATTTAGCTTTTTATCACATATTAAAATTGAGTTTTTTGGTTTGTTGTTGTCTAACTTCATGTGTTCCTTATATATTTTGTATTAGTCCTTGATCAGATAGAGGTTACATTCTGTAGGCTTTTCTTTTTCCTATTACTATTCTTTGCCTTACAGAAGCTTTTCCATTCCACAAAATCCCATTTATTCCATGTTGATCTTAGTGCCTGAACTATTGGTGCTCTGTTAAAGAAGTTGTCTCCTGTGTCAAAGTGTTCTAGGAACTTCCTCACTTTCTCTTTTATTAGATTTAGTGTACTGGTTTTATGTTGAGTTTCTTGATACACTTGGACTTGAGTTTTGTGCAGGGTGATAGACATGGATCTACTTGCATTCTTCTACAAGCAGACATCCAGTAATCAGCATCATTAGTTGAAGATGCTTTTGTCATCCTATGATTTGGATTGTTTATCAAAAAAATCAAGTGTATTTAGGTGTGTGGGTTTAATTCTGTGTCATTGATTTTATTCTATTGATCAACTTGTCTATTTTTATACCAACTCCATGAGGTTTTCATTAATATTACTTGTGTAATATAGCACTGCTGGGGGCCAGTCCTGGCATAAGTCTTCTTTCTTGTCTTGTTGGTTCTTGAGGCAGCAGAGGGAGAAGAGTGTCAGCAGAGGTTAAGACTTTGTCTTATGAGATATTTAGGGTTGCTGTATAATAATACAAAATTTACTTATCTAAGTATAAGTTACTATGCTGCTGTAGCTGACCTGCCTTATGTGATCCTCTGGGGCCAGACACTGCAGTTTCTGGCACATAGCACATCTTCCTCAAACAGCAAGGGATTAAGTAAATAGCCTTCGTACTATCTCAGCAGGAACTGCGCAGCTCTTTAGAAAAGTGATTATAGCGTTTATGAGTAAGTTGTAAAAGGTTTCCTATGAAAGCTATCTAAGGAGAAAAGTGGAAAGATCCTAACTGGGGAAAGGGAAAAATTCTTCTAAGTGGGGAAAGGTAAAAAATTCAACTCTAAGTAAGGAAAGGCAAAAAATTCTAATAAGGGAATTTTTTTTCTCATCTCTTTGTCCTCAGTACTTATACATCTTTCAGAATACATGATCACATGTAAGAAAGTTCATCACAAGTTCATACAAAAAATCAAATCATAAATTGAAATAGAAGTTTACAACAGAGAATGTTTACATGCATATTCATTAGGAGTAATTATCTGGATAAACATCCATCATCTGTCTCAGCTCCATAGGTTCACTGAAAGTTTAAAACCATAACTAAGTAATTAGTGGAGTTTTGTGTAGATAAACCCAGTCAATATTTTATATTCTGTACTAGCACCTAAAATAAATCATTAGTTCCCTTTTTTATGACCTTTGGTTAATTGTTTTACAACCTCTTGGAATGTGCTGTGAGTAAGAGAAAGTCTGGTTACTATCTAAGAGCAATTAATTGGTGACACTGTCAGAGTTCTCATTGCATTTTTGACTATCAGAAAAGGACCTAACAGTACTCCCACTATAAAAGAGCTTAATAATCACTGATATAATTTTAGGAATTTTTATAGGATCATCATTAAGACTTAAGTCATATATTTGTCTATATAGCATCGCTACAAGTCAGTACATCTGCAGAGATCTGCTCCAAAGGGATGTGCTAATACCTAGCTATTGTTATATATGTTTAATAATAACAGAAAAAGCATGTTAATAGCAGGAATCTTTCCTAAAATGAATTCTCTTACCACCTTGCCTAATAAGAACAAACCTGTTGCGAGTATATAATAATCTGAAGCAAGCCAGATCACCTGCTAGTTATTAGCTTGTCCCATTGTTGTTCCTGACACAGCTTAAAATCAGGGATAGTGATACCTCCAAAAGTTCTTTTACTGTGCAGGATTGTTCTAGCTCTCCTGTTTTTTTTCCATATAAGGTTGAGAATCACTTTTCAAGACCTGTAAAAAATTGCATCGGAAGTTTGAAAGGAATTGTATTGAATCTGTAGATTGCTTTTGGTAAGATGCCCATTTTTTTCTATGTTAATTCCACTGATCCATGAGCCTGGGAGATCTTTCCATCTTCTAACATTTTCCTCAATTTCTTTCTTCAGAGATTTGATATTCTTGTCATACAGGTCTTTCTTTTGCTTTGTTAGAGGTACACCAAAATATTTTATTTTTGGCTATTGTGAAGACTCTTATTTCCCTAATTTCTTTTTAAGTTTATTTATCATTTGTATAAGGAGGGTGACAGAATTTTTTTTTTTTTAGTTAATTTTGTATCCAGCCACTTTGCTGAAGGTGTTTATCAGCTGTAGGAGTTCTCTGGTAGATTTTTTTGGGGGTGGTGGTTATTTGTATATTCTATTATATCATCTGTGAATACTTTGCCTTCTTCCTTTCTAATTTACATTTCTTTGATTTACTTTAATTTTCTTATTCCTCTAGTGAAAACTTCAAGTACTATCTTGTATAGATATGGAGACAGTGCACAGCCTTGCCTTGCCTGAGATTTTAGTGAAATTGCTTTAAGTTTTTCTCTATTTTATTTTATTTTATTTTATTTTATTTTGGGTATTGGGTTCCTGTATTTTATTATGGTTAGGTATGTACCATGTTTCCCTGATCTGCCCAGGACTATTAGTATGAAGAGATGTTGGATTTTGTCAAAGGCTTTTTCTGCGTCTAATGACATAATCATGTGATTGTCTTATTTCAGTTTGTTTATTTGAGGGATTATGCTGATGGTTTTCTATATAGTGAAACATCTCTGCATCCCTCATATGATGCCTACTTGGTCATGGTGGATTATGTTTTTGATGTTTTTAGATTCAGTTTGTACATATTTTATTTAGTATTTTTGCATTAATGTTTATAAAGTTCATAACCTGACATTCTATTTCTTCAGTGAATCTCTATTTCATTCAGATATTAGAGTAACTTTGACTTCATGAAATAAGTTTTGCAATGTTCCTTCTGCTTCTATTTTTTGAATATTTTAAAAAGTAGTCATATAAACTCTTCTTTGAAAGTCTGGTAAAATTTTTTTGGTTGGGAGACTTTTAATGACTGCTTTTGTTTCCTGAAGTGCTATGGGAATATATAAGTTAATTACTCATTCTTAATTTAACTTTGGTAATCAGTATCTATCAAGAAAATCTCCCAGTTCATTTAGATTTTACAATTTTGTGGAGTACAGGCTTTTGAAATAAGACCCAAGGATTCTTTGAAAATTATGTGCCTCTTTTATTTCTGATTTTGTTTATTTGAATTTTGTTTATTTTGTTTATTTGAATATTGTCTTTCTGTCTTTTAGTTAGCTTGGGTAAGGGTTTGTCTTTCCTGTTGATTTTCTCAAAGAACCAGCACCTACTTTTGTTGATTCTCTGCATTGTTCTCTCTTTTTCTAACTGATTGATTTCAGCCCTGAGTTTGATTATTTCCTGTTCTTTTACGGGTCTTAGGGTAGTTTCTTTCTTCTAGAGCTTTCAGGTATGCTGTTAAACTTTTGCTAGTATGGTAGCTCTCTAATTTCTTTATGAAAGCACTTAATGCTCTTAATATCTCTCTTAAAAATGCTTTCATTGTGTCACATATTGGGGTATGTTGCACCTTCATTTTCATTGAAATCTTAAATTCATTATTTTTTCCCTGACCCAATGATCATTCAGTAAAGTTATTCAGTCTCCAGGAGTTTGTAGACTTTCTGATGTACCTGTTCTTGTTGAAGTCTAGCTTTAATTCATGCTGGCCTGATAATATACAAGGGGTATTTCAATTTTCTTGTATCTGTTGAGGCATGCTTTGTGACTGACTCTATAATCAGATTTAGAGAAGGTTCTGTGAGGTACTGGGAAGAAGGGATATTCTTTTGTGTCTAAGTGAGATGTTTTGTAGCTATTTTTAGGTTCCTTTGATTCATAACTTAGGTACATTTCATTATTTCTCTATTTAATTTCTGTCTTAATGACTTGCTCCTTGGTGAGAGTGGAGTCTACTAGTATTAGTGTGCGAGTTTTCAATGTATCATGTAAACTTTAGTATTGTGTCTTTTATATATATAGGTGCCCTTGCATTGTGGGTATAGATGTTGATAATTTAGAGATCATGGTGGTAGAGTTTCTTTGATGAATCTTTCCTTGTCTAGTTTGATTAATTTTGTTTGAATTTTATTTCATTAGATATTAGGGTGGCTATTCTAGTTTGTTTCTTGGCTCCATTTACTCTGAAAATCCTTTTCCAGACCTTTACTATAAAGTAATGTCTATACTGTTGCTTAGGTACTATTCTTGTATGCTTGCTGTAGAAGGGTATTTGGGCTCTCCTGGTGTCACATTACCTCGACTCTTGTTTGTTGTGTTCTTATGCTGTCCTTTAGTCATCTGTTTTTCCCTGGTGTTCTTGGATGTTCCTGATGCCTGCACATCTTCAGGAAGATGATGATGATATAGGCATAAAAAATGACTATGACAAACACCATGATCACAGTAATGGATCCAGCAGTATGAAATTCTGTAAAAATACTTGAAAAACTGTTAATATTTTTATGTACGTGTTAAAAGTGTGAAAAGGCAAGAATATAAGTGTTATGCATAGACACAATTAAATAACATGAAATCTTCATTTCATATATATTGTTTTAAATACATTATAGTTTTATAAAATTCTATTTTCATCAATAGTTTCATAATATTGAAAGAGATTATTTCACTTGCTTGTCCTTTACAAGTCAGTAAAGTTAGTATTAGAAACCTAACTATCTAAACCCCACTACTTAACAGTTATAAAACAATAAAGTTAAATAATATTAATGTTAGACTCTTGTACACCACAAATGATAAAAATGATTTTGTGGATTTTTAAAAAATATCTTTAATCTTTTTTTTAATAATCCAATCCTTATTCCCCTTCTGGTCCTCCCTCCAACAGTTTCTAATCTCATTACTCCTCCCCCATCTCCAATAGGATGTCCCCACCACCCATACCCCAAAAGTCCTCCCCACTCCCTGGGGCCTCAAGTCTCTTGAGGATTAAATGCATCTTCTCTCACTGAATACAGACCATGCAGTCTTCAATTGTGTATGTGTCAGGGCCTTGTATCAGCTAGTGTATGCTGCCTGGTTGGTGGCTCAGTGTCTGAGAGATTTCAGGGGTCAAGGTTAGTTGAGACTGCTGGTCTTCCTGTAGGGTTGCCCCCCTCCTCAACTTCTTCCAGCCTTTCCCTAATTCAACCACAGGGGTCCCACACTTCTGTCCATTGGTTGGGTGTAAATATCTGCTTCTATCTCAATCAGCTGCTTGTTTGGCCTCTCGGAGGGCAGCAAAGTTAGACTCCTGTCTGTAAGTACATAATAGCATGAGCAATAGTGTCAGGATTTAGAGCCTCCCCTTGAGATGGATCCCAATTTGGGCTGGTTACTGGATCTCCTTTCCCTCAGTCTCTTCTCCATTTTTGTCCCTGCATATTTGTAAAAAAGAATAATTCTGGGTCGGAGATTTTGACTGTGGGATGACAATCCCACCCTTCTACTTGATGCCCTGTCTTTCTATTGGAATTAGACTCTATAAGTTTCCTCTCCCCACAGTTGGGCATTTCATCTAAGGTCCATTCCTTGGAGTTCTGAAAGTCTGGAAAAGACTGGAAAATTCTAGAGGGTCACTCCTACCTCCTACCTCCCAAGGTTGCCTGTTTCCATTCATTCTGATGGCCCTCAGGGCTTCACTTCTGTCACCCAAATTTCTGATCTTGTTCCACCTATCCCCTTACATTCCCCCTTTCTACTCATGTCCCTTTTGCATCTGCCCCCTGAAATTGCTTTTTCTCCCTCCCAAGAGGGATTGAAGTATCCTTACTTTGGTCCCTTGGCTTGCTAACTTTCTTGACTTCTCTGGATGGTATTCAGGCTATTCTATACTTTTTTTTTGCTAATACCTTCTTATTAGTGAGTACATACTATGCATGTTCTTTTGAGTCTGAGTTACCTCACTCAGGATGATATTTTCTCGTTCCATCCATTTGACTGTAAAACTCATGATGTCCTTGTTTTTAATAACTGAAAGTGTTCCATTGTGTAAATGAACCACATTTTCTGTATTCATTCTTCAGTTGTGGGACATCTGGGTTGTTTCCAGCTTCTGACTATCACAGATAACATTGTGATGATCATAGTAGAACATATGCCCTTGTGGCATTGTGGAGCATCTTTTGGATATATGCTAAGAGTGGTCTTCAGATAGATCCATTTCCAATTTTTTGACGAACTCTGGATTGATTTCCAGAGTGGTTGTACCAGCTTTCATTCTCATTAGCAATGGAAGTGTCCCTCTTTCTTCACATTCTTGTCAACATGTGATGTCACCTGAATTTTTGGTATTAGCTATTCTTTTTGCTGGAAAGAAACAACAACTTAACTGCAAAACAATAAAAGTAATAAAAAAAATAAGCCACTCAAAAAACAGATATGTGTTCTTCTATACCTGGAAAAATATATATCTCATGTCATATAAGAGCAAAATATAAATGTACATGTGTATGAAGGTGTCACAATAAAGCTTATTGATTTATATATTGAGTTAGTAATAATGGAAATATAAACAT
Source organism: Rhabdomys pumilio (assembly GCA_030674055.1). Classification (NCBI taxonomy): domain Eukaryota; kingdom Metazoa; phylum Chordata; class Mammalia; order Rodentia; family Muridae; genus Rhabdomys; species Rhabdomys pumilio. The sequence goes on along the minus strand of JANHMN010000003.1, from coordinate 97,468,465 downwards.
ATGAGAAAAGTACTGGAGCAGGCGTTATATAATATACCACCAATTGCAGCACTTAGGTAGTTGAAGCAAGAGGATTATAAATCCAAGGCCAAGCTGGACTACATAACAATTATGAGGCCTACTTAGGATATACAAAAATATCTGTGTCAAAGAAAAGGATAATTGGTTCATAAATACATAAAGAAATTCTTCACATGTTTAGACATCAGTAAATGAAACTCAAAACTCCATCTCATGACACTTCAATGTCTACTATCAAGAATAACAATAGTAACAAATGCTGGTGATGATTTCTGTAGAAAAAGAAATAATTAATACTGCTAAGTTATCATAACCATCAGAGAATATAATATAAAGTTCACTATATTTGTTGAACTACTGGATTATCTGTATATGCCATCTGAAGATGTGTATCTCAAGCTAATGAAATCATTGTATAAGAGTCACTTGCATGGCTACCTTTATAGTACAAATATTTAGCTAAATTACATTCTCTCTCCAGGAGTTCATCAAAGGAAAATAAAGTTAGGCACAATCAAACCAAATAACCCAATTAAAAATGAGATAAAAAGTAAACAGAAATTTCTCAACAGAGGAATTATAATGGCCTAGAATAGCTTAAAGTATGTTCCTCTTTCTCCACATTATTCACGAACATGCGCTTTCTCCTGAGTTTTTGATCTTAGCCATTCTGATTGGTGTAAGGTATAATCCCAATGTTGTTTTAATTTGCATTTTCCTGCTCATTAAAGAATTTGAACATTTCTTTAAGTGCTTCTCAGCCATCCAAGGTTCTGCTGCTGTGAATTCTCTGTTTAGTTGTAATATCCCATTTTTTAATTGTGTGTGTTTGGTTTTTTTTTTTTTTTTTTGATGTTGGTTTCTTGAGTTCATTATATATTTTGGATATTAGCCTTTGGATATGGAGCTAGTTAGCATTTTCCCCCAATCTATAGGTTGGTGATTTTTCCTATTGACTATGTCCTTTGTCTTACAGAAGCTTTTCTGTTTCCTGAGGTGCAGTCTATCAATTGGTGATCTTAGAGCCTGAACCATTGGAGTACTGTTTAGGAAATTTTTCCCATACTAATAAATTTGAGGCTTTCTTTTTGTTTTCACTATCTTAAGTTTTTTGTATGTCTGTATGAAATTAAGAATTGCTTTTTCCATGTGTTTGAAGAGTTGTTTTGAAATTTGGATGGGAATCGCATCCAGTCTGTAGATTGCTTTTTGGTAGGATGGCCATTTACTATATTACTCCTACTAATCCATGAGCATGGGAGATCTCTCCATTTTCTGAGGTCTTCTTCAATTTCTTTCTTTATAGACTTGAAGTTTTTGTTATATAGATCTTTCACTTGTTTGGTTAGTTATCCCAAGCTATTTTATATTATTTGTGAATATTGTGAAGTGTGTTGTTTCCCTATTTTCTTTCTCAGTTTGTTTCTCATTTGTATAAAGGAAGGCTACTTATTTGTTCGAGTTAATTTTATATCCAATCACTTTTATGAAGTTGTTTATCAGCTGTATAAGTTGTCTGGTAGAATTTTTGAGGTCACTTATGTATACTATCATATCATCTGCAGATAGTGATACCTTTGACTTATTTTTTGCCAATTTGTTTTCTCCTGAACTCCTTTTGTTATTTGTCCTATTGCTCTAGCTAGAATTTTGAGTCATATATTTAATAGATAGGGAGAGAGTGGGCATCCTTGTCGTGTCCCTGATTTTAGTGGAATTGCTTCTAGTGTTTCTCCATTTAATTTGATATTAGTTATATATTGATTTTATTATGTTTATGTATGGGCCTTGAATTCCTGATCTTCCAATAATTTTTTTTTTAAGATTTGTTTATTTCATGTATATGAGTACACTGCAGCTGTCTTCAGACACAGCAGAAGAGGATATCATATCCCATTACAGATGGTTGTGAGCCACCATGTGGTGCCAGGAATTGAACTCAGGACCTCTGGAAGAGCAGTCAGTGCTTTTAACCTCTGAGCCATCTCTCCAGCCCCTCTCCCAATACTTTTAACACAAAGTATTGTGTTGTATTTTGTCAAATACTTTTTCAGCATCTAATGTGATAATCATTCAATTTTTTTTCTTTGAGTTTTTCTATATAGTGGATTATGTTAATGGATTTTCATGTACTGAACCAACCTTGAATGCCTGGGATGAAGTCTACTTGATCATGTTGAATGATAGTTTTGATGGGTTCTTGGATTTGGTTTGCTAGAATTATATTGAGTATTTTTCCATTGATATTCATAAGCAAAATTTGTCTGAAGTTCTCTTTCTTTGTTGGGTCTTTGTGTGGTTTAGGTATCAGAGTAATTGTAGCATCATAGAATGAATTAGGTAGTGTTCCCTCTGTTTTTATTCTATGGAATAGTACCTATGACCAACATCAATCAATACATGGCACCCAACATAGTGAGCCATGAGGGAGTGGAGTCTGGACTATTATGACACTTATTGTCAACATCAATTAATACAGAACATTGGAACATTATTATTTCTTGTGGTGGATACTGAGTGATTCAATTCACAGGCAAGAATAACTAAGCATCCATGATCCTGTGAATTCTCAGAAGGTCGATTTAATATTTCATTTTTTTCTAGACATTCATGCATAGTCTTATAGGATTGTTTACTATTTACTACATCATTAAATAACAAAATTTCCTAAGAACAATCTTTTCTAAGTTTACTTTGATATTTGTAATAAATAAATAATGCGAGGCAACTGGGGACAGGATCCTTCCAGTTTCCATTTGTGCCCTGGAGTTAAGCCTGTGCTGTAGCTCTCCATACCCAAATCCTGTCCAGAGAGAGCTGGTCTTCCAGGAGTGCTGTCACACCTACGTTCACATGTGAGACTACTACTATTATTCCAATACCTGGCCCAAGAAGGACCTGCCAGGAGCCCACAGGGCACAGGAACCTTGGAGCAGCCTATGACCAGATCCTTCTGCTTTCCATCTGCAGCCCATAGCTGTGCCTCAGCTCTTGTACCCAAATCCCTGCTGGAGAGAGCTAGTCTTTCAGGAGTGCTGACACACCTAAGGTTACAGGTGAGACCATCACTATTTCTCCAATACCAGGCCCAAGAGGGACCCTCCAGGAGCCCACAGGGCACAGGAACCATAGATCAGCTGGGGACAGGATCCTTCTGGATTCCATCTGCACTCCAGAGCCAACCCTGTGCCATAGCTCTTCATATCCAAATCCCACCCAGAGAAAGAGCTGGTCACCCAAGAGTGCTGACACATCTCAGATCACAGAACTCCATACTCAAATCCCACCCAGAGAGAGCTGGTCTCTCAGGAGTGTTGATACACATAAAATCACAGGGGCACAGGAGGGACAAGTTTCAGTCAGAGACAGCAAGCATCATCAACAGAATACAAGAGATAGAAGAGAGAATCTCAGATGCATAAGATGCCATACAAAACACTGACATTCAGTCAATGCAAAATGCAAAAAGCACCTAATCTAAAACATCCAGGATATCCAGGACACAATGAGAAGACCAAACCTAAGGATAATAGGTATAGAAGAGAGTGAAGATTCCCAGCTTAAAAAGCCAGTAAATATCTTCAACAAAATTAAAGAGAAAACTACCCTAACCTGAAAAAAAGATTTGTCTATGAACATACAAGAAGCCAACAGAACTCCCAATAGATGACCAGAAAAGAATTCCTCCCATCACATAATGATCAAAACACCAAATGCACAAAACAAAAAAAGAATATTAAAAGCAGTAAAGAAAAAAGGTCAAGTAACATGAAGACCTATCAGAATTATACCAGACTTCTCACCAGAGACTCTAAAAGCTAGAAGATCTTGGGCACCTAAGAGAGCCTAAGAGAACACAATGAAAGCAATGCTAAGAGGAAAACTCAGTTCTGAGTACCTCCAAAAAGAAACTCAAGAGAGCATACACTAGCATCTTGACAGCACACCTGAAAGCTCTAGAACAAAAAAAGAAGCAAATACACCCAAGAGAAGTAAATGGCAGGAAATTATCAGACTCAGGGCTGAAATCAATCAAGTAGAAAGAAAAAAACATATACAAAGAATCAACAAAACCAGGAACTGGCTGTTTGAGAAAGTCAACAAGATAGATAAACTCTTAGTCAGACTAACCAGAGGGCACAGAGACAGTATTCAAATTAACAACACCAGTAGGCTTCATCATCCCAGGGATTTAAGGATAGTTCAATATAAGGAAATATGTCAACATAATCTTTCTATCCTGGCATCTTGGAAATCCTTTGTCTTCCATCTACAAACCCCATTTTCCTCTGGAACACCTGAGCCCATAGCTTAATACGTTCTGAAAGCCTTGGGATTGTCCCTATTTTTTGCAAGGAAGGCTGCATCTCATAGACCTAAGCAAACAATTTTTCTCTGACTCCAGAAAGAACTAGAGAATTCTTCAAACTTATGCTGTTCCTGCCTTATCTTCCTGAGTCCTGGGATTACTGAAGTGAACCATTATGTTAAGTCTTTGCTTATATAAAAACTATTAAATAATGTGTTCTTTTATTTATTCGTCTTATTTTCATTATTTACTCAAAATGGGTTAAACCAAAAGAGTTTCTTAAAATTTCTTTGAATAGGCAAATCCATGGAAACCAGAAAAGTGGGAGGAAAAATTCTAGGAGCCAGAGGGCTTGAGGACACTACCTAAATCCAACCCACAGAATCAACTAAGCAGGGCTGATCAAGGCTCACAGAGACTAAAGCAGCAAACACAGATATTATATGGATCCTAGCTACATCTTCTGCATATATGCTGAGATGGTATAGCTCGGCGGGACCCCATAATAACTCAAAGGCATGTTTTCAGTGTGTTTTTCCACATATACAATACACACACATATAAATACATATTAGTATTTTAATGTTACATCAAGTTTTATAGCAAGAAGACTAAAGCTGTACTAGATCTGATATCTAGAAATAAAAACTAGAAATAATAGCTAAAGTCTGAATGTGGAGGCTCATTCCTTAAATCCTAACAGAGACAGGCAGATCTCTGTGAGTTCAAGGTCAGTCTGTCTACATAGTAAGTTCTAGGCAATCTGGAGCTACATAATAAGACCGTCTATGTCTCAAACACATAACAAAAATAACAGAAGTGAAGATAATCCCTCATTTCACTAAAAGCTGATCTTAATCCTTAAGACTAAGGATTTTTCACCATTTTTCCACCAACCTATTTTCCACCAACACCATACATATCTTTCAAATCTTCTGAACTCTTTTATTTACCATTTTGGGGAAAAACCTGATTACATTGCCTATGTCTTTCCTCAAGGCTGTCTGCATGCCTTTGTTTCTTAGACTGTAAATGATGGGATTGAGCAGAGGTGTCAGAATGGTGTATGTTACTGCCAACAATGTGTTATTCCTGAAAGAGTAACTGTTCTTGGGTCTCAGATAGACAAAGCAAGCAAACCCATAATGTATGAACACCACTGTGAAATGGGAGGAGCAAGTTGAAAAGGTCTTATACCTTCCCTTGGCTGAGGGCATCTTTATAACTACTGTCACAATGAAGACATAAGAAACCATGATGAAAATAAAGCTTCCTACCAACACAAAGGCAGTAAGTGCAAAGAGAATCACTTTATGATAAAAGGTTAAATTACAGGCAAGGGAGACCACAGGATCAATATCACAGAAAAAGTGTTGAATGATGTTGGAGTTGCAAAAAGACAAGCTGAATATTGTGATGACAATACACAGAGAGACTGAGAAGCCGAGCATACCAGAGGCAATGATGAGCTGAAGACAGATCTTTTGGGTCATCAGGATTGGATAATGCAGAGGGTTTTGGATGGCGGTGTAACGGTCATAAGACATGGCAGACAAGATGAAGCAGTTGTTGCCTCCCAGGCCAAAGAAGAAAAACATCTGAGTGGCACACTCAGGGAGAGAGATGGCCTTGCTCTTTGATATTAAGTCCACTAACATGCGGGGTAGGATCACCATAGTGGTGCATGTTTCTGAAAAGGACAGGGCAAAGAGGAAAAAGTACATGGGAGTATGAAGGTTGTGATTGAGCTTGATGGCCACCATGATGGATGCATTTGCTAAGAGAATGCTCACATGGGAGAGGAGAATCACAACAAAAAGTAGATTCTGCAGTTCTGGGAAACTGGAAAATCCCCACAGAAGGAACGTAGTCACTGTGGTGTGGTTGCCCATCCTCCTAGTGGTAGTGATTTTGCCCCAAAGTAGGATGTATGTTTACGGTAAAGACGCAGAGATGACTGTAAAGAGCTTGTACACTGGTGTCAGCAAGATTTTGTTCGAGGTCACCTGAGTTAATCAATTCAATAACCTTAAAGAGACACATGTATGCAGGTGATTAAGGGCAAAGTTAGAAAAGTTAGAAGTCAAAGTGATGAGAATATTTCTAGTATGTAGATCTGTTAAAACCTCAAAGAGCAGACTTAAGTATCTTCTTGGCTTTTAGTCACAAATCTTGTCTTGACATTTGTTTTCCTTAATCAGGATCTGTAGAAGTAAAACAATATGTACAAAACTGCTTCACTCTCACTCACTCAGTTCTGTAACTCCATATTTTTTTCAGTTCATTATTTTATCTGATGGTACTCTGGATTGGATAAAAGAATAAAATAATTTCTTTGCTTAAGTTATTTAAAGTGGACATAGCATTTGTCAAATATTTTGGGGAGATTAATAAAAATTTCCAACAGAATGTAATATTGTTCTTAGGGTAGTTCTATTTACACCTAAGTTCCTTATTATTCTCTGGTTTTAAACAGTGACTGAATTATTCAGGGTTCTCTGGAGGAACAGAACTGATAAAAATTAAGCCATATATATTAAAACGGGTTTTATTTTAGTGACTTGTAGGCTGTGGTCTGGCTAGTCCAACACTGGCAGTCTCAAGTTGGAAAGTCCAAGATCCTGATAGTTGTTCCTCTATGAAGTTGGATGTCTTAGTGGTAGCCACTCAACTTTGGGATCACAGAGAAGTAGGTTCTGACACAAGTGAAGTAATGCCTCAGCAGCAAGATAGATGAACTTGTTCGTGAGAATGTGGGCAAGGAAGCAAAGTTTTCCTCTTCCATGTTGTTTCAGTAGCTTTCTATTAGAAAATATAGCCAAGATTTAGGATGGATATTCCCATATCAAATGACCCAGTCAATGAAAACCAATAATAAGTGTGCCCAGCTGCTTGGGTGCTAGTTGATTCCATATATAGTCAAGTTGACAACCAAGATTATCCACCACAGTGACAGTTTTGAAAATAACCAGACAGTATTCAATAAACATTGGGTAATTTCAGCCTGTTTTAAATACACAATAATGTTACTACATTAATAGTTTATATTAGTTTTAGAACAAATCAATGATTTTGAACATTTTCAGAACATCACAATGGACTTACTTTTTGAAAAGTATTTTGAAAACACTGTTTTATTTCAGACTGTCAATGTTGGTCATAATGGTTTGATCAACATTTTTCTAATATACTAAGCTAATATACTTCAGTGGTTTTGCAGCAGAGTCCTGAAGGAAACACTTTAAATTACTGAGATCACTTTTCACATCATACACTAAGCAGAAATTGATGGGTAAGAATTACACGAGTAGGAATATTATTTTCATTTAAACTTCATTCACTGCTAAATCATACATAGTTGGAGATTGAAAAGAAAATGATGGAGAAAGACAGAGAAAGAGATGTTGTCTGGAAATTATTCTAGAGAATTCACAGAGATTAATGAAAAAGATGATAAACTAAGATGAGAGTTGCTATTTTCTAATTTTTACATTATATTTAGTAACAGAACATAATAAAACTCTGGCCAGTTAACCAGCATCTATTTAATACAATGCACTATAAAGAAAGTGGAGTTAGACAGAGCTCACGTAACCCTCATAAGCACATGTGGTAGAGACTGTATTTAGATTTTACAAAGTATGAAAGTTTAATGAGGGTGACTGAATAGTTATTAGCAGTCATGACATTTTCCATCTTATATTGACTAAATGTTTATAATGTGCATCTCATTGCCTGAGAAATGCAGTATAGATACAGTCGTACAGATGGCTATGATGTTATTGTTTTGTCCATTTATCAGCAGAGGTCTGTGTGAGGAAGTTACGTACCTAAGTGTACTATACAATGGACAAATGGTTCATAGCTCTACGGACAAAATCAGGAGAGAAACAATCAGAGCTATGACTAACATAAGGGCTCTCTGTGAGCAACAAAAGTTATCCAACAATTTTCACTGATCCTCTTGTGCTTTGTCTTTAAGATCAGATTTTTTCCCTCTGAAGGTGTCTCGGTCTAGTTATTTTTAAAACAAAATCCTGTCCATTAAATTCTTTCAGCTTTAGGTTACCTTTTGTGATTTTAAGGTTTAACCATTTTGTGAAAGGCCTTCAGGTTCCTTTGGAAAATGTTTCAGTCTCTTCTACATATGGAATGCACATGCGCCACATCATGCCTCTTCTGAATTTTAAGTTGTTAATAGTACCTGTTGAGATTAACGAGACCACTTTTAACTTGTTTAACCTTTTATACCCAACAGATCACCTCCTGCATTCCAAATTCTATATTCTTTTTTTAAATACAAGAGTTATTGACATAGATTGGTTATTTTTTATAGAATGAAATTGTATCTCCCAAGCTTATTAAACACACACACACACACACACACACACACACACACACACACACACACTTCATTCATCACACTGTGACCTAATGATAGCTTTCTAAGAACAGGTTATGTTAATAAGACCATTGATAATTTAAAAAATAGTATATAGAAACCCACTGTTTATAAAGGGAAATGCAAATATCCCAGCCTGAATTTCAATGTTCTTTGCAAGTACCAAAGTTTGTTGCTCCAGTCTCTGCTCTATTTACACCTATCCTACACTCAAGCTAGATGATGCACCCTGCCTTCCAAATGCAACCTAACCCCACTGTTACTTTGCATATGGTATTGATTCTGCTCAACTCTTCACTTTTCCACTGGAGTTCTACACATTTTTTCAATTCATCTGCTGCTACTCATTTACATTTTTTGGCTCTGGAATCCTAGCTAAGAATGCCTCCTCTATTTTACCTTGATCACTCATATGATTTTTGCAATAGTCTCTAGTCTCAGCTTCCTGTTTATATACTCTTCCATATCAAATCTACCACCATGGTATGTCTTTTCTTTGTAGAAACTGTTGTCTGCACACTTTATGTGTTAGTTATTTTTTTTATAGCTGGGGCCGAAATGCCTAAAGAAAGTCTCAAAAGAAAAAATGTTTATTTGGCTTATAGTTTCATTCTTGATTCTCTGACTCCATTGATTAGGGCCTGAGATGATGGTGACATGGGATATTATGCAAGAGAAGATTGCTTTCCTCAGGGAAACAGAAAGAATGCCAGTGATTATCATCTTCTCTTCACTTGTTCCTTTTATTCCATTTATGTTTTCAGGCTATGTGATGACCCAGTGTACATTTAGATCATGTCTCTTTACCTTAGTTAATCCTTCTGAAAAGTCCCCAGAGACACAAAGTGGTGTGCTTTACAAGTATCTAAGTTTC
>JANHMN010000003.1:97418918-97458849 GCA_030674055.1 Rhabdomys pumilio | reverse complement strand
CTTCTTCTTCTTCTTCTTCTTCTTCTTCTTCTTCTTCTTCTTCTTCTTCCTCCTCCTCCTCCTCCTCCTCCTCCTCCTCCTTTTTCTTTTTCTTCTTCTTCTACTACTACTACTTCTGTTGTACAGCCCTCTGTATCATCAAAGCAAGCCTAAGAGGTAAGTGGTACTTCAGTAGTCTTCCTTTTGACAAGGAAACTATGGCCCAGAGAGGTACCTGGTCTACAGGACATTAGTGTATCTAAGTGTCATATTTACAGCAAGGCAGTAAATCTGGAGAAACTCTGTTTGTCTATTTAGACTGTAATATTTAAAAAATGCAGGCGTTGAACCATGGGTTCAAGGTCTCAGCAGACCATTCTCATTTCCTGCTTCCAAGATCCCCTATGTAAGAAACATTCCTCAATTTCCCAGTTTTTAGCAACTTGTTTCTTGAGCTTCTGCTTGCCTGTGTTGTTGCTTTCACCCACAGTGAACTTTCTGACCAGAGGAATCAAATGTTACTTGCCCCAAAATGTTACTTGCCCCAGAAAAGCTTCCTAAACCTCTCTGCTTCTCTTAATCATTTATTTTGGGTTTATAAGATATTTTATTTTGATAAGATTTAAAGGTGTGTGTGTGTGTGTGTGTGTGTGTGTGTGTGTGTGTGTGTGTGTCTGTTTGTGTGTGTGTGAAAACAAGCTTAATTTTATCATTGTTAGGAAAGTGATTCGTTTAAAAATGTTGTGTCTTCATCCTAGAGTATCTATCATTCTTGTGACTATAGGTGTTTGATGATGACCAGCTCAGTGGCTGTATGGAATACTGTGTTCCCCAGAAACTCGTCTACAAACAATGATTATGAATGTGTACAAATTTCTTTCTAGCACAGTCTTTAATTGACTAGAATTTGCCTCATTTTGGTAGTTGGCAATTCTCCAAATGATCCCAGGATTCTGTGCTCTCAGCACTGTGAAAATGTGCATGTACTTTGCTTCTTTCTGCTTACCTGCATTTTTGAATGATGAACAAACCAACAAGTTAACAAAAATCTCAACTGCATGAGTTTTTTTCTTAGAGCCCAGGGCAAATAAATTATCTCTGCACTTCTAGACACTATCCCTTATTTAATATAGAATGAAATCATACTAGATACACACAATGGTCTTCTTTGAAGAACATCTCAGAATTGTTAGAATCTATATGAAAAAACAAAAACAAAAACAAAAACATTTTCCCTCATATTCATTACAAGTTCTTGGTGTTTTCCAGAATGTGATATCCGAGTATGACGATAAGTGAAGTTTATACAGACCTCATCAGACAATGTTGGTTGATGATTTCATAATAATTTTGATACCTTTCATGTATGTGATTGTAAATTTCTTAATCCATTGTAATAAAGTGGAGCAATGTCAGTGTAATGCCATTACAATCCCCCTTTATCCTTGGCTATCATTGGAGAACAAGATACTTACTGTATTGTAATAACTGATATTTTTCCTCTTGTCCTTACCCAGGCTACATCTGGCTTTTCCCATCCTGTTCTCTGTCTTCTTTCAGTCCATCACTTCCATGTACACCTTTTTCCACTTCACTTCTGTAAGAATAAGAAAGGGGATTTCTGCAAATTCTTTCTGGGATTTTGTACATCTCATAGTACAAAGATAAGCAGTGAAGTTATTTTCCCAATCAAATGTCTATGAAATGTCTCTTTAGTATAGCTTCTTATAATTTAAGGCACTGCCTTCAGCATTGCTTATAGTTGGGGCTTGGAACACTGAAAGATTTAATGAGAGTCATGGGGCCACTGGAGATGATTATCTTGAGACTGTTTTAGACAATAGAAAGTGTGGGTTTGTGGGGCTTTCATGGAATGCCCTGTCCATCAAGTGCTTTTTGATTTCTGAGAAATTTCCAAGATGTGATATGGACTTCTGTGGCTTATTGTTGTTTTTTCTGAATATCTGGGAATGGCTGAAGAACTTCTTAAAATATCTTTGGGCGCAATAGGTTCTGGGGGCATATTTACCTCTTGCATAATCTCATTTAATTTTTTGACTTGTGAACTTTACCAAGTCCTTCAGCTTTCTGCTAGTGTATTTTCATGGTAAAGGAATGAGTACCACAAGATTATTTCTGGGGAAAACAAGAGCCAGTCAGTAAGAGGTAGATCAAGTGATATAATCCTTGCCATCCACTTCTCATAAGGCAACTGTGTTTCAGAATACATTGTTCTCAGAATATATCAGCTTTCATACAAAGCCCTGCTTAGTGCACTGACATTTATTTTACCTGTAAATTGCTTCTAAATGTCCGTATCAGCATCAAATTCTTTAACAATTTTGGTACTATCAATCACATTATATCTTCACTACTATTTCTCATAACTTCAGAACTTATGGCAAAACAATCAATGTGTTATTTCTTTTACAAATGAAATTAAGAGCTGAGTGGCTCAGTCTGCAAGGTGCTTGATAATAAGACTGAGGACATGTTTGATTCCCAGCATCCATGAGAAGATCTAGGTGGCCCCTGCTCATAATACTAGCACTTCCCAAACTCTCTGGAATTCATTGGCCAAATAGACAAACCTACTTGTAGAATTCTAAGCCAATGAAAAATACTAAAGAGCTCCAATGAAAGTAGATTGTTTCTTATCAATAATGCCCAAGGTTGTCCTCTGCTACACACACACACACACACACACACACACACACACACTCATAGGTGAATACATGAATACACATATACAAACACACTCATAGAACTAAATGAGTTTTAGATTTAAACTAACATACAACATATAAAAAGTTAAGGTACTTATTTTTTTAAATGAAATTTTAATTTATTTTTAACTAATACAGAAAAGCTAGTTTCAAGACTATGGGTTATTATGTGATTTGGTGCAAATACATAATGTGTGTAGTATATATTAATTTAAACATAGATAGTTCCTCAAATCCATTATGTCTTTATAAAATGTAATTACCATCTAAAAATTTAAAGGCCTTCATTGTAGAATTTCCATACACACATATGATCACTCTATTTTCTCTCTCAGGTACCCATCTTCTCCTCTGCCCTATCTCAATACTCTTCTCAGTCACTAATAATCCCTTTTTATTTTCAGACCACTTCTTAAAATAGTTTCTGCATATTAGAGAGAGAGAACCTGGGATGTTTTCAATGATGCATTTGGCTTATTACAATTCTTCCCATTGCATACATCCTTTCCTCCCACACCACAGGGTTTTTAATGACTGAATAAAACAGCCTATGATGTATATACAGAATCTTTTCTTTATCCATTCTTTTGTTGGACAAGCTTCTGGGCTAAATATTGGTACAATAAAGGTAGTTATGCAAGTAGGTCTTGTGTGATGACTTCATCATCTTTGGATCTATGTATTGAAGTGATATAGTCAGATCATACAGTGATTCAGAAATATAGAGAACTCCATGTTATTTTCTGTGATGGTTGTGCTAACTTACATGCCTACCAACAGTATTAGGGGTTTCTTTTTCTACACATCTTCACCAGTATTTGTTACTATTGGTATTTTTGATAATAGAAATACAAGTGTGACAAGATAAAGTTTTGGTTTTCATTTCCTGATGGCTAAACATGTGAAGCATTTCCTTATATACTTATGAGCCTTATATACTTATATATTTCCTTATATACTTATGATCTTTTTTGAGATAAGGTATTATTGTGTGGCCTAGGATGGTCTTAATTAATTAATTAATTAATTAATTAATTAATTTTTATTTTTTATTAAATATTTTATTTACATTTCAGATGTGACCCCTTTTTTCTATTTCCCTCCCACCTAGGAACCAACCCCCTATCTCATCCTCCCTCCTCCTCATCCTCCTTCCTCCTGCTTCTATGAGGGTGTGCCCTGACTCACTCACCAGCTCCTACCTCCCCACCCACAAATTCCCCCAAACTGGGGCATCTAGCCTTCACTAGACTAAGGGCCTCCTCTCCCACCTATGCCTGACAAGGCCATCCTCTCCTACATATACAGCTGGATCCATGGATCTCTTCCTATGTGCTCCCAGGCTGGTGGTTTAGACTCTGGGAGCTCTGGTTGGTTGGTATTGTTGTTCTCCCCATGGGACCACAAACCCTTTCAGTTCCTTCAGTCTTCACTCTCACTCCCTCATCGGGAAGCCCATGATCAGTTCAGTGGTCAGCTGTGAGTATTATCCTTTGTATATGTCATGCTCTGGCAGACCTCTAAGAAGACAGCTATATCAGGCTCCTGTCAGCATGTACTTCCTGGCATCCACATCAGAGTCTACCTTTGGTGACTGCACATGGGGTGGATACCCAGGTGGGACAGTCTCCAGACAACCCCTCCTTCAGTTTCTGTCCCACACTTTGTCTCCATATTTGCTCCCATGATTATTTTGTTACCCCTTCTAAGATGGGCCAAAGCACCCATACTTTGGTCTTCCTTCTTCATGAGCTTCATGTGATCTGTGAGTTGAATCTTGGCTATTTCAAGCTTTTGGGCTAATATCCACTTGTCAGTGAGTAAATACCATGTGTGTTCTTTTGAGATTGGGTTACCTCACTCAGGATGATATTTTCTAGTTCCATCCATTTACCTAAGAATTTCTTGAATTCATTATTTTTAATAGCTGAGTAGTACTTCATTGTACAAATGTACCACATTTTATGTATCCATTCCTCTGTTGAAGGACATCTGGGTTCTTTCCAGCTTCTGGCTATTATAAATAAGGCTGCTATGAACATAGTGGAGCATGTGTCCTCATTATATGTTGAGAATCTTTTGGGTATATGCCCAGGAATGGTATAGCTGGGTCCTTAGGTAATGCTATGTCCAATTTTCTGAGGAACCGCAAGACTGCTTTCCAGAGTGGTTATACAAGCTTGCAATACCACCAACAATGGAGGAGTGTTCCTCTTTCTCCACATCCTCACCAGCGTCTGCTATCACCTGAGTTTTTGATCTTAGCCATTCTGACTGCTGTGAGGTGGAATCTCAGGTTGTTTTGATTTGCATTTCCCTGATGACTAATTATGTTGAGCATTTCTTTAGGTGCTTCTCAGCCATTTGAGTTTCCTCAGTTGAGAATTCTTTGTTGAGCTCTGTACCCCATTTTAAATAGGGATATTTGGTTGTCTGGAGTCTAATTTCTTGAGTTCTTTGTATCTGGTTTTATGTGAAGGTCCATTATTCACTTGGACTTGAGCATTGTACAAAGAGATAAGAATGGAGAATAGGATTCTGATGATGCCAGATAACTTTGGTTTCTGTTGCTTATGTTCTTGGTGCTTGCTTTTCTCCATCTTGTTAACTCTAGTGCTACCTGTACTCACTGTCTCTGACTGGAGCCTGTCTTTTCAGTTATCTTTCTTGTGTCAGAACTCCTCAGAGTCCAGATTTCTCTGTGATCCTATGATCCTGAACTCATGGATGGAAGAACTCCTAGGACTCAGGCTGCCTCTGGAATCTTGAAATCCTGATGCTCTGAGTGCAGTGGTTTCTTCGCTGCCCTGAGTGCCATAATTTCTCTAGAATGGCTCATGATATGGTGTCTGCTGCTCTGAGTGCAGTGGCTCCTGTAGGATGGCTCAGGATATGGTGTCTTCATGGGAGCAGACCAGCTCAGTGTCTACCCCAGCCAACAAAACCAAGTGAGGGGCAGAAGGGGAGTGGTATTCTGGAGGGGTGGGGTTTGAGTGGCTGAGGGGTCCTGAGTACCCCAGGCTCCCTGTTGTATCTCTGGGGAGTAGGGTAGTGGGAGAAGGTTCTTACTTGCTGCTCTGAGTGTAGTGGCTCCTCTAGGATGGCTCAGGATATTGTCTTCATGGGAGCAGTCCAGCTAGGTATCTGCCCCAGCCAAAAGGACCAAGCGCTAGAATGGTCTTATACTTACTGTATCCCAGCTTGGCAATGAATTTGTAACCTTCTTGTATCAATTTCTCGATTGCTGGGATTGTAGATATATTGTACAATGCTTGCCTCTGTACTTCTCTTTTATTTATATTTTTATTATGTTTAAGTTAGTATATAAAACAATGGCCTTTATTGTGACATTTTTTTTACATATATAGCCTTATATTTTCTTCTTACATGACATGAAATACATGTATATATTTTCAGGCATAGTAGAAAATATTGTTTTTCTACATGGCTTAGTTTTCTTAACACCATGTCTTAAGTTCCGTCAGTTTTTCTATAAATTAGCTAATTTCTTTCTTTCTTACTGATGAATAAAATTCTACTGTGCACATGTGTCATGCTTTCTTTGTTTTTGTTTTTAAAATTTATTTATTTATTTATTTTGTGTATGTGAGTACACTTTCACTCTATTAAGATATACTAGAAAAGGGCATTACATATAATTGTGATTCCCATCACATTATGTGGTTGCTGGGAATTGAACTCAGAACCTCTGGAAGAACAGTCAGTGCTCTTAACCACTGTGCCACCTCTCTAGCCTTGTGTTATGCTTTCTTAATTCACTGATGTCTTGATAAACCTCCACACTGTTCCATGTCTAGACTACTGTGCATAGTTCAAAAAACAAGCATGAGCATCCAGGAATCTCTGTGGTCTTCTAACTTAGAATTCCTTGAGTTCATATTAAAGAGTGGTATGGATGGATCATATGGTAATGCAAATGATTAAGAGTGTTTGTGTGTGTGTGTGTGTGTGTGTGTGTGTGTGTGTGAGAGAGAGAGAGAGAGAGAGAGAGAGAGAGAGAGATCTACACAGTGTACAATAGTTTATTTTCCCTCTCCACCATTTGTTGTTATTTATTTTTTTCATAATAGACTCAATATTGTTTTAATTTCTATTTCCTTAATGGATAAAAATACTGAACACATTTTTCACATACTTATTTGCATTTTTTTATTATTTTAAGAAATGCTCAATTCATTATTGTGCCAATCATCTGCTTTATATTTGAATTTGTTTTAGTTTGCTTTGAGTTTTTTATTAATTGTAGATATTAATCCACCATTAGACATTTAGGAGTAAAAATCACAGCATACTGTACTGTGAAGATTCTCTACGTGTAAAATGCTTAGCATAATTATTAATATTGAGGAATGTTGATAGAAATATTGGTTGTAATTATTGTAGTGATTGTCAAACCAACTATCCAATAAAGGGCTACAAGTGTTCTGAAATTAAGGTTATCAAGAGAACTAGAGTATGACTGAGTCTTTGAGCTGAAAGAGTTAGTGTTATCCCATGACCTACCTACACTGGTCAAGGTATTAAATACACTTAGACTGTATTTCTATTTTTGGAAACATCTAAGTCATTTTAAAATTGTACCTCAGTGTGTAATTTTAAAACATTCATGTTTGACCTTATTCATTTCCATCTTTCCTTGGCTTTACAGCTCCAGCCCTTGTCACCACTATCTCTCTGCTGATGAGACCCCTGCAAAGGCTTCACAGTCTGGATTCTCTTTCACTGAGTTCCTCTCTCACACCACAACCATTGATGCTGTGTTGAGTTATTCTAGTGACTGAGACTATGGCCATGGCTTGTCACTTGAAGTCTACTTGCATCTATGGTGGTGCTTCCAAAGGACCATAGATTTGTTATTTGGAAAGATGTGTGGAAATCAGTACTGCAACACCAGGAAGACTGATTGGCTTTTTAGATTGTGGGAAAACCAATCTGAGAAGAACAACTTATCTTGTCGTTGATGAAGCTTATAGGATGCTTGATATGAGATTTGAATCCCAAATAAGGAAAATTGTGGACCAAGTAAGACCTGATAGGCAAACAGGAGTGCAACTTGGCCAAAAAAAGGTAACACAGCTTGCTGAAGATTTCCAGAAAGATTACATTCATATCAACATTGATGCTTTCAAGCTGAGTGCAAACCATAGCATTCTTCAGATTGTGGATGTATGTCATATTATTGAAAAAGATGAAAAACTTATTTGTCTGATGGAAGAGATCATGTATGAGGAGAGTAAAATCATTGTTTTTGTTAAAACCAAAAGATGTGATGAACTTACCAGACAAATGAGGAGAGATGGGTGGCCTGTCATGGGCATCCATGGTGACAAGAGTCAGCAGGAATGTGACTGGGTTTTAAATGAATTCTAACACAGAAAAGCTTCTATTCTGATTGCTACCAGTGTGACCTCCTGAGGGCTAGATGTGGAAGATGTGAATTTGTCATCAATTATGACTATCCTAACACCTCAAATGATTATATTCATCGAATTGTAAAACTGTTCACAGTACCAAAACAGGTATAACATACACTTTCTTTACGCCTAATAACATAAAGCAATGTATCTCTGTGCTTCAGGAGGCTAATCAAGCAATTAATCCCAAATTGCTTCAGTTGGCTGAAGATAGAGGTTCAGGTCATTCCAGGTGTTGAGGAGGCATGAAAGATGATCACTGTGACAGATACTCTGCAGGCAAAAGGGGTGGATTTAATGCCTTTAGAGTCAGGTAAAACTATGACAGAGGTTACTCTAGTCTATTTAAGAGAGATTTGGGGGCTAAAACACAAAATGGTGTTTACAGTGCTGCAAATTACACCAATGGGGGCATTGGAGGTAATTTTGTATTGGCTGGTATACAAATCAGTTTTAGGACTAGTAATCCAACAGGGACTTACCATAACAGCTATGATAGCACTCAGCAATATGAAAGTAATGTTGCAAATATGCACAATGGTACGAATCAACAGGTATATGCATATCCTGCTACTGCAGCTGCTGTACCTATGATTGGCTATCCGATGCCAACAGGGTATTCTCAATAAGACTTTAGAAATATATATAAATGTCTGTTTTTCATAATTGTTCTTTAGATTGTGTGTTATCTGATAAGATAGTTATTTAAGAAACATAGGAAATGCAGAAATGATTACAGTGCAGCAGTAATTACGGTGCACATTCTTTTGCTATTTAAGTTGGATATTTCTCTACATCCTGAAACAATTTTTTGAATTTTCTTTGTATAGAAAATACAGGCAAAAGTTTTCACAAAAGTAACTGTACAGTTGATTTCAAATACAATAAATGAAGACAATACATGGCCTTCCAATAAAAGATATTTGAAGACAGAAAAAATTCATATTCTGTCTTATGCAATGATAGAAATTTACATTTTTGTTATTTAATTTTTAACTTTATATAAAGTTTTACTTTATGCTCCTCTGGGCTACTTGATGGTATTTGCTAAAGGTTGTAATTTAAACACCTATTGATAAATGTATAGAGAATGAATGAAACTAGTTTAGTTTTTATAATTTAACTATAACATTTATTAGTACAAATATCAAAGTAAACTTAGAAATAATTATTCTTAGCAAAATGTTCATATTAGGATGTAGTAAATAGGAAACAAATCCTATATGACTGTGCATAAACACCTAAGAGAGAACAAGATAATAAATTGATCTCTTGAGAATTGGCAGGATCTTGGGAGCTTAGTTACTCTAGCCTGTGAATTGAATCACTCAGTATCTACCACAGGAAATAGTAATGTTCCATGATACTTCAGAGTTCACGTTTGAATCTTTAGCATCTTCAGGGATTTATCCTCAAAAGATATAAACACTAAAAGATGACTACGTAACTATGCAATCTTGACTTTTCACTGAACGATAAATGAGTTCTCATTTCAAGGTAGGATTTTGTTTTTTTCTAATGATTCTGGCTGAATGGTTTTCATGTATAAACTGAGAAAAATATTTCTGTACTCAAAATAAAATTGTCTTAGCTATGAGTTGAGTATCTATTATGTTGTTTTTAAACTGAGCAGATAGCTATTTCACATTATATGGTAAAAACAGCATTTTTGTTTTTCAAAATATACTAAAATATCTATATCAATTTTTAGTATATTTGTTTCAAATATACTAAAAATATCTATATTAATTTTCAGTAGATAATTTTATTGATAATTTAAAATTCCTATTAAGTTGGTATATAAACAATAACTTTATTTATATAGGAAAATCTTACACAATATCTTTTTAAAAGCTTTACAAAAAATTCCAATTATTTTTGGTATAAAGGAGGCTAAGATTATTATTATTGTTTAACCTTATTATTGCATATATGTGTTAAGTAGTGGGTTTCTGATAGTTAAGGTTCTAATTCTGCTTTTAAAGGCTATATTCACATGCAAGTGAAATAATGTCTTTCAAAGTTATTAAAACAGTGATGAAGATAATATTTTAGGGGAATATAATATCAGATTTAAAAACAAAATATATGTAAGAAAATATTGCAATTTCATAAATTACTTCTAATAAATTTTAATAAATTACAATTTCATAAAATACTGATTTGTATCTATGTAGATTCAAGCTTGTTTTTTAAAAGGCATATAAATATATTAGCTGCTACTCAAGTATTTCTTATCAAATATTATGACTTTACCTTTCATATCATACTACTGATTAATTTTGTTATTCTAATCGATTTCTATGTTTATTTTTCACTTTAAGGAATTGGTAAAAGAACATAACATATAAAGAAACAGTCTTTTATGAGAGGAAAAGTTTTTAGGGATGTTGTGGAAACCACATTTAAATTGTAGACTCATCCTTGCAGGCAAGTAAATATAGATGCTTAGACATCTTTAAATATAATTATGTTATTTGTATATTAATGAAAGTGAAACCACCCATTTATAAATTCCCTCCTGTAATGTCTCCATCACAGCCTTGATCTGGCAGTAACTACACTGCCCCATGTCTTTCCTGGAGGATGGGAACCACACTGCTGTGACAGAGTTCATTTTATTGGGACTAACAGATGACCCAGTTCTTAGAGTCATCCTCTTTACCATCATCCTGTGCATCTACCTGGTGACTGTGTCTGGGAACCTCAGCACCATCCTTCTCATCAGAGTCTCTTCCCAGCTCCATCACCCCATGTACTTTTTTCTCAGCCACTTGGCTTCTGTTGACATAGGCATTTCATCTTCTGTTACACCGAATATGCTTGTCAACTTCCTGGTGGAGAGGAGCAGTATATCTTATACTGGATGTGGCATCCAGCTTGGCTCAGCTGCTTTTTTTGGAGCATCTGAGTCATTTCTTCTGGCTGCCATGGCTTATGATCGCTTCATGGCAATTTGCAACCCACTGCTTTATTCAACCAAAATGTCCACACAAGTCTGTGTCCAGTTGCTTGTAGGGTCTTATATCGGTGGGTTTCTTCATGCTTCCTTCTTTACATTTTCCTTCTTTTCTTTTCTCTTCTGTGGACCAAATAGAGTCAATCACTTTTTTTGTGATTTTACTCCTTTAGTTGAACTCTCCTGTTCTGATAATGGTGTCCTTCTAATTCTTGATTCTTTTTCTGCTAGCTCTATCATTGTGATCACAGTGTTTGTCATAGTCATTTCCTACACCTACATCCTCATCACCATCTTGAAGATGCGCTCCATTGAGGGCCGCCACAAAGCTTTCTCTACATGCACTTCCCACCTCACTGTAGTCACTCTGCTATATGGGACAGTCACATTTATTTATGTGATGCCCAAATCTAACTACTCCACAGACCAGAACAAGGTGGTGTCTGTGTTCTACATGGTGGTGATCCCCATGTCGAACCCCCTCATCTACAGCCTCAGGAATAATGAGATTAAGGGTGCTCTGAGGAGACAGCTTGGTAAAAAAATGTTTTCTAAGACATATTAGTTACTTTGAAAGACTTCATAGAATAATAATGCCTCTTTGATATAATATTAGATAGAATATTCTGACTGAAAAAAGTAATAGTATATTAGTAACTATTCAATAAATATGGGGGTTCAAATTTTATGTTACATAGAAAACTAGAAGATTTTTAATAAAAACTAATTTTTTACTTAAGGGCATAAATCTAATAATATAAATAAATATAAACTGCTAGACATACTTTTAAGTTACATTGACATTTTCAAAAGTTGTTTATATTTAGGCATGTTACAAGTTTGATCTTGACGGGCAGTGGTGGCGCACGCCTTTAATCTCAGCACTTGGGAGGCAGAGGCAGGTGGATTTCTGAGTTTGAGGCCAGCCTGGTCTACAGAGTGAGTTCCAGGACAGCCAGGGCTACACAGAGAAACCCTGTCTCGAAAAACCAAAAAAAAAAAAAAAAAGTTTGATCTTAATTGTTTGCTAAGTCTCTTATAATTGACAAAAGCCTGATACCTGTCATGGTTCTCTGGGAAGTAAAAGAAACATTTAAACATTGAACCTAATTGCAATGCTTACTCTACTTGAACCATGTCATAAAAGAGATAAGTCACTCAGAACTTTTCTATCTTCTTTATTGGTCAGGAGCAGAGTGGTTTTGTTCAACCACACATCCCAACCATGATGTACAGAAACAGCATGCATCAACAGACTCAACCCACTGAGGACTAATACCTGTAAAACTCTCTGTCAGGAATAACCCTTTCTATTTATAACTTGATTATCTTAACTATTTGTAATAGCAACAGAAACCTGGATAATACAAATTTCAATCCTTCAGGATGTGTTTGAATGAACACTTAGTTATCTTTAGATAAATCTGATAAATATACCCATCCTATTGAATGATAACCAAAAATGGACTAAAATTCCTAGAAATATTGTAGAAAGGTTAGTCTAAAAGGATGGACCTTGTAGACTTATAAAATTTCTGATCAGTGGTCTTTACCCTGGTCATGACCTAATTGTGGAGTCTGAAAAGAAAAATCGATTCTTGATTTATCTGCAAATTACTCTTATACTTGAAAGCTTCATACTTTATAACATGTATATTGATCATATCCACCTAGCACTTTCTCCTTTTAACTTCATACAGTGCCCTGACTTCATCGACTCCAACTCAAGTTAATATCTCTTTTAAACATTTTAAATTATCTTTTTTATTTGGAAGATTACAATACAATTTTATCCATTTTCTTCCCATCAAATGTCCATACACACCCCTCCTTGCTCTTTCAAATTCATATTTGCTTTTTCCATTTTTATTAATAACTTCTGAGTACAATTAGTGTTTCACATATGCAGATGGGTGTGGAAATCCACTGGGTAAGTAACATACCAGCATGCTTGTTCCTGAAAAATAGTGACTCTCTCTCCCCCCAGACCATCACCTGTCAATAACTCCTCTGACAGGCCTGAGAAAACAGAACTATTTTTCTCTTTCATTTCTGCTAGAATGTGGATTGGCCTGATCTTGTGCAGGTAACTATTTGAATTGTGCAACAACAATGTTGTATTTAGAACTGAGCATTACATAGTGTATCTCTCCACCTGTCAGCTCCTACATTCATTGGAATTCCTCTTTGGCGAAGTTCTCTGTGGATTGTAAGGTGGAGATTGGTATATATAACCCATGTTCAGGTGAGCACACGGAGTACTTTGATTGTTTAAAGGCCTCTGCGTTGACTACTACCTTCTTCAGAAAGAAACTTGTCTAACCAAAGTTGAGCAGAATACAAACGTCTCCCCCATGTTCATGATTTCCACCTCCTTAAACTCCTGGCCTGCATGTTCCTGCCAACTGTGGTTTTTTGCCTGGGATAATCTCTGACATTCTACAACATATACAAAGTGTGATATCTTGGGTTGGATTGAGTAAGTCCATGAGTTTCCAAGTACAAAGAGGAACAAACCAAAACACCATGCCAGAAGAGTCAAGCTTGTAATTTCAACCACAAGGTTGTGAAGGGGAAAGAAAGTGTTACAATGACTTCACGGTCAGAGCCAAACCCTGCCCCACATGCTGGGGGTATCCTGGTTGTCATTTCCTTGAAATCATGATTACCTTCAGTGTGACAATCTTTATATGATGATAGCTATCATGCTCATTCCCATTTCCTGTCTCTGATTTAGTGCTTCCAAAGAAAAGAAATCTTTGAATATATTGTAGCATTATATTTTACAATTCTGACATATAAAGTACTATCCTATGCCACTGAGATTGTGAATGAGAAACGCCCAAAATGCAACTTATCTTGTACAGCAGAATCCCAAGAACATTAAAAGTAAGAGATATGGACTATAAGTTTGTGTTGATTAGTATGAGGTAAAAAAGAAGGCAAAATAAAACAAAAAATAAACAAAAGAAAAAGAAAGCCACGTGAACATAGGAATTGATGAGTTAATGCAAGGTATGTTCAACATAATTGTCACTGGGAACTCAAAACCCTAGGACTTCAGAATGTCGTCAAATTCTTCTGGGATGGGATGCTGTCTCTGTACATCTAGTTGTGAGAATTCAATATTCACTCATGTGCAGTAGATTTACTTTTGAGTTTTCAATTGCACAATGGCAGGATTATTCATTTTAATCAATTCCACAGACACTACAACAAGAAATACTACTAAATGTTAGATTTGTTATCAAAATAGGGTTGACAGAATGAGAATTATGTGAATTTTTATACAAAGTATAAGAATCATCAGGGGATGATGGCAGCAAGAGCAGGACCTAACATGCAAATATTCTCTCTCAGCATGAAAGATTTGATAATCAGGAAGAAAATGCTACCTACTTGGAATGTAGGATTAATATTCATTGGGAATTGGTGGAGCAAAAACCCAAACCAAGGATTGTTCCTGGAAGATATGTTACTGTAGATATCATACATGTTCTTAGGAGAAGAGGAAATGTAAGTTATTAAGCCATGCACATTTAGAAACTGCAGAGCTGTAACCATGAAATTATGTTCAACAAGATTAAAAACCCAGTGATATCTCAGAGTAATTGAACTGAATAAATGAACAACTCAAGGCTCAAGTTTTACTAATAACCATAGATAAAGATATTGGCAAGCTAAAAGGAATCCAGGAAAATTAAATATAGGAGTCAATGAAAGCAGCATATAAAGGAAATGAAACCAGTAACATTTGGTTGATATTTGGATGAATCCACATAGATCATAATAGATTGTTTTCATTAAAATAGTCACAGATACTTAAAATGTACATAATCACGAAATATGAAAAATAAAGTGTCGAGAGATCTGGGATGTTAAGGTTGGTATGGCCAATGAATAATAACCAGGACAATATGGCTCTGCTAGAGCCTAGCAACTCTACTACAGCAGGCCCTGTGCATTGCAACATAGCTGAAGCAAGTGAAAATGAGCTTGACATATTTTTGCCTATATGAGAGAGTTCCTTTAAAATAGAAATACACATATCCCTTGAAGAAATATATGTAAAACAGTGGAAGGAATTGAATAAACAGTCCAAGATCCAAAACTAGAAATAGAATCAATAAAGAAAACTAAAACTGAGGGGAATTAGGAAATAAACTTTAGGACTTTGAGAGGATCCTCAGAGGCAAGCCTCACCAACAAAGCACAAGATATCGAAGAGAAAATCTCAAACATTGAAGAACCAACAGAAGAAATGGACACTGCCATCAAACTAAATGTTAAATCTATTAATCACCCAGCATAAAACATTGAGGAAACATGGGACACTATGTAAAGACCAAACCTAAGAATAATAGGCATAGAAGAAGGAGAAGAAACCCAGTGAATATTATCAACAAAATAATAGAAGAAACTTCCCCAAATGTATAGAACATTAAATAGTTGGACCAGAAAAGAAAAAAAAAACCCTTAGCACATAATAATCAAAATACTAAACATACAGAAGAAAGAATATTAAAAACTACAAGGGAAAAAGACAAAGTAACACATAAAGGCAGACCTATTCAAATAATACCCCATTTCCCAGTAGAGTCTCTCAAAGCATCTGTCCAGCAAGTCCTGGACAGATGATCTGCAGACAGTCTATAAAAGCACAGATACAAGCCCAGACCACAATATATTCATGAAACTTTCAATGGCAGTTGATGGAGGAAAATAAGAAATTCCATTCTAAAATCAAATGTAGGCAGTATCTATATCCAAATCTAGCCCTACAGAAAATGCTAGAGATTAACTACACACAAGAAAACACAAATAATAAATAATCCCAGAAAATCAAACACAAAGATAGAAACACACACACACACACACACACACACACACACACACACACACACACAAATGGTCCCATTCACACAGGTCAACTATAACAGTGCAGAAGCAACAACAATAGCAACAAATAACATGAATTAACACAAGCTGCTCATTTTTTCTTTTCCTGTGTTTTTCATTAATTTATTTGCTTATTCATTTACATCTGGATAGCAGTCCCTTTTCTTCTCCTCCGTGTTCCACTCTCACAAACCATTCCCCCAATTTCCCCATCCTATTCTCCTCTGAAAAGAATTTTTCCACGTGTACCAACTTGCCCTGGCATATAAAATCCCCACATGATTTAGGTTAAATCCCTAACCCACTGAGACCAGGCAAAGCAACCCAACAAGGGAAAGGGATCTAACAGTAGGCAAAGGAGTAGAGACAGCCCCTGCTCTGATTATTAGGGAACCCATACGAATACCAAGCTGCACATCTGTAACAAACAGATGTGAACCTCTGTGAGCCTCCACTGAACCAGGTTACTAACTGTGTAAGTCTTCTTGTGGTGTTATTGACCCCTCCCTCTTGTTTCCTGAATCTTTTTCCTTATTCAACTAGACTCCTTGAGTTCTGCCTAGTGTTCGTCAGGGGTCTCTGCATCTGTTTCTATCAGCTGCTCGAAGAAGCCTCTCAAAAGACGTTAGCAGACAAGTTATCTGCAAGGTAGCAGAGTATTTTTAATAGTGTCACAGTTAGGCTTTCTTCCATGGGGTGGGTCTCATAATAGACCAGTCATTAGTTGGCCATTTCCTCAATCTCTGCTCCATCTTTGTCCCTGCACATCTTATGACAGAACAAATTTTGGGTTGAAGGTTTTCTCACTGTCCTCTGTCAGTTGGAGTTCAGGTCTAGCTACAGGAGGAGGCCGTTTTTGTCTCCATATCCCCATCTGGTAGGAGTGTCATCTAGAGTCACCCCCATAAACTTCCAGGAGCCTCTGCTGTCCCAAGACTTCTGCTAGTTCCAGTGATACCCCCCTCAATTTTGATTATCTCTCTGTCCATCTCCCACCCCTCCCCACATCTGACTCCCAGAACTGATCCTTTTTCTACCTCCACCTTCATGGTCTAGTTTATTTTCCCTTCTGAGTGAGACTCAACCATCCTACCTAGAGCCTTCCTTGTTGCATAGCTTCTTTGGGTCTATGGAGAGTAGCATGGCTGTCCTACACATTATGGCTAATGTCCACTCTAAGTGAGTACATGCCTTGATGTCTTTCTGGGTCTGGGTTACCTCACTCAGAATGACATTTAGTTCCATTAATTTTCCTGGAGATTGTGTAATGTCTTTATTTATCATCATCATCATCATCATTATCATCATCATCATCATCATCATCATCATCATCATCAAATTGCTTTCATTTTTTTGCTATATAAAGTGTGGAGGCCTACGTTCAGCCTGTGTATGTTCTTTGGTTGGTGGTTCAGACTCTGAGAGTCCCAAGGGACCAGGTTAGTTGAAACTCTTGGTCTTCTTGGGGAATTCTTATCCCCCTTGGATGCCTGCAAATCTTCTTCCTATTCTTCCATAAGAGTCTCTAAGCTCTATACACTTTTTGGCTATAGGTATTTGTATCTGAGTCCGCTGCTGGGTGGAGTATCTCCAAGGACAACATACTCTTGTCTGCAAGCATAATAGAGTATCATTAATAGTGTTAGGGATTGGTGCTTGTCCATGGAATAGGTCTCAAGTTGGGCTTGTTATTAGTTGACCATTCACTCAGTTCGTGTTTCCTTCCCCAGGGACTGCACTACTTGTAGACAGGATAAATTTTGGGTTGAAAGTTTTATAGATGGGTTGATGTCTCTATCACTCCACTGAATTTCCTGTCTGGCTACAGGAGGTGGCCTCTTCAGGTTCCATATCCCCACTGTAGTCACAGCTAAGCTCACCCCCATTGACTCTTGTGTGCCTTTCTTCTCTCAGGTCTTTTTCTCCTCTTGGAGATGCCTCCTACCTCTTCACCCTCTTCAGTTGCAGATTTCCATTAGTTTTCATGGCCATCCAGCCATCTCTTTTGTCTTTCCTCACATGTGATCCTGAATCTCCATTTCTGTCCCTATAACTTCTCTCTCCCAGTTCCCTCCCTCCCTCCTCCCATAGGTGTGTGGGCTTATTTCCAGGTCTTCAATCCAATTCCATTGATCAATGTGTTTTTCTGCACTGATACCATGCAATTTTTATCACTAATGCTCTGTAATACAGCTTGAGATCAGGGATGGTGATTCTTCCTGAAGATTTTTATTGTTCAAGATTGTTTTGGTCATTCTGTTTTTTTTTTCCATTTGAATTTGAGAATTGCTCTTTTAAGGTCTAAAATATTGAGTTGGAATTTTGGTAGGGATTGCATTGAATTGATAGATTACTTTTTGTAAGATGGCCATTTTTGTACACCATAGGACTACCAACATAGAATTAGAAGTATCCATAATGTGCTTGGACCTTCTGCATAAATCACTAAATAAGAAAATACACCACAGGCTTTTCAACAGGCCAGTTTGGTGGGAGCATTTTTAAAATTAGCCAACAAAATGCCAAAGAACAAATGACACTAACTAGTAGAAATATGCTAGTTTAATTCAAAAGCAGAAATTGATGTTACTGATGAGACAAAATCTGTTATTCAAATAGATTCATTCTAATTACAATTGTCTTGGCTGCTGAAGATTGAATGAAAGGCTATGCAAGAAAAATGATGACCTAAAGGCAATGGTGAAAAACTTTGCTGATTTTAAACTAAGGAAGAAGGCTAGAAACCAAGGAACATGATAATTTCTGGGATCTCAAAAAGCAAGCAAATGAATTCCTTCCTAAAGTTCCCAGAAGGAGTATAATTTTTCTAATTCCTTGATTAAATTTAATTAAAACCATATTGTACTTATGACACAAGATTCAAATTTCTCAAAGTCACTAACTCATATAACAGAACATTTAGAGAGAGCTATTTAGTGTAGATATCCCTCCTTGAATCCTCAGACATTGAGTTTATGTGTCCTGGCTTACACTTTTGCTTAAGGCATATTTATACAAGACAACAACAATCCAAATTATATGGGGAAATATTTCAGTTGGCACTACAACCTAATTTTTTCCAAGGCTGGATCAGTTTGTCAACAGATGGCCAAGTGGGTTAGTGCAAGGCTGGAGTGTAACTAAAATCTTATGATGGCATTCCAATTGATTTTTGTGAGTAAAAGTCCGGAGAAAAGTTAAATCTGGAGATGTATAGGAAAATACTTCACCTGGGACCTTAAATATTGCCTTCTCAGAGAAGCTCATCTTGCTCTTTTGTGCCTCCATAGCGTATTCTAAACATTTGCATTTATTAATCTAAGTTTTAATTTTTGAGTCTATCTCTCCTAAGTCTTTGTTCTCACTTTGGGGAACAAGCCTGAGTCACTTACTTCTTTAATATCTATACCTTAATATGCTTTAAAAGGCTTTAACAACATATATTAAGTGGATAGATTGGTAGATTGATGGATGAATGGGTGCTAAGCATGAGCTTTTCATCAAAGAGGTCATTGACACTGATAATCCGAACTGTCAAGACCTAACAAATTAAGGGCAGTTGGATATTGCAGAGAGCTTGTATAGGATGTGTATATATGTTGTGATACATTTAATTTGAGGAATTTCTAGGAAGCTGAATTCACACATTAATGACAACATTTGAAAAAATTTTTAATCACACTGGAAACTATGATATTTTGATTTCACTGTGGATTTACAACTCCCCTCATCTGCTCATATCCACTCATATGAGACTAAGTCCCATATTCTACCACAATTATCATTTCCTTAGATATATTCCTAAATACCTGATTTTTTTCTGTTAATCTTGTCTACTGATAAACTCTTAATTACAGTCATCACACCTCTCTCCCTTCTCTAACCCCTGTAAGTGGTAGCATATGAAGATGATAATAATACACAATTGCCCTAAAGAAGCTTACTCGGTTCTAACTGAAAAATGTAAGGAGAGCTGAGTTTGCTTGGAATATAATTAAAAAAAATTAGACAGATGATGGGGAAAACCCAAATCATAATTTAGTGATTTGGGTACTTAATATTCCTAATTTATTGCCTATCAAAGGTTTCAAATTACCACATGAAAGCTACCTTAGATATAATCATATGTCATTGTGATTTGGATGATGGGAGGATAAATCCTGAAAATGAATATTAAGGACAATAAACCAAGTTGAAATCTGGAAATGACACATATGCCATGCATCTTCTTCTGAACATATTTATGTCAGATATGCTCCCAAGCTAAACATTTAAATTGTTTTTCTATTTTCTTCTTAGTGAATGCTGTATCACTAGCCTAGAGGTGGTACCACCAATAATGGGCTAGAACTACCCCATCAATCACTAATTAGGAAAATGCTCTGCAGAATGGCCTACATTCAAATCTTATGGAGACATTATGGAGTTGTCATCTTACATCATTATGTTTTGAGTTATGGGAGAATAAAGGTTTTAAGGTCACATATGGAATGCATCCTCTTTTAAAAACGTTTACGACTCCCAAGAAAATCATCTACATTGTTATTCCTTCATTTTTTATTACTGCTAAACTCTGGTGAAAAAATGTGCACTCATAAAAGTAAATCAGTAATTTTCTGATCACTAGAAAAACATCTCAGTTAAAGTACAAGATACAAAACAGAACTGTATCTTTTCCTCTCTTGATATGGTAAGGAGCTTCCCTGACCACATCATGATATTTGTGTAGCTTTTATGTATATAATGTTTAGTCCTTAATATGGACCTCTCATGCATCATGCAGGAGACAATTTCAGTAAAGACTTTCAGCTAAAGCTCCTAGTTATTTTGAGAAGAAATTAATTCATGTAATTTTCTATTGAAATATTATGGAAAATCCTAAAGAAAAAGAATTTAAGAGACTTCAACCAAACTTTCAATTACTTGACTGCTATAGAGATGCAGAAATTTGGGTGCTGCTTAATCTAATGATTAAGGAATTCAGACTAGGGCTTGAAGATTGAAGAAACACTGCTGGAAATAAAATAGAAAGCATCATCTTAGTTTAGTCTTTTGGACCAAGTCAAGTACAGTATGTGTTCTTATCAGTTAAAAATTTAAAAAATCTTGTAATATAACACATTAAGATTAATTTTATGTTAATGAACATTTTTATTAAAGACAAAATAATTATTAAAAATTTATATTTTTGATGAAAAGTTATGCTTTTTGATGAAAAGGTATTCATAAGAAGATCATCAATATGTAACCAGCAAATGCATAAATTAAAGTGCAAAATTTTTAAATCATTAAATGAAAAATTACTTTGATTCAGGATACTCATTTTAATATTATGACACTAGGAGAATTAGGCATAAAACACTAAGAATTTCCAGTTTGAGAGGCATCAAAGAAATATATTATTCAAAAAGATATGGCAGAAATTCACAGTATATCTCAGGACTAAAACAATCCAAGAACTCTGAATTCCTACATCTTCATCTCCGCAGGCATGAACTCTGGTGAAAAATGTGCACTCATAAAAGTAACTCAGTAATTTTCTGATCACTAGGAAAACATCTCAGTCACAGAATTGTATCTTTTCCTCTCTTGATATGATAAGGTGTTTCTCCAACCCAAATTATCTCCAATAGGATGTTTTTAAGGACTTCCTTTAGGAATTGAGTTCAACAGGTTCCTAAATAGGAAGAGTCAATAGATGAAGGAGAATATGAGTAACCTCCGGAGTTGGCTGGAGGAGGTATCAGAAGAAGAAGCCTGTTGATGACACAAGTTTTCTACTACCTATTCCTCTGTTTTCAACCTTTAGATTTCTATAATGCAAAAGGTAATTTCTTTCAGGTTAAGATCTTATATAACACTTCCACTCCTATTCAAAATATTCCAAATGATTATTCAATTTCAAATTATAAAGGGTGCACTCAAAAGAAACAGTAATTATATGAGAGGCTTGTGTTTATAGATGCAAACATGGTGACTGATGAAAGGCTAAAACAATGAGAAATTTGCTAAATACTACCATATTAGTTGATCCACTGTTTTTTATGATGAAGATCTTGATAGATGATAAAATCTATGCATAATATCACAAATACAGTTTTAAATTTCCATAGTATGCTCTTCATCATTTGGAAGTTCAGAGTGTGTTACACTGTTTAAAGTTGCAGGTATTATGGCTACCAGTGAGTGTTAGCCATCAGTTTTTTCATGGCCTCTTTAACATCCTTGTTTCTGAGGCTATAGATGATGGGGTTCAACATTGGGATTATCACTGTGTAGAACACAGACACCACCTTGTTTTGGTCTGTGGAGTAGCTGGATTTGGGCATCACATAAATGAATGTAATGGTCCCATAGAATAAAGTGACAGCAGTGAGATGGGAGGTGCAGGTGGAGAAGGCCTTCTGGCGGCCCTCAGTAGAGCGCATCTTCAGGATTGACACAAGTATGTAAACATAAGACAGTGCAATAATAAACACAGTGACCACAATGATGGAGCCTGAAGAGATTGCTGGAATGACTTCAGAAGAAAAGTCATGAGAGCACGAAATCTTCAAAAGTGGTGAATAGTCACAAAAAAAGTGATTAACTTTATTTGGTCTACAAAAGGACAGATTTAATAAACATCCAGTAAATGTCCAAGCATTCACACAACCTCCTAGGTAGGAAGCTCCCACTAGGAGAATACAGACTGTGGAGGACATCTGCGTGGCATACAGCAGTGGTGAGCAAATGGCTACATAGCGGTCATAGGCCATGGCAGCCAGCAGGAAGCACTCAGCTGATCCAAATGTCACTACAGAACAGAGTTGAGCCACACAGCCAGACACAAGGATAAATGTTTCTTTCCTGAGAAAGCCCCTCAGCATGATGGGTGTGACTGATGAGGAGTACCCAATGTCTACAAACGCCAAATGGCTGAGGAAAAGGTACATGGGAGTATGAAGCTGGGGGCTTCTTCTGATTAGCATAATTATGCTCACATTACCCATTAAGGTGACAGAGTAGATTATTAGAAACACAACAAATAAAATGGCACGGATTGTATCATCCTCTGTAAACCCTAAAAGAATCAACTCTGTTACAACTGTATAGTTTCCAGTTTCCATCTATGATAGGAATACTGCCACTGGGAAAACAGACAACTATTAGAGTAGAATACAATATTGCCACTTACTGGTTTTTTCAGAAGCTATATAATGCAAATGACAGAAATACAGATACTATGTATACATTTCAGGAGAAATATTTCTTGTACCATCTTATATAAATACTAAAATAGTAAACATCAATTAATTCACGCAAAATAAAAATTAGTATTTTTTCTTTGTAACATATCATTTGTGCCTCATGTTGTTAGTTTACATTCCAATGAAGAATAAAGAACAACTGAAATTGAACAACTTATTTTTTTTTCAAGAATTAAGTGAAGGGAACTGCATGCATACACTCACACACAGAGACACACTAAAACATACAAAGACAGATACAGACACAGGTACACACACACACACACACACACACACACAAACACACACACACAAACTGGCCTTGAATACTGTGTGATCTGATGTTACACTGTTACATTTTCAGTTTGTTTAAAATGATCATTATTTATTTTCACTGTACCAAACCATAGGTTCTGTGGCAGTTTTATCCAAGTATTTAATCTACTTTGACTACATTAACCTCTATTCCCCTTTCCTAATTCTTTACTCTTATTTCTTCACACTAGTCTTTTTCCACTTCCCAAATATTCCATCATCTATATCCATATCATGTATGTGTATATAAATATTACTACTTCTTGTTAGCAATCTATGTGAATTGACTGACAAATAGCAAGTGACATTGTGAACACTGTATATTCACGTGTCTGAACTCCAGTGTATTACTTTTCTTATACAGGGTAGACATATGACATATATCAGTGAAACCTAACCTTTAAAAGAAAACATATGAACATAATAGTATCAAAGATGAAATAAGCATTGTATGGCATGGATGCAAAATGTTATACAGAAATGTAATGACTAGTTTAGCAACACAGACCAAAGATGAGGATCTGACTTTGTCATTGACAGTTTATGGTACCCAAGATAAGTGACATGCACTATACAATACTTATCATTGCTTTATTGTAAAGAATATCATATTGTGATATTTTAATTTGAATATGATAGTATATATTATGCCATGTGTTAAGTATAAATGCAAGCAAATGTGGAACTAACTATTGCCTTTATAAAGTGTGTTTATAATTTCAATTACTAAAATGATAAACAAAAAATTTTGTATCAATAGAAAAGGGAAATTATTACCTGTGAGTGGCTCAGCCTCAAGGACAAACAACAAAGAATTGCTAATGTAAACCAAGATTATGTTTTATGAGAAATAGTGTCTTATGGGAAATAGTCCCTTGAGTACCTACCTTGCTTGTTAAAATTCCACTGAAAATCATCAGAACTGAAAATTAGAGATACTCATATTCATATACATACATGTTATCTACTAACATCTATCAACTAATCTTTTTGTGCATTAACTTTATGAAAACCTCAAGGATTGATAAAGGTTCTACTAGCAGTATTGGAGATGCCATGAATGCCCAAGAGCACAGTACAGTAGAAGTACTTTTAGCTCAAAATTGAAAGATTTCTGGAAAAAAAGTGCATTTTATAAATCCCTAAATGGTATTATTCTTATTTTTTAAGTTTATTGTGTGGAAAATTCACACAAAATAGTAGGAGATAATACCACAGAGATTCTAAGTGTACTCCACACCTTAGTACAATGTCCCAGTAAATATAGTGACACAGAACAGGAGTACAATAGTCGAGTCACAGATCATGTTTGTCATCAAGAGTTGCTTGTGATGTTGCTTAAAACCACAGGGATCTCTTTCTATTTTTAATTCTCCCCTTTATCTTTCACAACATATGCTTTCTGCATCTCTTAGTTTTGTTTCTTCAAACTTTTATCATTACATAAATATATCTAGTCATCTTTATTTGTTCTGAGCTCTGTATGGTCAAATATACATGTGTCAATTAATATTTTTTTAAATGAATGTTTACAGTGACATTGTTTCTTTTTAAATCTTAACCCATGCCAGTAGAATGCTGAGGGTTTTTTTTTTCCCAAAATCTATACATACTTAGCCATCTCTCTAACCTCCTCCCATAGTGAGCTAGAAAGAGTGGGGAAAAAAGATATTAAAATGAGAAAATTCTACTTTAGGAAAGCTTAACCTGGAAATAAAAATCTATGGTGTGAACAGACAACCTTTTTAATAGTAATGAAGAGATCAAGCCTGAGATGTTCAGTAGGTAAAAGTGCTTGCCAATCAAAGCTGATGACCTGATTTTATTTCTCCAAATACCCATCAAAGGCTTAATGGGATAATGTGCTTCTGTATTTCTAGTGCTTCTGTGATGAAGTGAGAGCAGAGTCAGAAGAATCCTCTGGAAGAATGATACTATCTAACCTGGAGTACACAGTGGGACAGAAAGTAAAAGAAACCATGCTTCAAAATAAGTTGAAAAGAGATAACAGACTCCTGGAATGAGGTCCTCTGACCTCTTCATGTGTTTCATATTCATCTGTATATACACATACGCATGTACACAGACACAGACACAGACACACACACACACACACACACACACACACACACACACAGACACACACAGAGAGAGCAAAAAAAACAAAAACAAAAACAAAAAAATGAAACAAAACAAAAACCCTACATGAAACAACAAACCAAACAAAAGAAAACAAAACCAAGGTAAATATTATACCCCTCAGTTTGACTTCGTGGTTATCTTCATGAAACCATCCTTTAGACCAGTTTTACTCCCTAAATGATGAATTCTTTGTCTTTGGCTACTTCAATATATGTCTGTCTTTAATTTTAAAAGTTTTATCTGGAGTGGAGGCGATAGGACCTGAGTTCTCTGAGCTCCTCTGG
The DNA here is from genome assembly GCA_030674055.1 of Rhabdomys pumilio. Classification (NCBI taxonomy): domain Eukaryota; kingdom Metazoa; phylum Chordata; class Mammalia; order Rodentia; family Muridae; genus Rhabdomys; species Rhabdomys pumilio. Next base: position 97,432,881 of record JANHMN010000003.1, on the reverse strand, counting down.
GGTCCCAGAAAAAAATAAATCCCCACACTGTAACAGAAAAAATGCTTAATAATAATATTGTGATGGTGCTATTGTGCATTTTTTGGGTGTATGAGGAATTTCATTCAGAGATCATGCTTATGAAATGCTTAGTGTGGAGCATTGTATGTCTAGGAGTTATCCTAGAAAATGAGATGAGATCATACATATTTCCTGACACTCACAGAAAGAATACACGGGGAAAATGAAGACGTGGGAGGAGGGATAGGGTAGATTTAAAGGAAGAGTAAAGGGTTGATGATAATGTGACAAAACTGACTCAAACCTGCTGTATTCTGGGAGATGGTAAAATGAAAGAGAAATGTCATTGCATATGACATTTCCTCCCACACCTAGAAAAGTCCTATAGAAATTCAGGTGTTAGTGTAGAACAGATCTTACCTTGCCTTCAATTTGTCTTTGCTTTTCATAAGCATGTTTATTCAGTGAGAATTTAATGAATGCTGATTTTGCACAAAGCCCCGTGATATATTTGAACATCCAGGCAGTTTGCTGACAACTTGGTGTCTAGTGTCGGAAACTATGGTGGTTTGGATGAGATATTCCAAATACTCTTGGTAATTTGAATACATGGTCTATAATTGGTAGCACTGTTTGGGAGGCTTAAGATATATGGTCTTGTTGGAATGGGTATGAAATTGATTGATTTGGGTGTTAAATTCAAAGGGTAAAACTCCCAGTTTCTAGTTGTAGCTATTGTGATTTCACTTTGCTATCGTAGATTCTTATCCCTCTGGAAGTTTAAGTCCAAATAACCTTTTCTAAAAGTTAGAATAAAGTTTTATCTGCATATAGATTTCTCTGTGCTTCTTTAATAAAAGTTATACATAGTTTTCTGAATTTGTATCTACTAGGACCTAGAGGGCATCTCAGTGTTGGCCTCTATGTTTCTATTAATTTTCATTAGAATGTTAATTGTACTGCTTCTGCTATTTACTGTGGAGAATACATATATGCTAGTGTTGGGATGTTTTCATGTTATATTACTTTGACTACTGCATCATCACCTCTTTGGCATTGTTCTCTGTATTTGTAGAAACATTTGTTGTGGTTAAACTCTGACCAAAAACCAACTTGGAGAGGAAAAGCCTACCCATAGATGTCAAAGTCCATCATTGAGGTGGGAACTCAAAGATAGAACCTGAAGGCAAGAAATGAAGCCAAGACCACAGATGAAGAGTACTTACTGGTTTGCCCTACATAGTATGCTCAGCCTGATTTCTTATACCAGACTGACTGGACCACCTGTTCATTGGGTGGCACCACCCACAGTGAATAGGACCTTTCCATGTCAATTGCTAAGTGAAAAATACTTAACAGAAGTATTCATAGGCAGTCTGTTGGAGGCATTTTTCTCAACTGCTTTCTTCTCTTCCCAGACAACTCTAACTTGTGCCAAGTTGACCAAAATATTCTAACCCTCACATCATCTCAGTAGGCTGCAGGATGATAGAGAGCTTATTTCCCCAGTATAATTGTTGGCCTAGGCAGAGAGTGGAAAGTAGGATAGGGTAAATCAGCTCCCTGCCCATTAATCCACTCAAAGGAGTGGGAGGGTGTTACTTCTTCATTTGTGTTTTTATGAGTTATGGCAAGTGTTGTCCAAGGAATTTCTGCTCTCTAAGGTCAATGCTCTCTAAGGTCATTGTCTCTCCATTTTTTTCTTTAGGATCCTCAGTCATACATTTTTGTTGTCTGGGTCTATCTGAGGTTCTGATTAGGAAGCTCCACATTTCTTCAGTAAATGAAAACATGAAACTAAAGAGATTCACCTGTGTGCTATCCCTCCAGTCCTCAGGTACCTAAGCAGTTCATCTCTTTTTTAAAATAGTGAGCATGAAAAGTATCAATTCCAACTCTCATGAACCTTTAAAGAATTAGTTGGTTGAATACAACCCAGCATGAAAGTTCAGAAGTGGATGCCTCCATATTTCAGATGGAAAGAGCTTACTGGAAGCAATGCATCAAAACCAGAGTCTCCTCAAGTTAGGAATCTACAAAGATGAGAATTCTCCTCCTCAAAGAGAGAGCCTTAATGGATGGAAATGTCTGTGACCACGACCTTTTTCATAGTCTGCAGAGGCTCCTTACCTGCTCTGTAATATATTTACAACCACTGGAATCAAGATTGTAGACAAAGAAAGTATTTTTATTACATTAATTAATTTTTTATTTATCAAGGCTTACTATTTAAGTTTAGCAAGGTCCTAGATGTATGTGAAAATTAGAGTCTAGAAAAAGAGAGAGAAATTTTAAATATCTATATGAAACATCTGGATTAGTCCTCTATTAGATGTAGAGTTGATAAATATTTTCCCTTGTTTTTTGGGTATCCTCTATGCTTGACTTATGGGTTCTTTGATGTGCAGATTTTTTTTAGCTAAAAAGATTACCAATATTTTCAGCAAATGGTGATAGGAAAATGGATGTCTGTATGAATAAGAATAAATTAGACTGATATTTATTACTTGTGTAAAAATCAACTCCAAATGGAACAAAAACCTCAAACTGAACCCTAAACCTCTGAAACTTCTAGAGGAAAACATTGGGAGTCCTCTGCAACACATAAATACAAGAGAATACTTTCTAGATAAAACTTTATTTGCCTGTTAATTAATGCCAACAATTGACAAGTAGGACCTCATAAAGCAAAACAAAAACAAAAACAAAACAAAAGAAAAACTGCACAGCAAAGGAAATCATCAGCTGAGTGCAGAGAAAGCCCAGAAAGTAGAATAATATCTTTTCAACATATATGATAGAAGATTAGTAACCTGTTGTACTGGCTGGTTTTGTGTCAGCTTGACACAAGCTGGAATTATCACAGAGAACGGAGCTTCATTTGAGAAAATACCTCCATACAATTTAGCTGTAAGGCATTTTCTCAATTAGTGATCAAGGTTGGAGGGCCCCTTGTGGGTGGTACCATCCCTGGGCTGGTGGTCTTGGGTTCTATAAGAAAGCAAACTGAGCAATCCATGGGAGGCAAGCCAGTAAGTAACATTCCTCTATGGTCTATACATCAGCTCCTGCTTCCTGACCTGCTTGAGTTTAAGTCCTGACTTCCTGTGGTTAGCAGCAATGTGGAAAGTGTAAGCTAAATAAACCCTTTCCTTCCCAACTTGCATCTTGGTCATGATGCTTTGTGCAGGAATAGAAACATTGACTAAGACACCTGTATACACAAGGAATTAAAAATACAACAATCAAGAAAACCACACAACCCCCAAAATTGGAAAGTTACCAAAGAATATAATTTATTTAGGTTTATAGTTGTTGATGGTTTACATAAACTGATATAGAGTTTGAGCTAGAGAAATAAAATCTTAGTGAGCCATGGTATTAATTAGGCTTCCCCAGAGAAACAGCCTATAAACACATAGATGCAGATATGTATATAGATGTATATGCAGACACACATTCACACACACTATCTCGCCTGATAGATTTGAGATTGTCTCATACAATTCATGTACACAAGGAGAAATAGGGAGATGATTAGAAAAATCTTATATATATATGTCATAGATATAAAATCTACTCTAATGGCTATAACTATGAAAGACTCATTCAAATAGATAATCCAATCACAATAAAAACATCTTTAACATTATTATTGCCTGTGCTACTTTGTCATCTTCTCTCTAAGGTACTTGGTTTTAACTTTATACACTTAAAGGTATCTGTTACTGAAAATGTATATAGCCTTAAAAATGCAGTCAATATTTCAACATAGAAGGAAATTACTTTAAAATATGAATAAAACTGAAATATATTTTTAACATCTGATTTTTGTCTGGAATATTTGTTTCTAATGAAATGTGTTATTACGAATGTATAATTTACTTTATGATGTATGAATACTTACCTGGTACATTTTCTACTAAACTTCAAGACTGGTTATATACCATAACAAGTACTTCAACTATCAATATCAGTTTCTTTTTAATACAATGTCTATGACATATCATTACTGTACAACATGTGACAGATTAGCAGAAAGTCTAAGAAAATGTTGTTTTACTAAGCTGTCTCTTCAGAGCAGTCTTAATCTCATTATTTCTAAGGCTGTAGATGAGAGGGTTCAACATGGGGATTGCTACCATGTAAAACACAGACAACACCTTGTTTTGGTCTGTGGAGTAGCTGGACTTTGGCATCACATAAATAAATGTAACAGTTCCATAAAACACAGTGACTGCTGTGAGGTGGGAGGTGCAGGTGGAGAAGGCCTTGTGTCGACCCTCAGTAGAGCGAATCTTTAGGATGGTGATGAGGATGTATGTGTAGGAGATGGCTATGACTAACACTGTGATCACAATGATGGAGCCAACAGAAAAAGAATCAAGAATTAGGAGGACACTGTTATCAGAACAGGAGAGCTCAACTAAAGGAGTAAAATCACAGAAAAAGTGATTGACTCTATTTGGTCCACAGAAGAGAAAAGAAAAGAAGGAAAGTGTAAAAGAGGAAGCATTAAGAAACCCTCCTACATAAGATCCTACAATCAACTGGATACAGACTTGTGTGGACATTTTGGTTGAATAAAGCAGTGGGTTGCAGATTGCCATGAAGCGATCATAAGCCATGGCAGCCAGAAGAAATGACTCAGTTGATCCAAAAAAAGCAGCTGAGCCAAGCTGGATGGCACATCCAAGGTAAGAAATTGTGTTTCTCTCCAACAGGAAGTTAACAAGCATATTGGGTGTGACAGAAGATGAAATGCCTATGTCAATAGAAGCCAAGTGGCTGAGAAAAAAGTACATGGGATGGTGGAGCTGGGAAGAGACTCTGATGAGAAGGATGGTGCTGAGGTTCCCAGACACAGTCACCAGGTAGATGCATAGGATGATGGTGAAGAGGACAACTCTAAGGACTGGGTCATCTGTTAAACCTAATAAAATGAACTCTGTTACTGCAGTGTGGTTCCCATTCTCCAGGAAAGCCATGGGACAGTGAAGTTGCTGCTGGATCCAGGCTGTGATGGAGACAGTACAGGGAGGGATTTGTAAATATGTGGCTGCATTTCCATTAACACATAGAAATTAGTATGAAATGCATTATTCAAAACATAATTGGGGTAGTACATTGAACACCCTCTGTATACTCACGTGCCTTAACTATTTAATAAATTTTAAAATGAAATGCTAGTATTTCTTTTAAACAATGTATCTTTATTTTATGTTTATAATAAAACTTACCTAATTATATTTAAAACTATATATGTAAACTGTGAGGCTGATGAAAACAAAAAGTATCACATTTGCAAAAATGGATTAAGCTTTACAAATGTGAAAATATTTAATAATGTTTTAAATAACTTCTGAGCTTTCAGAATCCCTTGTAAGGGGACTATAATAGTCATAAGAGGGAGACAAAAATTGGAAATTTGAGTGAGAGAGGGGATGGGGGAAGATTGGGGGTTCAGGATCAGATATGGGGAGGTGCAGGAGGGATGGCCATATAATCATGGGAATGAACGGAAATTTGCAACTGACAGGGGTGAGGAGGTAGGGGGCATCTCCAGGAAGAGACAGAAACCTGAGATTAAGGAGGTGTTCAAGAATTAATGAGGGTGACTTTAGCTGTGACTCACAGCACTGGGGATATTGAACCTGGAGAGGCCACCTCCTGTAGCTAGGCAGGAACCCCAGTGGAGCAATAGGGAGAACCAACACACCCAGAAAACATTTGACTCCAAATTTATCCTTTCTAAAAGAGATGCAGGGATGGGGATGGAATAGAGACTGAGAGAGTGTTCAACCAATAATTGGCCCAAATTAATAACCATCCCATGGGCAAGTACCAATCCTCGATACTATTAATGATACTCTATTATGCTTCCAGACAGGAATCTAGCATGGCTGTCCTCTGAGAAGCTCCATACAGCAGCTGACTCAGGGAGGCAGATACTCAAAACCAAACAGTGGATGGAGCTTGGGGACTCATATAGAAATATAGGATGAAGGATTGTGGGGCACCAAAGGGGATAGGAACTCTACAGGAGACCAACAGAGTCAACTCACCTGGATCCTTGGGGCTCTCAGATGTTTAACTGCCAACCAAACATCATATACAGGCTGGATCTAGGCCTCCAAACACATATATAGCCAAAGTGAAGCATGGTCTTCATGTGGGTCCCAAACAACTGGAGTGGTGTGTGTGTGGAGGGGTGTGTGGGGCTATCCCAAAAGCTTTGCCTGAACATGGGATGTGTTCTTCAGTGGGAGAGGATTTGTCTAGTCTCTGGGATATGTTCTTCAGTGGGAGAGATTTAGTCTAGTCTCACAGAGACTTGATGTGCCAGGGTAGAGGGACAGTTGGGGGGCCACCACCTGCTCAGAGAAGCAAGGAAGGGGAATGGGGAAAGAACTGTGGGAGGGGTGATTGGGAGGTGGCAATGAGTGAAATATAAGTGAGTAAGTAAAATTAATAATAATAATAATAATAATAATAATAAAACAATATCCCTTCAAAATTATCTGTACTAAATTTAATACATTATAAGATGCCCAATTGCCATTTCCATGAAATAATATTAAGACCCTTATTAATTCAAATTTAAATTGATGGAACATGTGATTTGAAATTGTTAGGTAACTTAGTGTTTCATTAGAAGTACTAGTGTGAAGGCATGAGCTGCAGCTAGAGTGAATTCAGACTGCTCTTATTACACTGTCTTTGAAAAGTGAAGAGCGTGTGTTAATTTGAGAGAGGCAACAGGTCAGTTTTTGAAGCAAGCAGTCCTTGTTCATTAGGAAAACAGGTCATCAAGTCTGTCAGCTACCTGTTTGTTTTTATATGGCTAATATTTATAATAAGAGCTACAATTTCTTACAAGAAATGGGGGGGATTCACACTAAAATCATAAATGTGAGGACCTATAAAATTATTAACTCTTACTAATTAAACCATTGCTCTATCAAGTAATTTTCTCTATCAATCTAATCACTTGCAATGATGTGAGTACTACTTCTAATAATACTAATATATGTTTATTCATATACTTATCAAATCCTCTCCTAATGTAATGATTTTTCTAGCTAAATGCAATGGAATGAAATGTGGTTGCCTACAGAAGACAGGGGTTGAATATTCAACCTGGAATCTTATGTTTATTTTGAGCCCTATATTCTTAAGTTTGTTTATGATGCTTGAAGCCTGTGATGCTAGATCATTTAGTCAGTAAACAAAGTCTGTATTTTCATGAGACATTTGTCATGAAATCACTAATCTATCACAATGTTAGTGAATTTATCAGCATTTCTGTTTCTTGAGAGCTAAGCTTATATACCAGTAGAGACCATGTGGGTTTCTCCTCTTCTAAGTGTTTGGATAAATAAGAAAGCTTTGAGAATTAAGTTTTATACATAGCTACTCAGAGGTATTTGCCTTAAAATAAAATTTGATTCAGTTTTTTTCATGATTATACCTGACTGCTTTCCAAACTACAAATACATATATATTCATACACACACACACACACACACACACACACACACTTTCAAAGATCAAAGTATTCTTCAATGGTAGAAGGAAGCCAGGACACTCACCTTCTGAAATAAGGGTTCATTTTAAAGTAAGAAAGTCATAATAATTATAACATGATTTTATAGTCTTCTAACTATCTCCCACAACCATCCTTTTACCATTGAGTATAAGTCTCTGAACTGTCTCACGATTCACATGTGAATCAAATCCCCAGGGACCATTGTCTCAGGTGGAAATTACATTTATTACACATAAGAAGAAATTTCAAGGAGTCAATCTGAATTTTTTATTTTGATTTGAGAATTAGCTTACTTTCATTTGATAATTGTTAGAAGTATAATGATAGCAATATTATTTCAGCTAAGTGTTGGTTCTAGGTTCATTTTATGTTTCATGTTAGTGGATATTGAGATAAAACTATACAACTTTGGCTATTTTCATTTAATATCTTTGCATTTGTGCAACTTTTTGTAGTTTTTGGTGTTAATACTCTTTATTATGTACCTTAAGGAATATGTGGAGGGGGGGGCGAGTAAAGCTGATATAAGGATATAAACTACTGATATATAGAAAAGTGTGGGAGAAAAAAATTTGTGAATAAAAATCCACACGGCTGATCCTCAGTGAAGAATTGGGACCTCACAATTCACACCACAAAGACATTTTGGCTTCTATTTTTTTGATGGAGAATTGTAGAAACACTCACTGCTCTCCAGTTAGAAAACCTGGTCTGACTCCTGCTAATCTGAATTTTATGGAATTATCCTATCTTTGATGTCCCCTGATGTAAGCAGCTGGCCACTGAACAATGAACAACTTTCACAACTCCTCTGCTCAATCTCTAATGTATGCTGTCCAATTTTTTGAGTATGGTGATTCCTAAAACTTGAAAAACCATTGCAGGGACCATGAAAAAATATCAGACACAATTTTATCTCATCCTTCTTCCAGAGAGTCATGGGGCTTTTAGGCAGGCTGCTCCTCTGCCTCACAGCCACTGGAAATATAGTCTAAAAACCAAAGATGAAAGTGCTTTTCAAAGAGAAAAGTCTGCTGTACGTGCTGGCATTGTAAACTTTTAATATATGATTTAATTTAATATTTTATGCTAGTGTGTACATGTCACCTGTCCCTCACCTTTACAGTGAATGTTGTTGGTGTTGATTAAGTTTTATATCTTAAATTCTAGTGGTTTTGTTTTTCTTGCAGACTGCTATTGCTTCACTGTTTAGTATCCCTGGTTTCCAGTTAGCGGATCAATATTTACTGTGTTTGACAGGGATAATTGAGACTTGTCTATTCATTTACTCAATTAGTCCAGATGTAGCACTTGTTCTTGACTATTAGAGCCAAGTTCAAGGACTAATATTCCTTTTTCCACAGTGGTTGCAATCTGCCTAAGTATTGCTTCCCTGCAGTTTCTCTATATTTGCTTATATGCATTATTTTTGTTGATCAGATTTCTCCCAAGTATATATCTAAGTTTATGATTCTGGACTCTCTAATCCTGCATCTCATCTTAAATTTGACTCAATTTTATATCATTATTTTTTCCTGAATTGTCAAATTCTGTCAATGAAAAGAAAGGTGTATTTATTTCTGTATGGGTATGTGTAGAGGCAGGTGATTTTCTCTCTTCTACTTTTATGCAGATTCTAGGAAATGAACTCAAGTCATCAGGGTTTTGTGGTCAAGGCTTTAACTTGCTAACTCACCACTGACGTAAAATATAATAAACAAAATTTTAGGTCTAATTCCCTGAGTTGTTGGGTTTGGCGGATGCTTACAGAGAACTTATTTTGTAAGCTATAATTTAATGTTGAAGATATACTTAACATCATTTGTTACAATTGGGTGCAGCAGAGGGCTGGTTAAAGTGAAGAGCTGTATCATTGTTTCAACAGAAGCCTCAATGTACATGAAAGCAATATTACACTCACACAACTATCTCGCATAGGTTCTGCTTTATTTTACATGAGTGTCCTCACATCCTGCAATCTTTTCTCAGGTATTAGATTCTCAGTGAAACGTACACTGTCAACCCTTTTCCTGTGCACATCAACCTAACACACATGATCTTGTTTTTTGTTAATTTTTATTTTATTAATAGTGGTCAACCTCTTTTGATAGTCTACATCACTTACCTTTTAGTTTTATTGTCAAGATCCTATATGAGTGAATAAATTCCACTGTTGCCGATATTTATTTGTAACCATTTTCACTGTAGTAAACTAACATCTGAAATGTGAGAATCGCTGTACAGATTCTAGAATGTGTGAAAATGTAACAGAATGAGAAAAACATCAATGCCTTTGGTTCTATCAGTAGGATGGTGGAATTTTTTTTCTGGAATATAAAGTAGAGGGGAAACGGGAGTAAATGTGATCGTTACCCACATATGAAGGTTGATTTCATCTCTCCCAAAGGCAGTCAGATTTCGAAGGAGATATAGCCAGGTCTGCTCACTTGTTCACATGAGCATAAGTGGCTTGACCATGAAGCTTTTCTAGAAATGTCCTTTTCACACCCTCACTGTTGAAATTATAAACTTAGCTTTCTTTAGACATCATTCCTCTTGTTTTTATTAATTTGTTTCCCTTGTTCCTGGCAAGGTCAATAATATGACTCAATAGGAAGATCAGAAATCTCAACTAACCTGGACCCCTGAGATCCTTCAGATACTAAGCCACTAACCAGGCAGCATACACCAGCTGATATGAGGCCCCTGATAAATATACAGTTGAAGACTGCCTGGTTTGGCTTTAATGAGAGAAGAAGCACCTAATCTTCAAGAGACTTGAGGCCCCAGTTAGTGGGGAGGACTGGTGGTGTGAGAGTAGAGTATGAGGTGGGGACATCCTCTTGGAGATGGTGGAGTAGGTATGAGATGAGGAAGTCAGAGGTCAGACTGGGAAGGGGATAATACCTCGTCTGTAAAAAAATTAAATAATAGTAATTATAATAATAGTATTAATATTAATAAAGGTATTAATTCTTGAAAATGAGAAGAAATCAGATTAATGAGGAATGGGTTTCCTGTTCTTTTCTATGTATCTAACAATTGGGATTGTACCACCACCCTACACCATGTATCATATTTTTATGGATATACAAAATCCATATCTCATAGGCAGCATTTCTATAAAAATAATTTCCACTAATTACTCCCTGCTTTCTCTCTATCATTTATTTTACAGTGTGCACAATAACTATAGTCATGAGACTTATCTCAGGAAATCACGTGTTGAAACGTACACTCTGAAGGATTGTAATAGGTGTTATTAAGCTGTATGTAGCTAGAACAAGAAGCTAAACTACTCAAATAGCACTGAAGATAAAGGTTAACTTTTAGCACAGTTTTTGAAGTCTCTGTCTCTTGTGAGTTGATGTGTACCTGCAGTTGTATATCATTAAAGGAACACATAGTGGGAAAATACCCTCACATTATGGTCAATAAAGAGGAACAATATTCTGAGTCCCAATACCTCCATTATTACATATCTCTTATAAACTAAAGATTGCCCACTAGACTCAAGCTTTGTGATTCTAACCTTTCCCAACACCAATAAAGAACAGACCTTGACAAACACATAAGACTTTGGGGACAGTTAAGATACAATTTGTAATAAAGTTGACTATGAAATATTTTTAAAAAATTAGAAAAAGATGTCAAAATATCTTCAGCATATTATGTTTTATATGAATCACCTTAACTTATTAATTAAAAGATTTTGATTTTATTAGTTAATTTATAATGACAGTTTTATTTCTTCTGTAGTCTAAAAACTGAACACTGATATTTATTCCTAACTTCCACATTTGCTAATAATATATCAATAGACTTTTAAACCATAGAAACTCAACTTTTATTACTATATCCATATTACTGCTATAGCAAGTCCAACAATGTAACAGATATTTCTAAGAAAATATTTTCCCACCAAGAAGTCTCTTCAGAGCACTCTTAATCTCACTATTCCTCAGGCTGTAGATAAGGGGATTCAACATGGGAATAACTACCATGTAGAACACAGAAACCACTTTGTTCTGGTCCGTGGAGTAGTTGGACTTGGGCATCACATAGATGAATGTGACAGTGCCATAGAACAGAGTGACTGCAGTGAGGTGGGAGGTACAGGTGGAGAAGGCTTTGTGGCGGCCCTCAGTGGAGCGCATCTTCAGGATGGTGATAAGGATGTAGATGTAGGAGACAGCAATGATAAGTACTGTGACTAAAATGACAGTGCCAACAGAAATAGTGGCAAGAATAATAGAGACACTGTCATCAGAACAGGAGAGTTCAACTAAAGGAGTAAAATCACAGAAAAAGTGATTGATTATATTTGGTCCACAGAAGAGAAAAGAAAAGAATGAAAGAGTGAAGGAGGAAGCATTAAGAAAACCACTTATGTATGCTACTACAAGCAACTGGACACAGACTTGTGTGGACATTTTGATTGGATAAAGTAGTGGACTACAGATTGCCACAAAGCGATCATAAGCCATTGCAGCTAGAACAAAGCATTCAACTGTCCCAAAGAAAGCACCTGAACCAAGCTGGATGCCACATCCTAGGTATGTAATGGTGTTTTTATCCACTAAAAGGTTGACAAGCATATTGGGTGTGACAGAAGATGAGTAGCCTATGTCAGCAGAAGCCAAGTGGCTGAGAAAAAAGTACATGGGGTGATGGAGCTGGGAAGAGACTCTGATGAGAAGGATGGTGCTGAGGTTCCCAGACACAGTCACCAGGTAGATGCACAGGATGATGGTGAAGAGGACAACTCTAAGAACTGGGTCATCAGTTAAACCCAGTAAAATGAACTCTGTCACTGCAGTGTGGTTCCCATCCTCCAGAGAAGCCATGGGACAGTGTAGGTGCTGTCAGATCAAGTCTGTGATGGAGACAGTATAGTAAGGGTTTTATGAATAGACGACCTCATTTTCATCAACTCAACCATGGGGGTGTCACAAATAAATTTATCATTCAAAGAGAATTGACAGTTCTATTGAACAAAATTTAGGTCAAGACTATAGGAGTACATCTCTATTTGTGTATAAATGTAATTTAAAATTTAAAACATATGAGAATAAACTTTCTTCAAATAATGTATCTGTTATCTTTTTAGTTATATATATAGTAAAATATACCTCTGTGGTTTTATAAGTAAGGTTTTAAAATGTGAGACTTTTGTAATTAGAAGAAGTTATTGTAAATACCACAAGATGTAAAATCCACAACCAAAGAATTGTGTTATAAAGGCTAATAATAACTAGCCTTACTGATGTTACTAAGCAGCAGAATAAGACATAGAATTTTATATATTGTTCTTTAATTTTTAAGCATTAAATACTTTTATAATTTTTATTTCTTTGAGAATATTTAGTTTGTAATTGGTGACTACATAAGAAATCCAGAACGAGGATATGAGCTGCAAACAGGCTGTATTTGATCTAACTTTTAGTAATTGCTATATATGAAAAAGTCACACTGAAGTTGAGAGCACATTCAAACTTGGGACATAAAACAGCTATGTGGTTAATATACAAAAGATGAGTTTCCATCATAAGAAATTAGTCGGTTAGTGAATCAAGCCTACATCAAGATAAATTTTCTTATTAGAACATTGAAAACTAGAAAGGAATCTGTGTTTTCTAAGTGGAGTGTTATAGAATGAAATCACATGGTTTTCTACACAGTACAAATGGGAGGAAATACTCAACTTAAAATGTTAAGTTCACTCATGTTCATCAAGCTCGGGATCACATGAACTCTTCAATATTTTTGACATTATATACCTTCTGATTGTCTAAAATAACTGCCGCTTGTCATACTAGAACCTTCAGTCAATACACAAAGCAAATATTTCTACAAGGCATTACAAAAAGTACTCCATGAAAGAATTTTAGAAAATAGTGACTTCATTTCCGCGAGTAGTAAGTTCCTATACTGTTATTGATCATGCTGGATTCTAGATTCATTGGTGGCTAGATAAATAAGAAACCTCTAACACTGGAGATTAACTGGATTTTCACAGGAGTTTGATTCAGCTAGGAATTTTGGTCCAGTATACTGACTGCCTGTTCCACCAGATGTGTGTATCCACTAAAACTTATAAGTTTGGATAAGTTTTCAAAGAATGAAGTATTCTCTAAAGATAAGGTCAAATAGCTAGCCAGATTTACTTACAGAACTCTAAACTTACCTCTTCTAACTGGAATTCATTGCAAAGTAATAAGGTCAAAGTTATTTTGCTTTTGTAGCTGCACAGCTGTCTCTTGCTGTCATTGTTTATCATTGAGGATAAGTCCCTGCTGAGAGTTTGGATTCAAGTGTGAATTCAAGTCACAGGAGATCATTATCTCATTTCCAGTTCATTTCACACACACACACACACACACACACACACACACACACACACACACACACACA
>JANHMN010000003.1:97402907-97418908 GCA_030674055.1 Rhabdomys pumilio | reverse complement strand
ACACACACACACACACACACACACACACACACACACACACACACACAAATGTTTTTCAATGAGTTTATCTAGGTACTTTCCTCTTATGTAAAAATTAACATGCTTCATCTGATAATTATTCAAAGAATATGATAAAAATTATATCAAGTGTGATTCAAGCATCTTCCCTTGGGCTCATCTTGTTAGTTAATTTCTTTGGTTTTAATTTGTAGTGCAGTAATCCTATACATTTTGACTAATATCCACTTATAAGTAAAAATATGCCACGCATATCTTTCTGGGTTGGGTTATATCACTTGGAGTGATACTTTTTAGTTATATTCATTTTCTGGAAAATTTCATGATGTCCTTGTTTTTAGTAGCTGAGTAATATACTATTGTATAAATGAACAACATTTTCTTTTTTCACTCTTCAGTAGAGGAACATTGAGATGTTTTCCGGTTTCTGGCTATTTCAAATAAAACTGCTTTGAACATGGTTGAACAAGTATGCCTGCTGTATAGTGGAACATTTTTGGGTATATGCCCAGGAGCAGTATAGATAGAACTTGAGGTAAAATTGTGCCCAGTTTTCTGAGAAACTGCAAAATTGATTTCCAAAGGAGTTGTGCAAGTTTGTTCTCCTATTATCAATGAAGGAGTGTTCGCCTTGTTCTACATCCTTGTCAGCATGTGCTGTCATTCAATCTTTTAGCCATTATGATGAATATAAGATAGAATCTAATGGTTCTTTTGATTTGCATTTTATGATGACTAGGAACTTGGCCATTTGATATTCTTCTGTTGAGTATTCTCTGTCTCTGCATTCTTCTTTTAAGTTTAATTACTTGGTTTGTTGATGTCTACCTTCTTGAGTTCTTTATATATCTTGGATATTAGCCCTCTGTTGGTTGTAGGATTGGTGAAGATCCTCTCTTCACCAAATTTGTAGGCTGCAGTTTTGTCCTCTTGATCATGTCCTTTGCCTTACAGGAGCTTTTCAGTTTCTTGAGGTCCAAGTTATCATTTGTTGATTTTAGAGAGTAGTCATTTGTGTTCTTTCTTTTTAAGAAGTTGTCTCCCATACCAGTGAGTATAGAGATATTCCCCACTATCTCTTTTAATAAATATAGTTTATCTGATTTTATGTAGAGGTTTTTTATTCACTTGGACTTGAGCTTTGTTCAAGGTGATAACTATGGATCTATTTGTATTCTTTTACATGTAGACATCCAGTTAGACCTGTGCCATTTGTTGAAATTGCTTTCTTCCATTTTATGGGTTTGCTTTCCTTGGTAAAAATCAGTTGTCTATAGATGTGTTAGTTAATTTCAAGTCATTGATTCAATTATATTGATCAACCTTTTGTTCCTAAGGATACTAATATCATGTAGTTTTTTATCACTATTGCTCCATAGTACAATTTGAGGTCAGATGATGATACTGCCAAAAGTTCTTTTATTATTCAGGATTATTTTAGCTATTCTAGATTTTTTTTGTTTTTTTTTTTTCAATATGAAGTTGAGAATTGCTCTTTTCAAGGTCTGTAAAGAATTGTGTTAGAATTTTGATGGGAATTTTATTGAATCTTTAGATTGCATTTGGTAAGATGGTGATTTTCACTATGTTAATCTTACTGATTCGTGAGTTCTGGGAGATTTTCCCATCTTCTGATATCTTTTTCAATTATTTATTCAGAGACTTGAAGTTATTGTCATCCATGTCTTTTACTTGCTTTGTTAGAATCATAGGGGGATATTTTATATTATTTCTGGCTATTGTAATGGTGCTCTTTCCCTAATTTTTTTCTCAGCCTGTTTATTGTTTGTATAAAGAAGAGCTACTAAATTTTTTGTGTTAATTTTGTATCCAACCATTTTGCTGAAGTTGTTTAGCAGATGTAGGAGTTCATTAGTAAAAATTTTCAGTTACTTATGTATACAATCATAGATTCTATGAAGTATTTTGACTTCTTTCTTTTCAATTTGTATCCCCTTTATCTCCTTTAGTTTTCTTTCTTCTGTAACTAGAACTTCAAGCTATATTGAATAGGTAGGGAGTGAACAGCTTTCTCTTGTGCCTGATAATAGTGGAATTGTTTTCAGTGGAAATGTTTCTCTCCATTTAATTTGATGTTGGTATGCTGTATCTTGCTTTTATTATGTTACGTATACACATTTTATCCTTGATCTCTCCAAGATTTTTCCATGAAGTCTTTCTGTGTTTGAAGTATTTGGGTGACTGTAAACTTACAGAATGAGGATGGCACTGTTACTTCTATTTCTGTTTTGTAAAATAGTTTTAGGAGTATTGGTATTAGCTCTTTGTTGAAACTGTGGTAGAATTCTGACCTAAAACCATTGAGTCCTGGCTTTCTTTGGTTGGGAGACTTTTAGTGACTGCTTCTATTTCCTATAGGACTGTTTAGACAGTTTACTTGATGTTGATTTAAATTTGGTAAGTGATATCAGTCTAGAAAATTATGCATTTCATTTAGACTTTCCAATTTTCTGGAGTGTAGACTTTATAAGGAAGACCTTGTTGAGATCTGCTCTAGTCCATGTTTCGGGGCCAAAATGTCAGGAACCGCTCTATCAATGTTGGAACTCACACTGCCAAAAGCTTTGGGGGTTAAATTGTTCTGGCTCGTACTTTTCCAAGCTGCTCCAGTCCATGGGTTGGGGTTCAGCAAGAGAGAGAGTGAGGACGGACTCGAAGAATGGAAACCAGATTCAATCCCATTTATTCTTCAGTCTCTCTTTTTCTCTCCAAGTCCCAAGTCTTGAGTTCCTAGTCCCTAGTGCCTCCAAGTTCCAAGTTTCCAGTTCCAAGTTCTAGTATCGAGTCTCATCCAAGTACAAGTGTCTAATCTCAAGTTCTCTTTTCAAGTCTTGAGTGTCTAATGTCTATTGCCTGATAATTTCTTCTATCTGCCTCTCGCCTTTTATAAGCCACAGCTTTAGGTCATGCCCTTAAATCACGCCTTTAAGTCTTGTCTCTAAATCTGATCTCTAAGTAGTCACACATCTTTAAGTCTCACACACCCAAGGGAAAATCTTGGGAATCTAAAACAAGATGTTATCAGAGTGTCCTCTGCTCTGCTGTTGTAGGCTATTGTAAGCAAGTCTTCTGTCAGGGTATATGACTCAGGATGGCTGCAAAGATGATAGTCGCCTTCTGTCAGCTCCCCACAGACCTAATGAGTCTTTGAATCAATGTCTCTTTTTATGTTTCCCTTTTCAAGTCTGATTCTATTTGGATTCTGTCTCTCTGTCTTTTAGTTAGTCTACCTCATTAATTTTCTCAAAGAACCAGACCTTTTTTGGCTTTGCTAATTCTTTGTATTGTTTTCTTGGTTTTTAATTGACTGATTTCAGACCAGATTTTGATATTTTTCCTGCCTCCTACTCCTTGTGGATGTGTTTTTTTTCCAAATAGAGATTTCTGATGTAGTTTTAAATTGCTAGTATAAGAACTCTTCAATTTCTTTAGGTCTGCACATAGAGCTTTGAACTTTCCTCTTAGCACTGCTTTGATTGTCTCCCATAAGTTTGAGTAAATTGTGTCTTCATTGTGATTAAATTCTAGAAGGGATTTAATTCTCATCTTTATTTCTCAACACAGAGATCATTGATTGAAGAGTTGTTCAGTTTCTGTGAGTATGTATGCTTTCTGTTGCTTCTGTTGCTGAATTTCAGCTGTAAGGCAAAGGACACCATCAATTGGACAAAACAGTAGCCTATGGAATGGGAAAAGACCTTTATCAACACTATATCCAACAGAGCACTGATATCCAAAATATATAAAGAACTCATGAAAATGTACATCATCAAAAAAAATAACCCAATTAAAAAATAGGATATAGATCTAAACAGAGAATTCATGACAGGGGAATCATTAATGACCAAGAAGCTCTTAAGGAAGTGTTTAACACTCATAGTCATCAGAGAAATGCAAATCAAAATGACAGAGATTCCACATTATAGACCTCAGAGTGGCTAAAATCAAAAATTGAAGTGACATCTCATGCTGGCAAGTATGTGGAGCAAGGGGAACACTCCTCTATTGCTGGTGGAAGTACAAACTTGTACAACCACTCTAGAAATCAATTTAATAGTTCTTAGAAAATTGGAAATAGTTCTACCTGAAGACTCAGCTACATATATAATATATATAACTATATATATGACTATATATAACTATATATATAAAACTACATAACTATATGATGATATAGTTATATATATATACCTATGTGCATATACTCACAAGATGCTCCAATATATAACAAGGATACATGTTTCACTATGTCCAGCCTTATAAGCAGCCTTATTCCAGAAACTGGAAGCCACCCAGATACACCTCAACTGAAGATTGGGAAAAAAAATGTGGTTCATTGATACAATGAAATACTATTCAGCTATTGAAAACAAAGACAACATGAATTTTGCAGGCAAACTAATTACTCATTTTTATCAACAGAGACAATTCACATGAGATAGAGACTGGAAACCACACTATCATGACAGAGTTCATCCTTTTGGGGGTTAATAGTTGATCATACACTTTGTATCATCTTCTTTGTGCTTTGTCTTAGAATATACATTGTCAGTTTAGTAAAAAAAATATCAGCATAGACAATTTAGTAAGAAGCTATCCCCAGTTCTACAGCACCATGCACTTGTTCTTTAGCCATCTAGCTTTTGTAAACATTGTTTTTTCTAGATCAAGTATACCCATAATGCTGAGAGGATTCATAGTACATGAGACAGCCCTCTCTGTGCATGCCTATGAAGCCCAACACTGTTTTGTGGTCATTTTTGTGACAGCTGAGTGCTTCCTGCTAGCTGCCATGACCTCTATATGGCCATCTTCTCATCTGTACTCTACCATCATACATATGTCTCCCACATATGCTTCCTTTTAGTTGGGCTTCCTATGTGGGTGGCTATGTGAGTGCTTGGACTTACCTGTTTTTAAGTCTGTCCTTCTTTGGAGCAAATCAGACAGATCATTCCTGTGATTTCTCCCTATATTGAACCTATCTGGCTCAGATATCTCCATTATTGAACTCATACTCTCCATCTCTGCTGGATCCATTATTGTAGTGACAGTATTTATTGTATTATTGACAGTATTATATGACAGTATTATTGTAGTGACAAAGCCACATCCTACATCTAGATCCTCCTCACCATCTTGTAGATACACTCCGAGGTACACTGCAATTTATTTTCCACCTGTACCTCCCACCTCACTGTAACCACTCTACAGCAAAATGAACTCACAGTTTTAGCTAGCCCATATAAAAGACACCTAATCTCCATATTTTATCTGTAAGCGGTAATCTAGGTTGGGCATGCTTGGAGCTATTCTAACTTATTCACCAGGTATAAATTCCATTGTAACTTCCTATTTCTTCTGGCCATTTCTACTAATGGCAGCCCACTGCACCTCTGTCTCCTTTTTCTTCTCTTCCTCTACCTATAACAACCCCTCCCTCACTGAATCCTCAAGTTGTCCCTTAATTCCTCTACTACACAAGGCTTTATCCTTTTATTGACTAGTAAAGTTGGGGAGCAAGTTTACCATAGCTTCACTTGATGTGCTTGAGAATCATTCAGTTGTGAGCAATCACATCTTGAGAAACAGCACTTAGCATTAGAACACAAGCAACATCAGACCAACTCACTACAATCTACTGTAGAGCCATTGCTTTTATTTATACGATGCCAAAGTCCAACTATTCAACTAATCAGAGCACATTAGTATCGCTATTCTGTACATTGGTAATCTCCACCCTAAACCCTTTCATTTATTGTCCAAGGAACAGAGATGTGAAGGAGGCCCTGAGAAAAAGAAATGCTAAAAATATACATAGAATCTGTTCTTTGAAGAATCTTATAAAGATTTAGTTTATCCATGTGACTTTCAATGTCTACCACAAGATGCTTATGTTAGCATCTTACTGTGCTGTTCTAAATCTCATTGGTATATTTCTGTACTGCTCGAAGGCTATCTCAAAGTAATTAAAAATATTCTAACAATTATTACTAGTTCAGAATTCCTATAGATGTCAAGAAATTTTACTTTTTAAAATTTATGTAGCCAATAATAATTTGCATGACTGTGTGTCAGCTTCACTCTAAATGGATACTATATATAAAAACACAATAACATGGGAAGTAATATCATTATCTTTGTTTTACAAATAACTTGTCTGAGGAGATAGATCATCATACTCAGGTTCAAAAATTGTAAGATTAACATTAAACCCAGAGAACCTGCTTATACAATCTTTATTTCTACAGTCAACTTTCATAATAAATCTCTGACCTGTTGTTAAAAACTCTCAATTCACAGATGAGAAAATATCAGTGAAAAACTGGTCTTATATATACATTAAACATGTTGTCCAAAGTAGTGTGGATTCAAGTCACATGGTTCTGTCTTCCATGCTCTATGCTTATATTCTCCATCACATTTAAATAACGTGATTTGGGTTCTGTAAATGATATAGGGGACTTACTATATGGTACACTGTATCACTGTGTACAAATATAACTATGGCATACAAACACTGGGAAATAGATTGATTTTAAGTTTTCAGTCCTCTTTTTTTTGGGGTGGTTTCGAGACAGGGTTTCTCTGTGTAGTCCTGGCTGTCCTGGAACTCACTCTGTAGACCAGGCTGGCCTTGAACTCAGAAATCCGCCTGCCTCTGCCTCCCAAGTGCTGGGATTAAAGGCGTGCGCCACCACTGCCCGGCTTCAGTTCTCTTTTTAAAGGTAATTAGATCTTAAAATTATCATGAACCATTTGGCTGGAATTCCAGTCATGGTGAAATTAAACCCATTAAAAACAAACATGTAGACTTGGCATGTTGTAATTTTATTCTATGTAAATATTTACAAGGGATAAACTCTGCAATAAGTGCCTTTTCAGAACTATAGGTTGTTAGGCATGGATCTTTAAGTAGAACTTGCAGACAGTCAAAGATCACACTACACATACATTGTAGACAGGACTATCTTTCACATGAGTCATCACTATTATAAGTAAGAAAATAGTGAGTCAAATTTTCTACATGTGACCTTACACCAAATTCTATCACAACTGATAACAAGACCAGAAACCAAGACCTAGATTCTTTCTCTGCTGAGATGGAGTTAAATATTAGGTTTGGAGATGCTTTAAAGTATCTCTTTATCTTAGTTAGGGGTTTACTGCTGTGAACATATACCAAGGCAACTCGTATAAGGACAAAATTTAATTGGTGCTGACTTATAGGTTCAGAGGTTCAGTCCACTATCATCAAGGTGGAAACATGATAGTGTCTCTGAAGTCACGGTGCTGGAGAAGTTGAGAGTTCTACATCTTCATCTGAAAGCTGCTAGGAGAAGACTGGTTCCCAGCTAGGATGAGGGTATTAAAGCCCAGGTCCACAAAAACACACCTACTCCAACAAAGCCACAGCTCCAAATATTGCCACTACTTGGACCAAGCATATACAAAACATATACAAAACAAAAAATACAAAACATCACACTATTCAAATGAAGGTATTCATATTTTAATATCAGGTAAAAACATGCTATACTTTTCAATGAAAGATGCTAAGCCTATGGTCACTTGATCTTTGACAAAGGAATTAAAATCATCCAGTGGAAAAAGGACAGTAGTTTCAACAAATAGTGCTGTTTCAACTGGAGGTCAGCATGTAAAAGAATAAAAATTGGTTCATTCTTATCTCCTTGTACAAAGCTCAAGTCCAAGTGTATAAAGGACCTTCACATAAAACCAGATACACTGAAACTAATAGAAGAGAAGTTGGGGAAGAGCCTCAAACACATAGGCATAGGGGAAAAGTTCCTGAACAGAACACCAATGGCTTATGATGTAAGATCAAGAATTGACAAATGGGACCTCATAAAATTGCAAAGCTTCTGTAAGGCAAAGGACATTGTCAATAGGAGAAAATGGCAACCAACAGATTGGGAAAAGATCTTTACCAATCCTACATCTGATAGAGGGCTAATACCCAATATATACAAATAACTCAAGAAATTAGACTCCAGGCAACCAAATATCTCTATTGAAAATGAGGTACAGAGCTAAACAAAGAGTTCTCAACTAAGGAAACTTGAAAGTCCAAGAAGCACCTAAAGAAATGTTCAGAATCCTTAGTCATCTGGGAAATGCAAATCAAAACAACCTGAGATTCCACCTCACAACAGTCAGAATGGCAAAGATCAAAAGCTCAGATGATAGCAGATGTTGAGAAAGAAGAACACTCCTCCATTGCTGGTGGGATTGCAAACTGGTACAACAACTCTAGAAATCAGTCTGGCAGTTCCTCAGAAAACTAGACACAGCATTAACTGAGGATCCGGGTATACTACTCCTGGGCATATACCCAGAAGAGGCTCCAACATATAACAAGGACATATGCTCCACTGTGTTCATAGCAGCTTTATTTACAATAGCCAGAAGCTTGAAACAACCAAGATGTTCTTCAATAGAGTAATGGATACAGAAAATGTGGCACATTTACACAATGAAGTATTACTCAGCTATTAAAAGTAATAACTTCATGAAATTCTTAGGCAAGTGGATGGAACTAGAAAATATCACTCTGAGCGAGGCAACCCAATAACAAAAGAACACACATGGTATGCACTCACTTATAAGTGGATATTATTCCAAAACCTCAGAATACCCAAGATACCATTCACAAACCACATGAAGCTCAAGAAGAAGATCAAAGTTTGGGCGCTTCAGTCCTTCACAAAAGGAGTAACAAAATACTCATGGGAGCAAATATGGAGTCAAAGTGTGAGACAGAAACTGAAGGAGGGGCCTTCCAGAGACTGCTCCACCTGGGAATCCATCCCATGTGCAGTCACCAAAGGCAGACGCTGATGTTGATGCCAGAAAGAACATGCTGACAGGAGCCTGATGTAGCTGTCTCCTTAGAGGTCTGCCAGAGCCTGACATATACAGAGGTGTATGCTCACAGCTAACAATTAAACTGATCATGGGGTTCCCAAAGGAGGAATTAGAGAGAAGACTGAAGGAGCTGAAGGAATTGTCGGCCCATGGGGAGAGCAATGATACCAAGCAACCAGAGATCCCAGGGTCTAAATTACCAGCCTGGGAGCACATAGGTAGGGCCCCAGGGCCCCAGATGTATATGTATGGGAGGATGGCCTTGTTGGGTGTAGGTGGGAGAGGAAGTCCTTGGTCTTGTGAAGGCTGGATGCTCCAGTGTGGGGGAATATGAGGGTAGAGAGGAAGGAGTTGGTGGGTGGGGGCACATCCTCATAGAATCAGGAGATGGGGAGATGAGATAGGGGGGTTTCTGTGTAGGTGGAGGGAATGGGGAGAGGGGATAACATCTGATAAGTAAATAAAACAGCCAATAAAAATTAATCTAAAATAAAACATAAAAAAAAGAACCAAAAAAAGAAAGGTGCTTAGTAAATGTGAAAAGAAAGCAAGGTAAGTTAAATATAGAAAAGTATGTAGTTCTGTATAGGCATGTGTGTTTTTAAATTTCTTATACTTCAATGCCTTAATTATCTACCTTAATTAAAGTAGATAGACCTTGAAAATTAAAAGAAAATAAGTCATAAACATGGCTATACTGAGTAAAATTGCTTGCCACTAAGTTTGACGACTTGAATTCACACACACACACACACACACACACACACACACACACACACACACACACCACTTACTACATACAAACCATCATAAAGTTAAATAGAGAAAACATAAATATAAAGAAAAAATTAAATATATGGAAAGAATTAACACATATTAGCACTCAAATTTCACATCTGCTCCAACAATCAGAGAGGAAAGGTCTCAGTTTCCCCTTTAATTCATGACATGAAATTCCTCTTTTCAGCTCTGGACAGTACAGGTAGAGTCATATCTAATCTCTTTAACCCAGCAAAGAAAGGCTCTCTATTCTCCAGGAAAGCATTTTGCATATCACCATAGCACAAGTTTCTCGTGGTGTTGTTAGGAACAATTAAATTGAGCGCCACCATTTATTCAGCATTTATTAAGCAATAGGCATTGTGTATATACCAAAACACCCAGATTGTCATCTGACTCCACATGATTACAGCCTTGTACAAACCCATGTGTTTCCTTTTCTAGAGGTATTTTGGTACTTAAGTTTAAATGTGGGAAGTGAAACAAAAAGCTGTAGACTCAAGGAGACTCAATCTCAACCAGGGTACCAGGGTTGTAGCACTTTTCAGAAAATAGAGAACAAACACAAAATCTTATAATATAACTAGAAAAATGTGCTTAAGTCAATAGAAGAATGAGAATGTGTGAACATTAAGATTAGTTAATTAGAAGAGCAGAGTTTGTGGTAAGTGTCATTTATAAAGCATTAAGAATGGGATAAAATTGGGTAACCGGGGCAGATATTTTCTCAATATGTTATATGCATGAGATTATCAAAATGGAAGCTACTCTGTGATATCCATTCACTAGTGAAAAATATATAAAAAGAGAATTGGCTGAGAAATGAAAGTGTTGACAGATGGTGTCCAGTGGAATGTTTGGATAATTTTAACATCTATCATGACAGGAGACTTACTAGGAAGCAAACACTAGGTGTCCTGAAGACAGAACCCATGTAAATCAGTTATATAAAGAAGTAAAAGATAAGGAAACTATGGATTGAAAAATATTAGGACACATAACTTTCTGAGAGTTAGATAGGGATCAATCAGCAAGGACAGGGTGGCATTACTCTCATGGCCCAGATGTGGTGAATCTGTACTATTCTCCTGTTGGGGTTCCTAGGTAAAGTAGGAAAGCAGAGGCTAATGTGCATATCAGTAAAATCTGTTATTAATTCTATGGCTGGCATAGGAACAGGCACTATCAATTCAATACTGGGTACAGGGATTCTTTAGATTCCAATAGACTAACTCTCTACAGTATCCTCAATAAATCTAAAAAAGATTTATTTCTTTTTACTTTTATGTGTATGAGTGTTTTGCCTTTAAGGATGTGTACCATATGTATGCCAAGTCCCTTTAGAAGGTAGAAGAGTGTGTTGAATTCCTAGACTTGGAATTATAGATGGTGGTAATGAAGATTCTGAGAGCTGAACCCAGGTCCTCTGCAAGAGGACAATGTGCTTTTAAACACTAAGCCATTGCTTTAGTATACATTCAATCTCCTCTTAATTCTATCCTACACACCCTTGTCATATATTTATAGTCTGTCTGGCTTGTTTCTTTTAGTGTGTGTGTGTGTGTGTGTGTGTGTGTGTGTGTGTGTGTGTGTAACAGTACAACTTGTGTGAGTTTGTTCTTTCCTCCACCATGCAGGTTTCTGGGATCAAAGCCAGATTATCAGGTATAGTGACATTGACTTTTCCCAGTAAACTTATGCTTCTTCATATTAATAACTCTCGTGTTGGGAACTTCATGCCTGTTTCTTCTCTATCTCTTCTGACAGCTTAGTCTTTAACAGTTGACAAACTATCAGACAAACTGACAAACTCAAAATATCTGGTAAAATTTTAAGGTGCTTCTGATTACAACAAAGTTCTACTACATGAACTCTGAACTTTAGTTATGTAACCCCCAAATTTCTAAACATAAAGATTAACCTCCTCATAAACCCTGGATCTGCATCTTTAAAATCAGTCTGCTCAAATGTTTTCTGTACTTTACATTAGGTATTAGCTGAGTATGAATAGCTTAGAAATAATAAGTTAGTGACTAATAAGAAACATCAATTTATATATCAATAAAGATGATATGTTCATTATTTACATGTTTGAGACTAGTTTATGAGTAAAGCAGAAAAAAGCATTAAAACTCAGCAATGTCTTTATTCTTTTTTTATTGAAATTTTTTATTGGATATTTTATTTACATTTCAGATTCCATCCTTTTTCCCCATTTCCCCTCCCTAGAAAACCCCTATCCTGTGCTCCCTTTTTCCTTTTTGCTTTTATACAATTTTTTAAATGTTAATCAAAGGCTTTATAAGTATGGTAATGCTCAATCAGAAGTGTAACCCAATACCCAACCTAGATATATAAACTATCTTTGACTGGTGGAGACATGTGAACATCTGCCTCCATGCCCTCCTCTCTTTCTCTCTCTTTCTCTCTCTCATCACCTAGCTTCTCCTCTACTTTATCTTCTCCTCTCCTTACTCCATCTCTTCCTCTCGGTGCTCCTTTCCTCTTAGCTCCTCCTACATATCACCCTTCCTGTTAAAATAAAACTTTTCTCTCAAAATACAATTAGAGCATAATTATTCCTATTTGTACCAGTGAGGTACAAGATAATCTTAATACCCAGTCCATCATTTTGTTGACTAACCAGAACCTCTGTCGTCTCTCTTGATTAAAACACTCAGTTTTGAACCTGGCATTTTTTCTTGGCTTTAGAATTAATGTCAGCTGAAAACCATCCACTCAGGTCTTTTCTCTCAAAGTAAATAGCCAGGATTGGCTATGAGACTATAGGTCTTCAACCCTGTCAGAAATCCAGAATGACTGAGTTAACTGAAGTTATGGGAAGCACTAAGCATAGCTTCTAAAACTTAGCCAATTTATAGAGACTGCTGAACACCTGGACAGCCCCTATACTACAGAACATTGGAACATCAAATCTTCAGCCTTCTGGCACAGACTCATCTGACAGAACTTAGTGATGCAGAATTATTAAGGGCTGATTACTCTGTATAGGCAGATATAATCAGTCAACTATTCTGCAAGTGTGTCCTTTTCTGGACAGTAATTTGTCTGTAGATGGAAAGAGGCAATTCTTGCCTAGGGGCTGTCTCCCCACAACTGGAGTAACTCCAAGGATGCTAAATTTCTTCTTAGAATCCAAGACAGGAAGCTGTCAGGAGCAGACAGGTCTCTAATCAAAATGAACATTAATGTAAAAATATTTGTAACATCAATTCTGTGGACTTCTGACATTTTGAAAACCACCTATCCCTGTGAGGCAATCTGGACTGTTGTCTGTTAACTCCTCTCAACTATTTCTAAATAAAATATGGAAAACACCCTAACAATAAACTCAAAGTCATGAATTTGCTATAGTCCCTTAACTCACAGGCTAACCATGCCAAATTAGTTTAAAAAAAGTTAAAAAAGGACTGGGTCTAAGCCTTGTATTCCTAAATGTTCACACAGGCACAATGCTTATGAGAGAATCAATATTCATTTCACTTTTATATCAATAAGAAACTCATACCAATGAAAACCTTAAATTTGAAATCCAAGTAAATTTTGTACCATTTAAGAAATTATAACTTCATCTTGATACTAATTATACAGATTTCTGCCAATAGGTTATGGCTATGCTGTAAATCCTAGCTAATCCTCCCTGTTCCAACAAAACCACTACTTTTCCCCAGAAAGACAGCCCAGTATTAACCACCTTAGTCCCCAAGCCCAGGGAATAGGGGTGCTGACTCTTTAACTTCTTCAAGCTGATAACAGGCTTTGAGATATTAGAAGACGGGTGAGGGGAAGAGTAAATTGATAAGTCTCTGACACTGTGTCTTCACTGTATCCAAATGGAATTCCCAGACACTGGAGGTTTGAATAGGTCTGCTCGTTTTGCTTGATGAGTAGATACACCAAAGCTGTGTATTCTGTAATATTCAATTCTCAGGACAAATTTTAGTATCAAGGAAAAAAAAATTTTTTCCTAGAGGGCTGAAATTTTTTTTAAAGATGTTGGTTCTAACAACTTTTCTTTTCTTTCCCCTTTTTTAATTGGTTATAAAATTTACATTTCAAATTTTACCCTCTTATCCCATTTCCTCCACCCCAGGAACCCCTTATCCCATTCCCCCTCCTTGTCCTTCTATGAAGGTTTGATTTTCCAGTTTCAATGATGCTGTTTCCATTAACATAAACTGCCTCATAAATTTCTAAATCCTTCCATTTGTGTTATTAATTCTCCTATTTTTCTTTTTTTTTAAATTGGATATTATATTAACCTTTCAGATTTTATACCCTTACCCCACTTCCTCTCACCACCCAGAAACCTCCTATCCCATCCCCTCTCCTCATGCTTTTATGAAGCTGTCCCCGCACCACCCCCCACCCCTAATACCCCCTCCCACCATCACATTCCCCCCCACTCTGTGTTCGTTTTTCATGGGACTAAGAATCTCCTCTCCCACCTATGCCCAACAAGGCCGTCCTTCCCTACGTATACCGTTGGAGTCATAGGTTCCTCCCTATGTGCTCCCAGGCTAGTGGTTTAGACCCTGGGAACCTCTGGTTGTTTGGTATTGTTGCTTTCCTCCTGGGGTCACAAACCCTTTCTGCTCCTTGAGTCTTCTCTCTAAGTTTTCCATTAGGAAACCCTTGATCATATCAGTAGTTAACTGTGAGCAAAGTCCTCTGAAAGTGTTAGTCTTTGGCAGATCTCTAAGGAGACAGCTATATCATGTTCTTGACAGCATTCACTTCCAGCCATCCACATCAGTTTCTAGCTTAGGTGACTGTACATGGGATGGATACCCAGGTGGAATGGTCTCCTCATGGCTCCTCCTTCAGATTCTGTCCCATGTTTTGTTTCCATAATTGCTCCCTTGAGTATTTTTGTTACTCGTTCTAAGTAGAACTGAGGCGTCCCCTCTTTGTCTTCCTTCTTCATGAGCTTCATGTGGTCTCTGGGTTGAGTCTTCGCTATTCCAAGCTTTTGGGCTAACATCCGCTTAACAGTGCCTAAAAAACCATGTGTATTCTTTTGTGATTGGGTTAACTCACTCAGGATGATAATTTCTAGATCCATCCATTTACCTAAAAATTTTTCAAATTTATTATTTTTAATAGCTGAATAATACTCCATTGTGTAGATGTACCACATTTTTTGTATCCATTCCTCTGTCGAAGGACATCTGGGTTCTTTCCAGCTTCTGGCTATTATAAATAAAGCTGCTATGAACATAGTGGAGCATATGTCCTTATTATATGTTGGAGCATGTTCTGGGTATGTGCCCAGGAGTGGTATAGCTGCATCCTCAGGTAATGCTATGTCCAGTTTTCTGAGGAACCACCAGACTGATTTCCAAAGTGGTTGTACCAGCTTGCAATCCCACCAACAATGGAGGAGTGTTCCTCTTTCTCTGCATCTTTGCCAGCATCTACTATCATCTGAGTTTTTGATCTTTGCCATTCTGACTGGTGTGAGGTGGTATCTCAGGTTGTTTTGATTTGCATTACTTGATGACTAAGGATGTTGAGCATTTCTTAAGGTGCTTCTCAGCCATTTAAGTTTCCTCTGTTGAGAATTCTTTGTTTAGCTCTGTGCCCCATTTTTTAATAGGGTTATATGGTTGTCTGTAGTATAATTTCTTGAGTTCTTTGTATATATTTGATATTAGCCCTCTATAGGATGTGAGACTGGTTAAGATCTTTTCCCAATCTGTTGGTTGCCGTTTTGTTTTATTGACAATGTCCTTTGCCTTACAGAAGCTTTGCAATTTTATGAGGTCCCATTTGTCAATTCTTGATTTTAGAGCATAAGCCATTTGTGTTCTGTTCAGGAACTTTCCCCTTGTGTCTAGGTATTCGAAGGTCTTCCCCACCTTCCCTTCAATTAGTTTCAGTGTATCTGGTTTTAAGTGAAGGTCTTTTACCCACTTGGATTTGAGCTTTGTACAAGGAGATATGAATGGATCAATTTTCATCATTCTACATGCTGACCTCCAGTTGAACCAGCACCATTTGCTGAAAATGCTGTCCTTTTTCCACTGGATGGTCTTAGCTCCTTTGTCAAAGATCAAGTAACCATAGGTATGTGGACTCATTTCTGGGTCTTCAATTCTATTCCATTGATCTTCCTGCTTGTGTCTGTACCAATACACTGCAGTTTTCATTACTTTTGCCCTGTAGTACAGTTTGAGGTCAGGGACGGTGATTCCCCAAGAAGTTCTTTTGTTGTTGAGAATAGTTCTCACTATCCTGTTTTTTTTTTTTTTTGTTATTCCAAATGAATT
>JANHMN010000003.1:97373554-97402807 GCA_030674055.1 Rhabdomys pumilio | reverse complement strand
GGGATTGCATTGAATCTATAGATTGCTTTTGGCAAGATGGCCATTTTTACTAAATTAATCCTGCCAATCCAGGAGCATGGGAGATCTTTTCATCTTCTGAGGTCTTCTTTTATTTCTTTCTTCAGAGACTTGAAGTTCTTGTCATACAGATCTCTTTCACTTGCTTGGTTAGATTCACTCCAAGATATTTTATATTGTTTGTGACTATTGTGAAGGGTGTCATTTCCCTAATTTCATTCTTAGCCTGTTTATCTTTTGGGTATAGGAAGGCTACTGATTTGTTTGAGTTGATTTTATATCCAGCCACTTTACTGAAGTTGTTTATCAGGTTTAGGAGTTCTCTGATTGAAGTTTTAGGGTCACTTAAGTATACTACCATATCATCTGCAAATAGAGAAATTTTGACTTCTTGCTTTCCTATTTGTATCCCTTTGACTTCCTTTTGTTGTCTAGTCGCTCTAGTTAGGACATCCAGTACTATATTGAATAGGTAGGGTGAGAGTGGGCTGCCTTGTCTAGTCCTTGATCTTAGTGGGATTGCTTCAAGTTTCTCTCCATTTAGTTTGATGTTGGCTACTGGCTTGCTGTATATTGCTTTTACTATGTTTAGGTATGGACCTTGAATTTCTGCTCTTTCCAAGACTTTTAACATGAAGGGATGTTGAATTTTGTCAAATGCTTTCTCAGCATCTAGTAAGATAATCTTGTGGTTTTTTTTCTTTGAGTTTATTTATGTAGTGGATTACATTGATAGATTTTCGAATATTGAACCATCTCTGCATCCCTGAGATAAAGCCTACTTGATCATGATGGATGATTGCTTTGATGTGTTCTTGGATTTGGTTTGCGTGAATTTTATTGAGTATTTTTGCATCAATATTCATAAGAGAGATTGGTCTATAGTTCTCTTTGTTGGGTCTTTGTGAGGCTTTGGTATGAGTGTAATTGTAGCTTTGTAGAACGAATTGGGTATTGTTCCTTCTGTTTCTATTCTGTGGAATAGTTTGAAGAGAATTGGTATTAGGTCTTCCTGGAAGGTCTGATAGAATTCTACATTAAAACCCTCTGGCCCTGGGCTTTTTTTGGTGGGGAGATTTTTAATGACTGCTTCTATTTCTTTAGGGGTTATGTGACTGTTTAGATGGTTTACCTGCTCCTTGTTTAACTTTGGTACCTGGTATCTATCTAGAAAATTGTCCATTTCATCCAGATTTCCCAATTTTGTTGAGTATAGGCCTTTGTAGTAGGATCTAATGATTTTTTTTTAATTTCCTCTGTTTCTGTTGTTATGTCTCCCTTTTCAGTTCTGATTTTATTGATTTGAGTGTTGTCTCTGTGCCCTTTGGTTAGTCTGACTAAGGGTTTGTCTATCTTGTTGATTTTCTCAAAGAATCAGCTCCTGGTTTTGTTAATATTTTGTATAGTTCTTTCTGTTTCAACTTGGTTGATTTCAGCCCTGAGTTTGATTACTTCCTGCTGTATACTCCTCTTGGGCATATTAGCTTCTTTTTCTTCTAAAGCTTTCAGGTGTGCTGTCAAGTTGTTAATGTAGGCTCTTTCCATTTTCTTTTTGTGGGCACTTAGAGGTATGATTTTTCCTCTTAGTACTGCTTTCATGGAGTCCCACAAATTTTGATATGATGTGTCCTTATTTTCATTTAAATCTAAAAAGTCTTTAATTTATTTCTCTATTTCTTCCTTGACCAAGTTATCATTGTTTAGAGCATTGTACAGTTTCCATGTGTATGTGGGCTTTCCGTTGTTTTTGTCCATGTCAAAGACGAGTCTTAGTCCATGGTGGTCTGATAGGGTACAAGGGATTATTTCAGTCTTTTTGTATCTGTTGAGGCCTGTTTTGTGACCAATTATATGGTCTACTTTGGAGAAGGTACCATGAGATGCTGAGAAAAAGGTATATTCTTTTGTTTTAGGATGAAAAGTTCTATAGATGTTAGTTAAGTCTAATTGGTTCATAACTTCTGTTAGTTTCATTGTGTCTTGGTTTAGTTTCTGTTTCCATGATCTGTCCATAGCTGAGAGTGGGGTGTTGAAATCTCCCACTATTATTGTGTGAGGTGCAATGTATGCTTTAAGCTTTAGCAAAGTTTCTTTTTTCTATGTGGGTGCTCTTGCATTTGGGGTATAGATGTTCAGAATTGCAACTTTCTCTTGGTACATTTTTCCTTTGATGAATATGAGGTGACCTTCTTTGTCTTTTTTTATTACTGTTGGTTGAAAATTGATTTTAGTTGATATTAAAATGGCTACTCCAGCTTGTTTCTTGGGGCCATTTGCTTGGAAGATTGGTTTCCATTCTTTTATTCTTAGGTAATGTCTGTCTTTTTCACAAAGGTGCATTTCTTGTATGCAGTAGAATGTTGGGTCCTGTTTATGTATCCAGTCTGATAGTCTATGTCTTTTTATTGGAGAATTGAGTTCATTGATATTAAGAGATATTAAGAAAAAATGAATGTTATTTCCTGTTATTTTTGTTATTGTCAGTGGCGTTATGTTTGTATAGCTACTTCTTTTGGGTTGTTGGAGAATTACTTTCTTGCTTTTTCTAGGTTGTAGTTTCCCTCCTTGAGTTGGAGTTTTTCTCCAATTATCCTTTGAAGTGCTGGATTTGTGGGAAGATATTGTGTAAATTTGGATTTGTCATGGAATATTTTGGTTTCCCCATCAATATTGATTGAGAGTTTTGCTGGGTATAGTAGTCTGGGCTGGCATTTGTGTTCTCTTAGGACCTGTATTATATCAGTCCAGGATCTTCTGGCTTTTATAGTTTCTGGTGAGAAATCTGGTCTAATTCTTATAGGTCTGCCTTTATATGTTACTTTCCCCTTTTTCCCTTACTGCTTTTAGTATCTTCTCTTTGTTTTGTATATTTGATGTTTTGATTATTATGTGATGGGAGGTATGTCTTTTTTTGGTCTAGTCTATTTGGGGTTCTGTAGGCTTCTTGTATATTTAAGGACATCTCTTTCTTTAGTTTAGGGAAGTTTTCCTCTATAATTTTGTTGAAGATATTTACTGGCCCTTTAATTTGGGACTCTTCACCCTCATCTATACCTATTATCCTTAGGTTTGGTCTTCTCATTGTGTCCTGGATTTCCTGGATGTTTTGTGTTATGAGAATTTTGCATTTCACATTTTCTTTGACCGTTGTGTCAATGTTTTCCATGGTATCTCCTGCACATGAGATTCTTTCTTCTATCTCTTGTATTCTGTTGGTGATGCTTGCATCTATGTCTCCTGATCTTTTTCCTAGGTTTTCTATCTCTAGGGTAGTCTCCCTTTGGGATTTCTTTATTGTTTCTACTTCCATTTTTAGATCCTGGACAGATTTGTATAATCCCTTCACCTGGTTGGTTGTGTTTTCTTGTATTTCTTTAAGGGCTTCTACCTGTTTACCTGTGTTCTCCTCAAATTCTTTGAGAGTGTTATTTATGTCCTTTTTAAATTCCTCTTTCATCATCATGAGAAGTGATTTTAATTCTGAGTCCTGCTTTTCTGGTGTGTTGTGGTGTTCTGGACTTGCTATAGTGGGGGAACTGGGTTCTGGTGATTCCAAGTAACTTTAGTTTCTGTTGTTTACATTCTTTCACTTGCCTTTTGCCATTTGGTTAGCTGTAGTGCTACTCACACTCAGTGGTTCTGACTGGAATCTGCCTTTCCAGTTATCTTGGTTGTGTCAGAACTCCTCGGGGTCCAGATGACTCTATGATCCTGAGCTCCAACTGTTCTGAGTACAGTGACTCCTTTAGGATATCTCAGGATATGGTGTCTCCATGGTAGTAGACCAGCTATGTGTTTGCTGCTCTGAGTGTAGTTGCTCCTCTAGGATGTTTCAGGATATGGTGTCCCCTGCTCTGCAGCTCTGTGGTCCTTGACCTGGCTGCAGCTCTGCAGTCCTTGACCTGGCTAGGATGATGCAGTTTTCTCAGGGGAGCAGATCAGCTGTGTGGCTCCTCCCTCCACCAGGGTCCGGGCAAGTAGCAGAAGAGGTGTGGTTTTCTGCAGGAGTGGGTTCTGGATTCCAGGTGCACGCTGGGATCTCCCTACTGCCAGTTGTACTTCTGGGGCCTAGGTTGGTGTGTGGGTGCTCCTACCTGCAGCTCTTCGGTCCATGACCTGGCTAGGATGCCTCTGGACTCAGTTTTCTCAGGGGAGCAGATCAGCTGTGTGGCTGTTCTGTCCACTGGGGTCCGGGCAAGGGGAGTGTCTTTATTCTTTATGGGAAATTCTTTCTGGAATATTGTGTCAGGTCTTTGAAATTATTTTACAGGTAGATGCAGGATAAGTATTGAGCCATTAATTCCATCTAGATGTTTTTGTTGAATATTTATTAGATTGGTGAGCCAAGTATATACAAGAATTCTGCTACTGGATGAACCAATTCTCATGAAATTGATAGTTTAGTAGAAAAGATTTAAACTTTTACATCATGGAATGTGGTAGGGAAGAATGAATAACAATATGAGCAGTAAAGGTACTTATGGAAGCCATGACTGGTGTTAGGTTTTGAAGGCTAGCAATGAAATTCCCATGGGGAAAGTAGTATAAAAGCAGGAAAATAGAAAGTTCTTGAGGGGAAAAAGAGAGAGTATTTGTGTTTTATTATAAAGTGAATTTTAAAATGTGTAGCCTAATATAACAATGTTTAAAAACTATGTTGTATAGACAATTTATAGTGTGAATACTTCAAGTACAATAACTACCAGCCAGAAAAGACATGCCTGTTGTTGCTATGGTGACAAAATACCATGGGAATAAATAACATTTTTCTTCCTGAATCTAAGTCTAACTCCACAAGATGAAAATCACACCTAATACCACTATGAGATCCAAAACCTGTACTATACAGGTCATAGTACCTAGGTGTAGGCTTAGCTTTTCAAAACCTACATTATTTAAGGTTCTTAAATGCTTCAACTTCCATTCGTGCATACCCATCAGAGGTAGGAAGGAAGATTAGTAGCAAAAGGAGATTGTGGATCTATTTAGAAGTAGTTCCTTGGGAGCAATCCTACTCTTTATTGTCAGAATACCAACAGTCCAGTTTAATAACAAAAGCCAAACATGAACCAGTAGTGGTGGCTCAATCCAACAGGGATTCTACTGAATCTATTAATTCTGCAAGGTTCAGCTGAATCAGTATGAGTCAGCAGAAGTGTCCAGAATCAGCTGGAATACCATGAGAAGTTCTTTGACATGTTTCTCTCTATGAAGTCAAGACCAGCAAAGACCTACAAAGACCAGTGAAGCATTGTATGGCATAGCAATGCAAAAGTATCCTCTCACTGATTTTAGGGTTCCATTTAAATTCTTTCTAAACTTCATACATCCTCTCAAGTGTCTGTTTTCAGAAAAATATCACATGCTCTCTCACAAGACAACTTAAGAAAAACATCATGTATCCTTTCACAAGACAGCTTCCAGAAAAACATTACATGACACAACTGAGTTTTTAAAGGAACCAGAAACTTCCATTTCATCTAGGGAATAACCCATCATCTTTATTGCCCTAAATGAATATAGTATTAAACCAGTTTGCAATGAATTATCATCATAATCATAGATTAGTACATCTCCCAACCCTCATCATCAGGCTTCTTTTTATAGTAGATTGTGGTTAATATTAATTTACCAATTTGCAGATACTTAGGGACTATGGCAATTCCTATAGCTTCATATGGTACATCTATATCATACCTCTTTCCAAGCTCAGGAAGCATCATGAAAATATAGGTAGAAAGATTAAAAGAGCCAGAGCTGGTGGATGACCACAAATAAAAACTGTTCTCAGGACACGAGAGAATCATCCCAAATATGATCTCATGTTAGCTATGTTGGCATGCACAAGCTCAAACCAGACAATATCAGAGCATGGAGAGAGAACATAGGCCTGAAGTCCACTGGTAGTTGTGGAGTTATTGGCAACTGATGCATTCTAGAAGGAAAGTCAGTTTTCTATAAGGTCATGGCCCCTGTCAGGTTAATATGCTTCAGTCAAAGCCTAAATATCTAAGTATGTACAGATAGTACTAGATGGGTTTGACACAAAAGAGTGGTTGGGTGTGTAGAAGATGGAGTTATAATGAGAAGAGTTGGGATAGAGGGTAAATACACAACACACAGACACACACACACACACACACACACACACACACACACACACACACACCATTGTATATTATTCTCCAAAACACATTAAAATACAAAAGCAAAATGCAAGAAATATATAAGCTATTTATACTGGGAAAAAAAAGACTAATTACCCATTAGTCTGGGGTAATTACCATTATTATATTAGGTTTTATAAAACAACAGATTATTCTAAGAAAATATTTTCTTACCAAGAAGTCTCTTCAGAGCACCTTTAATCTCATTATTTCTAAGGCTATAGATAAGGGGGTTCAACATGGGGATTACCACCATGTAGAACACAGAGACCACTTTCTTCTGATCAGTGGAGTAGTTGGACTTGGGGATCACATAGATGAATGTGACAGTTCCATAGAAGAGAGTGACTGCAGTGAGGTGGGAGGTACAGGTGGAGAAGGCCTTGTGTCAGCCCTCAGTGGAGTGCATCTTCAGGATTGTAATGAGGATGTAGGTATAGGAGATGGCTATGATAAACACTGTGAGCATAGTGACTGAGCCAGCAGAAAATGAGGTAACAACCACAGAGACACTGACATCAGAACAGGAGAGTTCCACCAAAGGAGCAAAATCACAGAAAAAGTGATTGATTCTATTTGATCCACAGAAGATAAAAGAAAAGAAGGAAAGGATGAAGGAAGAGGCATTAAGAAATCCACCTATATAAGATCCTGCAACCAACTGAATACAGACTTGTGTGGACATTTTTGCTGAGTAAAGCAGTGGGTTGCAGATTGCCACAAAGCGATCATAAGCCATGGCAGCCAGAAGGAAGCATTCAACTGTCCCAAAGAAAGCAGCTGAGCCAAACTGTATAGAACACCCAAGGTAGGATATGGTATTTTGCTTTACCAGGAAGTTGGTAAGCATATTGGGTGTGACAGAAGATGAGTAGGCTATGTCTACAGAAGCCAGGTGGCTGAGAAAAAAAATACATGGGATGATGGAGCTGAGGAGAGACTCTGATGAGAAGGATGGTACTGAGGTTTCCGAACACAGTCACTAGGTAGATGCATAGGATGATGGTGAAGAGGAAAACTCTAAGGATTGGGTCATCTGTTAGTCCCAATAAAATGAACTCTGTCACTGCAGTGTGTTTCCAATCCTCCAGGAAAGCCATGAGACAGTGTAGCTCCTACCAGGGCAAGGCTGTGATGGAGAAAGTACAGGAAGGGATTTATAAATAGGTCTCTTCCTTTTATTTAATACTAACAACAGAAACATTACTAACTAATATGTTATTTAAAATCACATCAATAATGAATGCTTTACTGAGATTGTCATTGTACATTTATGTACAACAATTTCTTCAAAATTATTTAAGTGGAAATGCTAGAAATGTACTACAAATAAAAAATGTTTATTTACATTTATTTACAGTAGTACATACTCAATTGTCTTTAAGGATAAAGTTTAAAACTATGAGGCTTGGACTGGTGAGATGATTTGACAGGTAAAGGTTCTTGTTCCAAAGTTTGACAGCGTACAGGTATAGTTTCATTCCTGGAACTCACAAGATGGGAAGAAAGAACCAACTCCTGAAAGTTTTTCTTTGCTATGTTACCAATACCACTGCCTCACACAAATAAATAGAGAAATAAATAAATATAAAATAATGTGAATCTTAAAAATATAACAATGTATTTCTTAAAGGTATAACAAAAGAACAAAATGCAAAAACACAGAATTATGTAATAAAGACTTAAGTGCATGTTATCTTTCATTAAATGTTTACTACATTACCTGCACAATTAAAAATGAACTTGTGTGTTTTCCTATTTCAATTTCAATAAATAATATTGTCCTTTTTATTGTTTCCATTTTATAGCAGAAACAGATTTTAAGTAACACACATATACATACATTATATATATTATGAAATAATTAATTTATGGGGTTTCAGAGATGGCTCAGTTATTTAAACCATTTGCTGCATTTGTGAAGGACCTGGGTTTGATCTCCAGCACTCATATGCTTTCTCCCAGCAGTTTGTATTTCCAGTTCTGGGGACCTAATAATTTCTTCTGGTCTTTGCAGGCACCACACATGCATGTGGTATACTATGTGTATGCAGGTAACATTCATACACATAAAATTAAAGTAGCAAATCCTTAAAAGTAGAAGTAACACCAGGTGGGTTAAACTCAGAGTATTCCTTTTAGTAACTACACAATAAATGAAGAGTGAACATGCAGTTGAGGGCACATAGAAAGTTGGGCCAACATCATGGAGGTATTTTAGCTTTCTAATCATTATGACACAGACATGTTTTGTTGTTAACACTGAACACAGAGTTTAATATTTCACTATCTACAGACATGCCTTGATCAACTTTTACAAAGATGATAATTTTTTTGTTAGAACCCAGAAGAAACACAAGAAGGATCACTCTAAAATTCCAAATGCAACCTCATACTTTAAGCTCATTAAATATTTAAATACTTCTAAATAGATCATCACTCCTCAAAATTATTTCAGGTTGGTGAACATTAGAAGACATTAAGCTAACCATTAAACTACATTTTGTTCCATTCATGTGCACCAATTTTTGTGTTTGATGTGATATATTTTATTAGGTACTTTGGTGAATATAGGGAGGTATGAAATGCAAACTGGAATAATTATTTTGGACACATAATTTTTATTGACAAAAGTTTAAGATGTTATTATTACTTAGAAATTAGCATATAGAATAAAGTATGTATGATTTCTACTAGTAATTAGCATTTCATAATCATCAAGCAAAATATGAACATTCAGCACATTATTATTATTTATTAAGACATACCAAAGCATTTCCCAATGTCATAATGCTTTCTTTTTATTTACATGAGTAAAAATTATAGATTTTTTTTTTAGTTCTTTAGTATTGATTTAATATTCAGAAATTGAATACATACAGAGTACTCATTTTAAATACTCAGTGTGGTGGTCATTCTGAGGAAAGTCAGATGTGGGCATGAGCGCATGTGGTGGAACACAGTCTTCACTTAAAAGCATAGCTAACATGACACACAATGGCTGTTTTGACTTGGTCCTTGGCAGACATTATCAAAAACTGAGCAATGAGTCTTCTCATTTAAGGAAATGCAGCCCAAAGAGGAAGGAGGAGGAGGGAGAGGAGGAGGAAGAAGAGGAGGGAGAGGAGGAAGAGAAAGAGGAAGAGGAAGAGGATGAGAAAGAGGAGGGAGAGGAGGGAGAGGAGGAAGATGAAGAGGAGGAGGAGGAAAGAAAGAAAAATATAAAGAAAACAAAAAAGGCAATTGATTCTGTTATTGGTTAGTAAACTTCAATCTTTCAGGAACTTGATGAGTTTCCAACAAGTTTTAAAAACATTTCTGGTAGGATCGGTGGAAATATTAGGAAATGTTGTTTAAAAACTACTGTATAGGTCAGGGTTTTAGATGTTGGTGTAAGTCAGTGAGCCAGTTCTTTTCAAATGGATGAATTAATAGTGCCTCAGCTATGTATGCTCAAAAGACCCAGGTAAGGACTAGAGGCCTTTAAGTCAGAGGGTACAAGAAGCATACTGAAATTCAGGCTTCAAATTCCGTCTTGTCCTTGACCTTCGAGAAATCGCTACTTGTAAGTTTTTGATGTAGATCAAAGACAAGTAGTCACAATTATCTGGAAAGGCTACAAAACATTTGGCCTCTTTCTGAGTGTGTAGTTGTATAAAAATGGATACTTCTTAGTACTGTTAACAAACCAGCCTGTCAACACTTTGACTTTACTGGCATCCAGGAGAACATAGCTGTCTTTTAGGGAAAAAGCATTTAAGAAATATACAAAAGTAAGAAATAATACATTCCATTAACTATTATATCGTTATATAGTAGATTTTTTTAAAATTACTTTTATTTTTTTATAGTCCAGTTGTTATTCACTTCCTGGTCTGACCTCTAACAGTTCCTCATCCCATTCCTCCTCTCCCCTGTCTCCAAGAGGATGTCCCCACTCAACCCAACCCCCATCATAATGTTTTCTATCAAGAGTATGATGGAATAAATTCACATGATTTTCAACAGAAGACACTCATTTATATAAATATTCAAACCAAGCAGTTAAGTGGTTTATCAAGGTTCACCCATCATTGTACAGACTGATTCTTATCCCTTACGTTTGATATTTACACCCTCATCTGTCCACATTGGTGCCTGTGATGCTCATTCAGTCCATAAACAAAGCATGAAAATGCACATGATGTTTGCTGACAGGAAGCCACTAAAGCACTTCAAAGCTAGTGAACTTGGGAGCCTTTTGGTGAATACTATATGTGTATACCTTTGAAGGTCATGTTGGTTTCTGAGCTTACCAATGAGTAGATAAATTTAAAACCCTATGAAAACTTACTTTTATGTTTGATAACTCTGGATAATTTACTAATGGAATACAAGGTGAAAGTTTGGTTTGTGGTTTCCCATTATGCTTAATAACTCTATGATTCCACGTAACTGTTCCTCCACTATGGTTTGTAAATACAGTACACTGCAAACAGTAAAGTATCTCCATTTACTAACAAACTCAAAATCTTACCTCGTGAAATAAGAATTCATTTCACAGTAAGCAGTTCAAAGTTACTGTGCTTTTGTAGCTATGATGCTGTATCCACTGCCATTGTTTGTCACTGAGGAAGAGTCTCTGTAGATGCTCTGGATTCCAGTGTTAATTCAAATCATCAGGGATCATTACCTCATTCCCAGTGTGTAATGAACAGTTCATTTCACACAAACACAATTAAATTTCAAGGAGTCTGTCAATATCAAACAATCTCTTGTTTTCCTCTCTATGTGAGTATTAGTGCACTTTTACTTGGTAATTATGGGATGTACATGATGAAAAATTATCTTAGGTAAATATTCTTACATGATGATATTGATTTCACATTAGTGAATGTTAGAAGATATTAAACTACTCATGGAAAATGAACTATTTTTGTTTCATTCATGTTAACCATTTTTTTTATTATTGTTAGTGGTTCATGTAATATACTTTATTACATACTTTGGTAAATATAGGGGAGTATGAGATGCAAAGTTAAATAATTATTTTGCCACATATAATTTTTATAGGCAAGAGTATAAAATGCCAGCTGGGTCTCAGCTTGTATGCTATAATGGTGACTAGAAGCCACAATAATACTCTCTCTGAAGATTCAGCTCAACTCTCTCCCAAAGCTTATTTTGATTAAGGTCTACACTGAGGCTTTAATATCACTCTGATAAAAGCAGTTCAACACTGAGCATCAGTCATCTTTCATTCAGTGTCTCTTGTCTCTGGTGACAGGAAAACAAGACACAGGATCATCATTGCAAGCTACCTGTCTACTATCCTGAAGTATGGAGCTGTGGAATGACAGAAAAGATTCTGCTTCAAAAATGGTGGAAGATTAGAACTGACAATAAAGTTGTCTTCTGACTTCCATGTACATATTGTGGCACACATGCACCTGGACTCACATGAACACGTGCACACTTTGGACAGGTATACATCATACACCACTATACATAAATAGCAGTCAAGACTCCCTTTTCTCAGCTTGATATAAATTATAAGATGGTATCATGCAATCTAAGTTAACTTGAATTTGCTAGGCAGCTAAGAAAAACTTTGAACTTCTAATTTTCCTGTCTCAATCTCCCAAATACATAATTTATTGATATGCAACACTCAAATTGTATGATACTTGAGATCTAGCATAGGATTGTATGCATGACAGGCAAGGATTCTGCCAACTGGCTACACACACACACACACACACACACACACACACACACACACACACGCACGCTCACACGCACCCCACATTCTTGTTTTATAGATGAGAGTGAGCAGAGGTTGACCTTAAACTAACTTTCTAAATGTAAATTTATAGGTCATAACATAGGATTATATCTCAGGTCATACTGGATGCTAAAATGTATAGTTTGGTGGACTCATTTGTTGTCACCTATGAGGCTTCAGAACCAGAAATGAGGAAGTAATTCATTCATCTATTCCATTTAAAAATATTTGTTGTGTTCTAGAAACTATATTAATACTGTAGATAGGTTAAGGGAACTAGGTATTTTAGGAAATTTACATTTCATTAGATAAGACACTAGAGATTAAATTAACACATTAAATATTTTGACACCACTCAGTAGACCCAGATACCACACCATCCCAACACCAAGACTGACAATACCATCATGTTGTTAAAATTAAAGTCAGACATGTTGATTCTTATTAAGCACAGTCCCTTTGATTTAAGGTAATATAACCTAAAGAAACACATACATAAATAAGTAAATATAACCTGCTGAGTTAATGTTGTTTCTGTATAAATTATTTTAATGCTGACCAATTTATATTGGGACTAATCTTTAGGAGAGACTAATTATCCCTTTACTAACAACCCAATCAACAGGAACAAACCATTCCTGATATTACAAACCCAACCAGAGACCCAGGACTTGTGAGGTTGTGTGCCTTAGAAGAGAATACACTACTGCCACATTACTAGATCAGCATAACTCCTCATTATATCCTAAAGCTCATTCTAACAGAGAAGTGAAGCTCTCATTCTACATTAAAGGAACTTCTCTTTGCAGCAGATGGAGACTACTACAGAAAACCACAATTGGTGTTAATACAGAGATCTAATGATCCTGGGGATTCCAATCCAATGGTTATATTTATAACACAAGTCCTTCATCCAAGAATGAGAGTAAGAGTACTAATAAATCAGCTGTGAGACTGTGTCTCTTAGAACTGACAGGAAACTATACTCATAATACCAATTCAGGAATATGACACTCTAGGTAATATATGAACACTAATAACACCAATTCCTCATGCCAAAATGGAGGGGTGAATCCCATGAGGTTCCAACTTTAGACATAATTTTTAATTTAGTTTTTGATATTTTTCATATAAAAGTACACTATTTACATTATTTACAAATAAATTGAAGTAGAAAGATTCCTAGAAATAAGATTCTTCATGCTCTCCTCTTTGTCTACTTCCACCTTCTTGGAAATTAGCCAAATGGTGAATACCCAGATTTCCCT
Organism: Rhabdomys pumilio; assembly: GCA_030674055.1. Taxonomy (NCBI): domain Eukaryota; kingdom Metazoa; phylum Chordata; class Mammalia; order Rodentia; family Muridae; genus Rhabdomys; species Rhabdomys pumilio. Next base: position 97,389,590 of record JANHMN010000003.1, on the reverse strand, counting down.
TATATCTTCCTAGCTACAACTTTAACCATTCCATTTACTACATCTCCATTCCTTTATGTCTATCTGCTGACCAGCATAACAGACCTTTATCCAGCATCTTAAAGCTACATTTTAGCTGGGACCCAAGAAAGTTAACTGTGTCCTTCATCCTCACTTTCATTCTTCTCTTTCTAGAATAATTTTAAACCTGTTGTCTGCTTATCCGAGTCCCTCCCCCCAGACCATCTTCATCTCCTTAGTATTTGACTTCTTGGCACAGGCCCAAGTTTCCCTTATTTACTTTATACCACTCCTTTCAGCCTTTGCTTCTAGTCCATTTCCATCCCTTTGTGACTACATTGTGACCCACAGAACTTCTCTCTACCCGAGACAACACAGCCACTACAATTACACACTGTACTACTCAGTGCTGGGACACTTAATTTCAGCAGGATTAAGCACATACTCTTCCACTGAGGCCCAACCAGGCAGTCCAGTTATGGGAAGAAAATCCAATGGCAGGCAACAGAATTAGAGACAGCCCCAACTCCAGTTATCCAGAGACTCATATCAAGGCCAAGCTGCATATCTGCTCCACGTATGTAGGGAGGTCTAGATCTAGCCCCTCCATGCTCTTTGGCTGATGGTTCAGTCTCTGAGCCCCATGGGCCCAATTAGTTGACTCTGTAGGTCTTTGTATGGTATTCTTGACAACCTCCATCTCCCTCAATTCTATTCCCAAATCTTCCACAAAACTCTCAGAGCTCTGACTTATGTTTGACTGTGAGTCTTCTGTTTCCATCTGCTGCTGGATGAAGCCTTTCAGGAGACAGATATATTAGGTTCTAGTCAGTAAGCATAGTAGAGTACCATTCATTAATAGTTTTTGGAACATGAGATAGGTCTCAGGTCTGGACAGTCATTGGTTGGCAGTTCCCTCAATCTCTGCTCTATCCCTATGCATGTACATCTTATAGGCAAGACAAATTTGGGATTATAGATTTTGTGGGTGGGTTTATGTCCTCCTTCACCCACTGAAGTCTTGCCTTACTACAGGAGGTGGGCACTTCAATCTCTATATACCCTTCTGGTAGTAATCGCAGCTAGGATCATCCCCATATGCTTCCCAGAGTATCCCAAATCCCTGGTTTCCAGATATTTTCAGAGATGACCCCATTGATTTCCATTCTTATTCCCAGTCCTCTGCCTCCCCTCTCCCCACATCGGTTTCCCACCACATTCCCTTTGCCCCACTTTCTTCTACCCAGTTCTCTTTATCCATCCACCTCTGTTGGTTATACTGTTAAGTGAATATAGAAAAATCTAAGTATGAAGACAAGGAAGTGTATGCACAGTTTCACCTGTAACAAAATAAACCATTTGCAATTTATTTAATTAGCAAAATGAAAAGCCATTTTCCTTAAGAGAGTGACACTAGGTTTATTAACCACACTTCAGGGCATGTTCCATGACAAAAAGTGTTTGGCCAAAACAAACAGACTCTTGAAGTTTTGTGTGCTTTTGTTTTTGATTGTTGTTGTTGATGATTTTTGGTTTAAGGGAGGGAGGGAGGCAGGAAGGGAGGGGAGGAAGGAAGGAGGAAAGGTAGAAGGGAGAAAGTACATGAAATTCAGTAGTTAAGGAGGTGGGGAATATTTAGGAAGATCTGGGGAAAGAACATGATCAAAATATCTTGGATGGATTTTTTATTAATAGTAAATACTGAAATACAGCAAAATATTATTAAAATATAATAGAAAACAAAAAGAAAAAGTGAAAAAGGATAAAAGCATAAAGCAAAGATGAGGAAATATGAAGGAAGTAAGTGGAATAAGGAAAGAAAAGAAAACCAATATTTTGTTCCTGATCTTTGCAACTTTTTGGTGCAGGATATAGGTCCATGGTTAATTGCTGGTGTTTTATCTATATTTCATGTTGTTTGGTGTCTAGCACAGCTATGTTCATGTAAGTAGCATTTTTCCTTGTGCACTAGAGGTCTCTTCTAGTCAAATTTAGCTTTGTAATTTGTTGTTTAGACAGGTACTTTCATCCTCTGGAGAATCTGCAGGTTTCAGTCACTCAGCTGCAAAAGCTTGAGGATGCTTTTCAAATGTGAGTCAGAAGGAAAGGACTGATATCTGTACGGTAAAAGACCTATTTTTTTGTTTTTTCGAGACAGGGTTTCTCTGTATAGCCTTGGCTGTCCTGGAACTCACTCTGTAGACCAGGATGGCCTCGAACTCAGAAATCCGCCTGCCTCTGCCTCCCAAGTGCTGGAATTAAAGGCGTGCGCCACCACCGCCCAGCAAAACACCCATTTTTATATTTTAAAAATCTAAGTATTAATCAATCTCAGAGAACATACATATGTGTTCTTGGAATCTATAGCAGTGCATGTCAGAGGTTAATCCAACTGCTTATTTCAGGTTCAATTGATAAGATTTAAGTAAGACCATAAATGGAGGTTGTACATTTTTCTGTAAGAAGTGAGATTCCTTCAACCTGCCTTTTTCAGCTGGCCACTGTCTTGTCCATTTTTTTCCTGCAACTGCATTTGAAGGCTCTCTCTCTCTCACTCCAAACTACAGAAGGTTAAATTTAACATCTCTGACTTGTATGTTCTCAAGGCCCTAAAGAGGCATTAGTTTTAAGCAATCAGTTGCGTATCAAGAGGCTTCCTAGCTTCTATTTCCTCAGTCATAAAGAATGAAAAATGGGATCTCTCTCTACTGGTAATCCATCTGTCAAAGAAATCAATCTTACTAAGACCAATAATTGTATTTGAAGTCTTTGAGAGTCATGGGCTTATCTTGAAGATGGAACCATCAGTTCTCTTCACCAGGGCTGCTTGACTCATCTGTTAAAGGAGTTCCTGCTTTTCTCCTGCTGCTGTAGCTATGTTCTGAATAGTTAATAAATAGATTTTAGGTATAACACCTGCTTTTAAAATTATTTAATTCATTTTTTGTAATTCTCACATTATTTTATAATATTCCCTTTCTTTTCTTCCCTCCAAATCTCCCCAAATAATGTTGCTTGCTCCCTTTCAAATTCATTGTTTTTTCTTTACTTGTTTTCATTATATCTATCTATCTCCTATCTCTATCTCTATCTACATCTACATCATCTATATATCTATATATATCTATATACAAATTATCTATATATAATCATCTATATCTATCAATCTATCTGTATCTAATCTTTATAGCTATATCCTGTATCATATAGACAGAATTCTGCCTATTCTGTATAATGTCACTTGTAAGTATGTTTCAGAAATGACCATTTCATATTAGACAAACAATTGGATTGCTCGTTCCTGGGGAAGATTATTTCTTTCACTCTCAGCATTTCTTAGTTGACTATGTTTCTTCAGGTGAAGTTGAAGCCTCAGGGGTTACTCTCCATCAACTTTATCAGGGCTATTGTTATTGTCCTTGTTCGTCTCATGTTGGTGAGAAGTTGTAGGTATAGCTTCTGGTGTTACTAGGAGACAGTGTTACAGCAAACTCCTCGTTCCTCTCTTACAACATTTCCATTGTCTCTGCCATAATTTTTTTCTTTTCTCAGCAGTTGCCTGATGTCCTATCCTTGCCTTTGTGAAGTGTTTATTACCTCCCTTCTGTCATTGGAATATAGTGTATTTTTTGTTATACTGAGTCTTTTTTTCACTGAAAAATAATCTCATATATTTGATTTTGTTTTCCCCTGTCCTAATTTCACTCAGATTATCCCCTACTTCCTTCTCACCTACATTTAGACTCTTCATCTGACTGTATCAGTCTATCTATCTATCTATCTATCTATCTATCTATCTATTTATCTATCTATCATCTATCTGTCTATTCTCTCTCTCTCTTTCTCTCTCTCTCCCCTCTCTCTTTGTGTATGTGTGTGTGTTTGTCTCTGTTGCTCTGTGTGTCTTTCTGTCTTCTTATGTGTCTCTCTTCCTCATATTCTTCCTCCCTTCCTCCACCCCTTAATTTCTTCATCCCAATTAAAAACAAAAGAAAAAATAAGAAACATACCTACAAATAAAATATAAATACAATAATAGACTAATACAACAACAAATACCAAAACAAATTAAAATGAAAAATAGTGCACAAAAATACTGTTGAGTTTATTTTGTGTTGGCTAATCACTTCTGGGCATGAAGCTTGCTCTGAATTGTAGTTTATATACACAGTGAGACTCCACTGGAGAAAACTGATTTTCTTTTTGTCACCAGGTGTCCACTGCGGATAGCTTCTTGACAGTGGTAGAAGTCAATGTCCACTTCTTCATCTTAGTACTGGGACTTTGTGCTGTCATTGTATCTGTGAGTTCACATGAACATAAGTCTAATAGGTTTCAAAGATACTGTTTACTTGGAGTCATCAGTTACCTCTGCTTCTTAAACCTTTTCTCCTCTTCTGCTTAGGTTCCTGAGCCTTGAGGTAAAAGATTTGACTAAATTATATTTGTTAAGATTGATTGCTCCAAAGTCTATTACTCTGTACACATTGGCTAGTTGTAGGTTTCTGTGATAATTTGCAACTAAAAAGCAAGAAAAAGCCTCTGATATGATTTCAGAGAGACACTGACATATAGATATGTAAGTAGGAATAAATTTAATTTGTATGTCCTTTTAGCAAAATAATAATAGTAGGGTTTTTTTTCCTAGGGTTCATAACCTATCTAGTCCCAAGTCCTTGGCTACTTTAGCAGTAACTAGTGTGTGTGGAAGCTAATGGAGTGGGTTTTTAGTCCAATCAAAAAGTGGTTGATTACTCCCATAACATTTGTGCTACTATTGTACCAGTATATCTTTCAGACTTCAGAGTTTGTAGCTGCTTCATATTATTACCTTGCTCTTCTAACATCATGCAGAGTAATTTTCAAGAACTATGAACACTAGTCAATAGGGATGAAGCTTCTAGTTAGTCATGAGTTTAACCTTTCCAGGTTTGACGACATAAGGAAGTGTTATCTTTGGCAACAGGGCCTTACCAACACAGGGCCTTCTTAACAAACTGCATGGAAGCAGTTTCTAGTTGGCTATCTTAATAAAAATCCCAATATGTTTCCTTCTGAGATTTGTGGTTATTTTTTATTTATTTATTTATTTTGGTTTAGTTATGGTTTTAGTTTTGGTTTATATTAGAGTAATTGTTTTCATTCTTTTCTCATTCACAACCTTTCACATCAAATCCATATAATTTGTCTTTTCCTTTGTTTGCTCAGGCTGACTTGTTGCTAATGTCATTCACTTTGAACAACAACAAAAACAATCCCTTGAGGCTCTATGGATTTTTTTTTTCTTGACTGAATTTTAGTTATTTTTAAAAATTAATGTCTATTATTGCAGCTTTATATTTAACAACAAAAAAGAAACAATTCATGTTTTTATGAACAAAGAAAGAGTCATATATGCTGGTATATTCATACAAAAAATTCAATTTTATAATAAGCAGTAGAAATTTCTCATATTGAGTAGTTTATGGATAAAATTTAAAAGTTTTACAAGAAGAAAGGCATGCTGTTTGGCTTCATTTATATGAAAATTTATAATTATGTACAGTAACAAATACACAAACATGATGGAACTTCATGTAGGTTAGGATAGAATCATAATTAAAGAAGATTCTAGAGGGTCATTGGAACCAATGGCAAATCTCTGTATTATGGTATAAGTAACTAATAATTATTCACATAAAGAGCTTCTCTTTCAGTTTTTGTGAATTTTAGAAAAAATATAAAAATGGATCTAATAGTTATCAATTAGTTGGCAGAAATAATTAGTGAGAAAGTTTCTCATGGTCACAAATCTCTAGAGTAAAATGTCCTGTACGATGGGATATAGAGAACATTCTATGTATTTACCAAGATTACTGTCTTAGTTACAACTCCTATTGCTGTGATAAATACCATGACCAAAAAGTTACTCAAGGAGGAAAGGGTTTATCTCATCTTATAGCTTGTAGTACATCATCTGGGGATATCAGGACAGCAGCTAAAAGCAGAAACTTAGAGGTAGGAACTGATACAGAGGTCATGGAGAGCTGCTGATTTGTAGCTTGTTTCTCTAAAGCCTGATCAGTCTGCTCTTTCATAGACCCCAGGACCACCAGCCCAGGGCTAGGCTCTCCCACACCAATAAGTAATTAAGAAAATATCCTGTAGTCTTGCCAACAGGCAAGTCTTGTAAGGATATGCTCTAAATTAGTGAAAACAACGACAAAGAACAAACAAAATGATAGGCTACTTGGAACACAAGAATTGGTGTTGGAGAGAAGATTAAGATGGTAGTCTGTAAGAGTCTGTGGTATCTGCCACTATAAAACAAACAAAACTTGTTTGGAGTTTGCAAGTGTAAAGTAGTTTTGAACATGGTTACTTGAAATGGTAGAGAATTTTCTCTTTGTAGTACTTATTGTATTTGTCTCCCTTTTTTCTGTGCATATTATTTAATATTTATATTTATCTTTCTGTAAGTGCATTATGCTTCCTTAATAAATTCCATTGGTAAGCAATTGATATAATATTTGTATCACTAATATGCATGACAACATATTTTAATGCATGACAACATATTTTAATGATGATAACAGCTGTTTGTGGAAACAAGATTAATAAATTGAATAAAAGGCCACATTACATGGAAATCTCTGAAGACATCCTCTTAAAGCAGAAGCGCAAGATCACATTTAAGGAAAGCCACATGAGTCCTGCTATGCAGAAGGCCTTAATTACCACAGTGACTCTGCATGATTTAATCTTTTCATTTTCCCTTTAATTATTGTATAATTTTATACTAAATCATGTGTTTCATACATGTGTGCACATACTTTTACCACATTTGCAATTTCTGTTACATTCTATCTTTTCTTCTCTTTTCTTTCTGTGCTTTTTTGTTTTATTTTGTTTTTCAATGTTTATGTTATTTTACTAATTTCAGCTACTATAGATTTGTAGCTTTGTCCAAAATTATGTCATTTTACTTTCATCAATATTATTGTAACTTTTCCCCATGTTGTCTCAAAATATATTCTCTGCAATTTACAGTCATTCTACTTTTTGTCTATTGGAAGTTGTTAAGCATTTCTTAAGGTGCTTCTTGGCCATTCGAGTTTCCTCAGTTGAGAATTCTTTGTTTAGCTCTGTACCCCATTTTTAATGGGGTTATTTTGTTGTCTGGAGTTTAATTTCTTGAGTTCTTTGTATATATTCGATATTAGCCCTCTATCAGATGTAGGATTGGTAATGATCTTTTCCCAATATGTTGGTTGCTGTTTTGTCTTATTGACAGTGTTCTTTGCCTTACAGAAGCTTTGCAATTTGATGAGGTTCCATTTGTCAATTCTTGATCTTAGAGCATAAGCCATTGGTGTTCTGTTCAGGAACTTTTCCCCTGTGCCCAAGTATTCAAGGGTCTTCCCCACCTTCTCTTCTATTAGTTTCAGTGTATCTGGTTTTATGTGAAGGTCCTTTTTCCACTTGGACTTGAGCTTTGTACATGGGGATAAGAATGGATTAATTTGCATTCTTCTACATGCTGACCTCCAGTTGAGCCAGCACCATTTGTTGAAAATGCTGACCTCTCTCTTTCCAGCCAGCACTGAGCAATGGGCATCTCTCGGGACAACTGGCACAAGCGCTGCAAGACTGGGGGTAAGAGGAAAACCCTACCACAAGAAGCGGAAGTATGAGCTGGACGGCCAGCTACCAGCACTAAGCTTGGCCCTTGCCGCATACACACAGTCTGAGTTTGAGGAGGCAATAAGAAGTACCGTGTTCTGAAACTAGATGTGGGAAACTTTTCCTAGGGCTCTGAGTGTTGTACTCGAAAAACAAGGATCACTGATGTCGTCTACAGTGCATCCAATAACGAGCTTGTCTGCACCAAGACCCTGGTGAAGAACTGCATTGTGCTTATTAACAGCGCACCATACCAACAGTGGTATGAGTCCCACTATGCACTGCCCCTGGGCCGCAAGAATGTGGCCAAGCTGACTCCCAAGGAGGAAGAGACTTTAAACAAAAAACGATCAAAGAAGATTCAAAAGAAATATGATGAAAGGAAAAAGAATGCCAAAATCAGCAGTCTTCTATAGGAGCAGTTCCAGCAGGGCAAGCTTCTCGCCTATATTGCCTCAAGACCAGGCCAACGTGGCAGAGCAGATGGCTATGTGCTCAAAGTCAAGGAGCTGCAGTTCTATCTGTGGAAGATCAAAGCCCAGAAAGGCAAATAAGCCATCCTTCATAGCTCATGTAATAAAGGTGTTTGGTGTTCTATATGTATATTGTCTGGGTGTTTGGATAGATTATTTCTTTTCCTGCTCTCTGAGCAAATCTGAGGAAACTCATCTTCACTGTGCAGCTGTGATGTAGGGACCCAGTCCTTGAGACCCAGACTTGTTTCTGAGAACGATATAAAGTGAAGCCAGTATTCCCCTGGACTTTTGGGAACCTAGAGTGGATTGGTGTGGCAGAGGCTAATAAAGTCTACTATGCTGAGTTCCAACAAAAAAAATGCTGACGTTTTTCCACTGGATGGTTTTAGCTCCTTTGTCAAAGATCAAGTGACCATAGGTGTGTGGGTTCATTTCTGGATCTTTAATTCTATTCCACTGATCTTCCTGCCTGTCTCTGTACCAACACCATGCAGTTTTTATCACTACTGCTCTGTAGTACAGTTTGAGGTCAGGGATGGTGATTCCCCGAGTTCTTTTATTGTTGAGAATGGTTCTCGCTATCCTGGGTTTTTTGTTATTCCAAATAAATTTGCAAATTGCTCTTTCTATCTCTTTGAAGAATTGATTTGGAATTTTGATGAGGATTGCTTTGAACCTGTAGATTGCTTTTGGCAAGATGGCCATTTTTACTAAGTTAATCCTGCCAGTTCAGGCGCATGGGAGATCTTTCCATCTTCTGAGATCTTCTTCTATTTCTTTCTTCAGAGACTTGAAGTTCTTGTCATACAGATCTCTTTCACTTGCTTGGTTAGATTCACTCCAAGATATTTTATGTAATTTGTGGCTATTGTGAAGGGTGTCATTTCCCTAATTTCTTTCTCAGCCTGCTTAATCCTTTGAGTAGAGAAAGGCTACTGATTTGTTTGAGTTGACTTTATATCCAGCCACTTTGCTAAAGTCATTTATCAGGTTTAGGAGGTCTCTGGTGGAAGTTTTAGGGTCACTTAAATATACTATCATATCATCTGCAAATAGTGAAATTTTGACTTCTTCCTTTCCTATTTGTATCCCTTTGATTTCCTTTTGTTTTCTAATTGCTCTAGCTAGGACTTCCAGTACTATATTGAATAGGTAAGGTGAGAGTGGTCAGCCTTGTCTAGTCCCTGATCTTAGTGGGATTGCTTCCAGTTTCACTCCATTTAGTTTGATGTTGACTACTGGCTTGCTGTATATTGCTTTTACTATGTTTAGGTAAGGGCCTTGAATTCCTGATCTTTCCAAGACTTTTAACATGAAGGGATGTTGAATTTTATCAAATGCTTTCTCAGCAGCTAGTGAGATGACCATGTTTTTTTTTTTTTGAGTTTATTTATGTAGTGGATTACATTGATGGATTTCCGAATATTGAACCATCCCTGCATTCCTGGGATAAAGCCTACTTGATCATGATGGATAATTGTTTTGATGTGTTGTTGGATTCGGTTTGCGAAAATTTTATTGAGTATTTTTGCATCAATATTCATAGGAGAGATTGGTCTGTAGTTCTCTTTCTTTGTTGGGTCTTTGTGAGGCTTAGGTTTGAGTGTAATTGTAGCTTCATAGAACGAATTGGGTAGTGTTCCTTCTGTTTCTGTTTTATGGAATAGCTTGAAGAGAATTGGTATTAGGTCTTCCTTGAAGGTCTAATAGAATTCTGCACTAAAACCATCTGGTCCCGGACGTTTTTTGGTGGGCAGACTTTTAATGACTTCTTCTATTTCTTTAGGGTTTATAGGACTGTTTAGATGGTTTATCTGCTCCTGATTTAATTTTGGTATCTGGTACCTCTCTAGAAAATTTTCCATTTCATCCAGATTTTCCAATTTTGTTGAGTATAGGCCTTTGTAGTAGGATCAGATGATTTTTTTAATTTTCTCAATTTCTGTTGTTATGTCTCCCATTTCAGTTCTGATTTTATTAATTTGGATACTGTCTCTGTTTTCTTTGTTTAGTCTCGCTAAGGGTTTATCTATCTTGTTGATTTTCTCAAAGAACCAGCTCCTGGTTTTGTTGATATTTTGTATAGTTCTTTCTGTTTCTACTTGGTTGATTTCAACTCTGAGTTTGATTATTTCCTGTTGTTTACTCCTCTTGGGTATATTTGCTTCTTTTTGTTGTAAGGCTTTCAGGTGTGCTGTCAAGTTGTTAATGTATGCTCTCTCCAGAGCTATGAGTTTTCCTCTTAGTACTGCTTTCATGGAGTCCCACAAGTTTTGTTATGATGTGTGGTCTTTTTCATTAAATTCTAAAAAGTCTTTCATTTCTTTCTTGACCAAGTCATCCTTGAGTAGAGTGTTGTTCAGTTTCCATGTGTATGTGGGCTTTCCATTGTTTTTGTCATTATTAAAGACCAGCCTTAGTCCATGGTGGTCTGATAGGGTGCAAGGGATTATTTCAATCTTTTTGTATCTGTTGAGGCCTGTTTTGTGACCAATTATGTGGTCTCTTTTGGAGAAGGCACCATGAGGTACGGAGAAAAAGGTATATTCTTTTGTTTTAGGGTGAAATGTTCTATAGATATCGGTTAAATCCATTTGGTTCATAACTTCTGTTAGTTTCATTGTGTTGAAGACTCCCAAATGAGGGAGACCCTTACTCAAGTCTCAGGAATTCGAGAACACTCACAAACTCCAAGACACCATACCTGGATGCAATCAGTAGAGGTTTATTAGGGAAGAGAGTTGGCAGCCAGCATTCAAACTGCACACTCTCTCAGGAGTACAGTTTGACCCTGAGTGGTGGGCTAAGGAGCTTTTTATAGTAAGGGGTAGGGAAAGGAAGGAATTTTCATGTGGTTACACATGATTGGTTGTTTTATAAATTTTGAACTCAGCAAGCTGGAACACTGGAAAAGACCTGGGGGGGAGGGGTTAACCAAGTTCAGTGGAAAGTTAGCTAGTTCTTGGAACCAACCAGATGTCTTGCATCTGTCTTTGTGGCCAGGAATGTGTCTTCTTGCTTTGGGCCAACCCCACCCACAGGTGGATTTTCTTCCTTGAGTCTTGAGGAATGTATCCCGGGGCAATGAAAGGCCTGGAATCTTACATTCAGTTCTGCTTTCTTGAAACTAGTGAGCCTAGTTTAAATGGTCTTTATAATTTTTCACTCTACAATGTCTCTGTTTAGTTTCTGTTTTCATGATTTGTCCATTGCTGAGAGTGAGGTGTTGAAATCCCCCACTATTATTGGGTGAGGTATGATGTATGCTTTGAGCTCTAGCAAAGTTTCTTTTATGTATGTGGGTGCCCTTGCATTTGGGGCATAGATGTTCAGAATTTCGAGTTCATCTTGGTACATTTTTCCTTTGATGAGTATAAAGTCTCCTTCCTTATCTTTTTTGATTACTTCTGGTTGAAAATCAATTTTATTTGATATTAGAATTGCTACTCCAGCTTGTTTCTTGGGACCATTTGCCTGGAAGATTGTTTTCCATCCTTTTACTCTGAGGTAGTGTCTGTCTTTGTCACAGAGGTGTGTTTCCTGTATGCAGCAAAATTCTGGGTCTTGTTTATGTATCCAGTCTGATAGCCTATTAATTTTTATTGGAGAATTGATTCCATTGATATTAAGAGATATTAAGGAAAAATGATTGTTGCTTCCTGTTATTTTTGTTATTAGAGGTGGAATTATGTTTGTGTTACTATCTTCTTTTGGGGTTGTTGAAAGATTACTTTCTTGTTTTTTTTCTATGTTGTAATTTCCCTCCTTGTGTTGGAGTTTTCCATTAATTATCCTTTGAAGGGATGGATTTGTGGGAAGATATTGTATAAATTTGGTTTGGTCATGGAATATCTTTGTTTCTCCATCAATATTGATTGAGAGTTTTGTTGGGTGTAGTAGTCTGAGCTGGCATTTGTGTTTTCTTAGGATCTGTATGATATCAGTCCAGGATCTTCTGGCTTTTATAGTCTCTAGTGAGAAGACTGGTGTAATTCTTATAGGTCTGCCTTTATATGTTACTTTACCTTTTTCCCTTACTGCTTTTAGTATTTTTTCTTTGTTTTGTATATTTGATGTTTTGATTATTATGTGATGGGAGGTATTTCTTTTCTGGTCTAGTCTATTTGGGGTTCTGTAGGCTTCTTGTATATTTAAGGACATCTCTTTCTTTAGGTTAGGGAAGTTTTCCTCTATAATTTTGTTGAAAATATTTACTGGCTCTTTAACTTGGGAGTCTTCACCCTCATCTATACCTATTATCCTTAGGTTTGGCCTTGTCATTGTGTCCTGGATTTCATGGATGTTTTGGGTTAAGAGATTTTTGCATTTCACATTTTCTTTGACAGTTGTTTCAATGTTTTCCATGGTATCTTCTGCACATGAGATTCTCTATTTTTTTCTCTTGTATTCTGTTGGTGATACAAGCACCATCTATGACTTCTGGTCTTTTTCTTAGGTTTTCTATCTCCAGGGTAGTCTCCCTTTTAGATTTATTTATTGTTTCTACTTCCATTTTTAGATCCTGGGTGGTTTTGTTTAATTCCTTCACCTGTTTGGTTGTGTTTTCTTGCAATTCTTTAAGGAATTTTTGTGTTTCCTCTTTAAGGGTTTCTATATGTTTACCTGTGTTCTCCTCAAATTCTTTGAGAGTGTTATTTTTGACCTTCTTAAAGTCCTCTAACATCATCATGAGAAGTGATTTTAATTCTGTATCCTGTTTTTCTGGTGTGATGTGGTGTTCAGGGCTTGCTTTGGTGAGAGAACTGGGTTCTGGTGTTGCCAAGTAACTTTGGTTTCTGTTGTTTATGTTCTTGCGCTTGCCTTTCACCATTTGGTTAACTCTAGTGCTACCCTCACTCATTGGTTCCAACTGGAGACTGTCTTTCCAGTTATCTTGCCTGTATCAGAACTCCTCCGGGTCTAGATGTCTCTGTGATCCTGTGATCCTGAGCTCCAGCTGCTCTGAGTGCAGTATCTCCTCTAGGCTGTCTCAGGGTACGGTGTCTTAGTGAGTGCAGACCAGTTAGTTGTTTGCTGCTCTGAGTGCAGTGGTTCTCTAAAATGTCTCAGGATATGGTGTCTGCTGCTCTGGGTTCCATGGCTCCTCTAGAATGTCTATGAGTATGGTGTCCCCTGCTCTGAGGTCAGTGGCCTCTCTAGGATGTCCCAGGATACAGTTTCCACAAGGGTGCAGACCAGCTGGGTGTCTGCTCCAGTCACCAGATCTGGAGAGGGGGCAGAAGGGGAGTGGTATTCTGCAGGGGCGGGGTTTGGGTGCCTGGGGAGGTGGGATCCTGGGAGCTTCCTGCTCCCAGCTGTGGTTCTGGGGCATAGGGCGGTGCGCAACTGACCTTACCTGCCTCTCTGAGGACATTGGCCTCTCTGAGATGTCTCAGGATGCTATTTCCACAAGATTGCAGACTCGTTGGGTCACTACTCAGCTGTTCAAAGGAAGAACATCATATAACTTTCAAGATAATGGACGAAATTAGAATATATCATCCTGAGTGGGGTAACTGTCCCAGAAAGACACACATGTTATGTATTAACTTATAAGTGAATATTACCCCTAAAGTAGAGAACAACCATGTTACAATCCACAGACTCAAAGAAGCTAAGTAACAAATAGTACCTAATGGAGGATACTTGAATCTCACTGAGAAGGGGGAATAAGATAAACATCATGGGCAGATGGAGAAAGCAAAATCGACTAAAGAGCAGGTTGGGGAGAGAAACAGGAAGGTTCAAGTGTGGGAGGAACAGATAGAGAAAGAGATCTGGGAGAAATAACTGAAATTTTTGGTGGTGGAAGAAATCTCTGTGACGACTGAGAAACCTAGGATAATAGAAACTCTCAGGAATCTATGAAGGTGACCCTAGTAATATGGCAATTGAAATGGCCACCTCCTGTAAATAGACAAGACTTCCAATGAAGGAATGGGAACACCAACATAGCCACAAAACCTTAGACTCACAATTTGTTCTACCTAAAAGATGTTGCAGGGACAAAGTTGGGGCAGAAATTTAGGGAATGCTCACCAGTGACTGACCCAACTTGAGACCAATGCTAGTGTGAATGTAAACATTTATGTTCACTTTGGAAATCAATTTGTCAGTTCTCAGAAAATTGGGAACAGATCTACTTAAAGACTCAGATATACTACTCCTGGGCATACACATAGTAGTTCCCCTCCACATGGCATGAGAGAGATCCCACTCCTGATACTGTTAATTATATTCAATTATACTTGTAGACAGGAACCTAGCATAATAATTATCTGAGAAGTTGATGTCTAGCAGATTATGGAAACAGTTCAAGGAAAAAGCAAGACAATAAACCCAGATAGTCAAAGAACAAGCAGAACAATAAACAGAGTCTTGTGATCACTATTTCTAAGGGTGTATCAGGATCACCAAAATATTTGAGCCTACTTCCCTGTCCTAACCCAAAGTTATTTTCATGCCTGAAGCCTACTTCTTTGTTCTAGTTTAAGATTTAGATTTCTTCCTGCAATTACTTCTTTGTTCTAGCCTAAGATTTAGATTCCTGCCTAAAATTACTTCTTTGTTCTAATCTAATGCCAGATTCCTGCCTACAGTCCATTTCTTTGTCTTTGGTCTATTTCAGATTCCTGCCAGGCGCCCCCAAAGCTCTCCACATCTCCCTCTTTTTATTGCATAAACCAGACTGAGTCTGTCTTAGGTGGTTGTGACAAAATGCCTTCCTTACCTGTCATGGAATATGCATTATCAAAAGCAATGTATTTCTGTCTTAGGTTGGTAAGGCTCTGTGAAGAATCTTACCTGTCTTTGGCTTGCCAGTTTGTTAATTTAATAACTCTCTCTGGGGGCCCATTTTCAGGTTCAAGTCATGCACTTTGGCTGCCAACATATTGATGTTGTTAGAGACAAGCTTTAACATGATGGGCGGGAATAAAATTATTCCCAAGACAAAAATGGCTAGCATGATCAAGCTATATATGCCATTCCTGAGATTTGACCAAAATTGAAATACTGACTTCAAGCCATGGATAATTTTATCTGCATTATCTGCAGCATCAAAGCTCAACAGAGCAGCATTCTTTAAATTTATAATCTCACTAGGCAAAGTTAAAACACCCAGAGAGGTGTTAGAATTATGCAAAATACCCTAAAAGTGTCTTTAATTTTTTTTCTAATTATAATGACTATCATTGTAAAGTTTAGAAGTAACACAACTCCAGTCATATTAGTCATGACCCTCAAGATGGCTCCTAACTCTTAAACCCTGAACCTCCATCCAATAATTTGTAGCTGCTGTATTATCATTTTTTTGTTTGTTTGTTTTTGTTTTAAGAAGTTACAGAGTCTTGGCCAACGACCTTTGTAGGATATTGGGATTCAGACATGGGCCAAAGGGACCTTCAGCCAATGCCAAAGCTCTGTTCAGAAGGCTTCAGTTGCCCCTTCAGCCTGTCCAAATCCAAGTGCAATAGCACTGATTGAAAGCACAGCAAGAAAGGACAGTTTGCTGGTCTCCAGATTTGGGGTTGTGGAGCTTACCTTTCTGATGTATCTGGGCAGTTGTGGAGCTGTTCATACCCTAGGTGTTCACCAGTTGTCAGTCTGCATACTGGAGGCTATCAACAGAGACCTCTGGGCTGGCCTGGTAGGAGGGTTCAAGAGAGTTCAAACTAAGGGGAAAGGGCAATAGCAGAGAGGGGGAAGTGCCTCTGCTACTGCAGTCACTGCTGCTGCTACTGCTGCTGCTGCTGCTGCTGCTGCTGCTGCTGCTGCTGCTGCTGCTTTGGTACCTACTGTTGCTCTGAGAAACTGCACTACCTGTGCTGATCCAAGCTGATCCAAGCTGATCCAAGCTGAGCCAAGCTGAGCCAAGCTGAGCCAAGCTGAGCCAAGCT
>JANHMN010000003.1:97274180-97373544 GCA_030674055.1 Rhabdomys pumilio | reverse complement strand
CCAAGCTGAGCCAAGCTGAGCCAAGCTGAGCCAAGCTGAGCCAAGCTGAGCCACAGTGAGCTTGGTTAGCCAGCAAAGTGCAGGGGAGCTTCTGATGACAGAAGCTTCAGGAGAGCATTCTCTTTCCAGGCAATGTTACAGCACTTGTGACAGATGTTCTCAGACAATGGAGTAATTCTCACACACCTTTATTCCTTCTGGATAGGATCTATATAGATAAAGTTCTGGGGTGTGGTGGGTCTGACTGCAGGTGCTTCCTATTGGTTTGGCCTTAGATGCCTTGTCTGCATGAGGAGGGACTTGAGGGTGCTGCCGCTACATGACTGATGGCCACAGTTCTATGAGGGGTTGTGACTATATGACAAGGGCCTGCAATCTGGAGCAGGCAAAGCTCCTACCCTCCTTTCTGTGTCTCTAGGACTTCAAGTCCTATATTAATCGTACCAGGCTTCCTCTCACAGTCTACCACCCCACACCTGTATTTGTTCCCATCTGCTATAGGAGGAAGCCTCTCTGATGATAGCTTTGAGCTTTGAGTCTTGATCAGAGAACTTTGTCTTGGCTTCATCTCTTCTCACCCTCCGTCCCCTTTCATTCCCAGCTCCACTTTCAGGTGAACCCAGTTAATTCATGGCTGAAGGTGGTTACAGTGGGCCTTATCACTTCAAGGATACTGATTCTTGCCTCGTTCAAAGGCAAGAGCCATCTGCACTGGGTAAGTGCTGGTGGTTAGAATTATCACAAAAAGAGAGTACAATGTTCAGTGCCATAGATAGAAGCTGAGTCATGGAGGTTAGGTTGGGCTGCCCTTTTGTCTGCCCTTTACAAAGGCCAGAGGCATCTACAATGGGGCTGGTGGTAGGGAAGTGCTGGCTGTTTTGGCTCAGTGCAGGGACAAGAGAGTAGAAGATTCAATGCACAGAGATGAGAGCAGTTATAGCTCTCTTCAAGACTATAACAGAATTTGAGGGCAATTGACAAAACCATGTGAGTCTGGGAGTCTCCCCAAATGGGACTGCCTCACATCTCAGATATCCCTGCTAATGTCCTTCTACTAGTAAGAGATATAAAAGACTGCTTTCTTTCCATTCCTCTCCACCCTGAGACTGCAAATGCTTTGTATTTTCAGTACCCCCATTAACAATTCTGTCCCACCATCACTATATGAATGAACGAACCATCCTCCCACAGGGAATGAATGTCTAACCATTCGTAAGGAGGCTGTAGCCATTGCATTATCTAATTTATTTAAAAAAAAAACCTTATTTAGATAAAGGATTCAATATACCACTGTATGTGTAAGGCCTGACAGGAGGGGAGGAACTCCCTCCCTGCTCTCGGGAATTCATGGTCACCCCAATAACTGCAAAGACACCAAACTTGATGCAACAGCAAAGGTATATTTCAAATCAACGCGTTGAGATCGCACTTCCAGCCTGTCCTAAGCAGAGGCAAGCAATGAAGTACAAACCCCTCCGGAAAGAGGAAGAGCTTTTTATAGGGAAAAGCCACAGCCCAGGGGAGATGGGGGTGGGGTGATCATGATTAAGTATCCATAGAAAGAACCTGTCTAGTGTTCAGTTCCTGTGACAGGTTCAAAAAATGGTCAGGGGGAATATTTCTTTTTTCTCTTAAGAATCAGACCCTATTCAATTTGTCTCTGGTATCCAGGGTACATGGGCACGTTGACCTGAACTCTTCTCAAACTCTATCTAATCCATTTCTAGTTCTTGGTACCCACAGCGCTTGGTCATGTTATTCTGAATTTCCATCATATCTATCTTGTGGATAGTTAGTTTTCTAGGACCCAAAGTGCAGAACAAGCTGATCTGCATTTTTTTTACTCTATCTCATGGAAAGTTAAAACATTTTAACTCTTTTATATGGATGATATATTAATATGGGGAGACTCTTTTAACTCCCCCTTCCATCTTAAAGACCAGCTAATACCTTCACTATCTTCTCTAAGATGCAAAATAGCCCTTCATTCTGCCCACTGAATTTTTTTAGAATCAGAGATCTCTTTACCTCAATGCACCCCCTCAAGCCCACCCTTGCCTTCCCTCAATAATTAACTCTTACTTCATTCCATAGTTTTTCAGGTAACCTTAATTGGCTTTGTACCGGGCTCCCTCTTCCCACATGCACCCTTCAAACCCTCTTTAACTCCTAAAAAGAGATAAAAGGGCCTCCTCCCCAAGAACACTGTCCCCTGAAGCAATCCAAGCTCTAAATTCTGTCAATGCAGCCCTAAAAGATATGGCTCTTGCTAGATATGACCCAGCAATACCCATATAGCTCCTTAATTTCTCCCCATACACTGGTGAGAGCCCTTTACCAATCTCAAGGAATTCTGGAATGGCCCCACACTCCGATTAGTGGTGCACCCCAAATTTTAAATGAGGTGGATGCACTCACTAACATTATTAAAAGTGGCAGGGACAGAAACCTTCATATGCTAGGAAAAGAGCTTGACATTCTTGTTACCCTTTTCTCCCTCTCAGATATCCAATGGCCAATCCAAAATTATGTCCGATTTGCTATGAGCTTAATAGGATTCCCAAGACAAATTGACAATTATTATCCTGATGAAAAATGGGCCTCTGCCTCCCCTGTTGCAATGGTTGCCCCCAAACAATTATCAAAAAAGACCCATAGTGAGAGCCCCCCCCAATATTTACTGATGGGGGAAAGAGGGGAGCTGCAGCAGTAATGTGCTACTCCCCTGAGGATGAACCTCTTATTTTCTGATTCAGAGAGCTGCACCATCATTTTCCCCAATATAAAGAATTATATGCTATCTATCTAGCTCTAAGAGAAGTAAGGGGCCCCCTTAACCTCT
This sequence comes from Rhabdomys pumilio, assembly GCA_030674055.1. Classification (NCBI taxonomy): domain Eukaryota; kingdom Metazoa; phylum Chordata; class Mammalia; order Rodentia; family Muridae; genus Rhabdomys; species Rhabdomys pumilio. The sequence goes on along the minus strand of JANHMN010000003.1, from coordinate 97,370,702 downwards.
TTCAGACAGTGTATATGTTGTCAATTTGCTCTCCTGGCTGTCAAGATCTTTTGTCAAACTAGACACCAACCCACTTTCCCCTCTACTTATACAGGTTTCCACCCTGCTACAGGAAAAAACTAACCCCCTCCTCTCCCCCCCCCTCCCCCCCATCTACATCTAGCATGTCAGATCCCAAAATACCTTGTCAGGTCCTATATCTGAGGTAAATATACCAAATTGCCTCAACAGAAACATTCATAGCATCCACTGCGCAAGCAGACCAACTCCATTCCAACACACACACACACACACACACACACACACACACACACACACACACAAAGGGGCTTCGTGCCCACTTCCTCCACATCCCCTTGCTACTCAACTCCAAAAGAGAATGAAAACATGCTCCTCTTGTGATCCCTTATCACCACCTCAACTTTACAAATGATGGGCACCAATCCCTGAGGCCTCAAGTCCAATGCCTTATGGCAAATTGATGTCACCCATATTCCCTAACTTAGTAGACAGTGTTACAGTAATTATTTAAAATGTCAGCACCTGATCTGGCTTGTAGTTATGAAACTGCCATCTTCTCGACTAGGCAAGGCCTGAGGCCATGTGGCATGTTCTCCCTGATGCCTCAGCTCAGGCCTCTGGCTCAGGTGGGCCAGAACACTAGCCCTGGCACCCATGAGATGCTAGTGTGGGAGATGGTTCTGCCTATCTTCCACACTGTCTCCACAAGGCTGGGCTGAGCCCAGACCATTCCACCATCCAAGCGATACCCGGTAGAAATGAGACTCTAATGGTTAAAGATTACCCAATAGCTTTATATATTTGGTAATGCTCAAATATCAAGATGCCCACACAATTGGAAGTGTTAACAAATTAACTAACCTAGATATAAGTTGTTAGCCAGGACTACTCTCGATGCATGTGTGGCTCTCCATGGCTCCTCCATCTCTGTTTCTTGTTCCTCTTCTTCCTTCTCTTCTTCCTCTCCTCACTCTGCCTACCTCTCATACAGCCCAATGGCTGAGCTTTATAAAAATGTAGTAGGATGGTATCCCGATACAGGCAGAAATATGTTTTTGTTACCATAGATACATACTCACATTTTATGTGGGCTACAGCCCAAACACGTGAAAATTCAACAATTAATTAACCATATGCTCGCCACCTTTGCCATCACAGGTATTCCTCAACAGAGAAAAACTGATAATGGCCCTGCCTTCACTTGCTCTCAATTCAAAACCTGTACACACTGGGAAATTGCCCACCATACAGGTATTCTACACAGCCCTCAGGGCCAAGGAATAATAGGTAGAACACATCAAACTCTAAAAGCCCAACTTCTAAAACAAAAGACAACTATATACCCTTCTAATGTACAATTAATGATGGCTCTGACTGCACTAAACATATTTAACATCTATAAAAACTCCAAACATCCATCTCCTTCTATGGGCACATGCCAAAGTTACGTCTCCTTCCCCCTATACTAGTACAATAAAATGGTGCTTTGGATTAAGTTCAGAAGGGACCAGAGCCTCTTCTTACAACAGGAAGGGGTTTCACTTGTGTTTTTCCACAGGACCAGCCTAAACCTATCTGGGTTCATGCCAAAAATGTCAGACAGCACTCCACTAACCATGATGGCCCAGCTCTCAATGAGAAATCAAGGACAGAGGAAGAGGATGAGGTAGAGGAAGCACCACTTCCAGAGGGACAACAAGGTCTCCTGGAAGGACATCCATGACCTGGTGACTGTTGCCCAGTCCATGTGCCCTCCCTGAGCTTTCCTGGCCTCTATTCTCATGGCTGTTTTTGTCATTCTTTGTTACTAACTCTGTTACTGCCCAGCCTCTTCCTAACCTTCCCAACACTTACTACTGGAGATTCTTCACTAGAGAAACCTACAACAAACACAACAAAGTCATAGAAACCCAGGATTGCTCACTTAAAGGATGTTGGACCAGGATTGAGATCCCCGTACACCCAAATTCCATCTCCACTAACCCTAGTCCTTTTCTCTGCTTTCCTTACCAAACACAGGTGAATGTCTCCAGGGGGTCTTCATACATGGAGGTTGCAGATACTGGAGCTGCAGAGTGGAATCCACTGGCCAAGGTGAATCCAATGCTCACCAACATTGAAACTCATTTTCAGCTTTCCATCAGTGATCCTTGAGATGAACATTGGCAAAATGGAGTCATGTATAAACTTTACCCCAGTGGCTATGCAAAATACCCCATAGATGACCTTCATGTCACCCATGAGCTTGTTCCCACCTCCAAATTTATCTTTACCTATGTTAATATTCTTCAACAGAAAAATAAATTTCAGAAGGAACTCCTGGACATTCTCTCCTGGCTACAGTTCATCCAATATGCAGCTGACTTCCTTCGCTTAACTGCCCACCCCAGCTCCTCTCAATGCTTCTTCTGTGCTTCTCTCTCCTGACCATTATTAGCAGTCATTTCCATTAACATTTACCTTCATGAACTCCACAGAACCTTAGCCACAAGAAAAGCACAAGACATTCCTCTCTTTGACCTATTCTTCCCCTTGCCTTGTAGGGCTCTCCTTGAAACCCCACTTTACATGTGCCTGTATCATCACCATCACCAAGTCAATACTGGTTAACCCTCCTTCTCTCCTCTGACGCAAAGGCACCACAGGCTCCTGTATTAGCCCTCATTCTCAAGACTCCTGAACCTTTGTGTTACTTGTTCCCCAGGTTTATCTCTATGAACCTGAAGAACTCTTCTTGTAGATGGTAGGGAGCTGAAAGAAGAGAGAGGCCTTCATTCCTCTGCTCATCTGACTGAGCCTCACCGTCTCACTTGGTGCAACAGGAATCACTGGAGTAGTCATTGTCCAAACACAACATCTGGCCAATGACTTCCTGGACAAGCTTGGCCAGGCAATGGCCTCCACTGCAGACATCCCTGAGTCTCCTAGCAGGAGTCATTCTCTAAAACTGAAGAACCCTGGACTTACTAACTGCTGAACAGGGAGGAACTTGTGTTTTGCTGGGGAGAAATGTTGCTTCTATGTCAATGAATCTGGTTTGGTAGAACAAAATGTATAGATGCTCAAAGAGCTCCAGGGGAACCTCTGGTCACGCTATGCTTCCATTCTCCCTACACCTTGGTGCTCTAATCCTTTGGTAGCTTGACTTTTTTCCCTCCTTGGCCTCATACTAGCAATTGGAGCCTTGCTTCTTTTGGCATCTTGCCTCATTTAGTTTCTAAAGCAGCAGATGAGCAGTATTGCAAAGATCACTACCAATCAGGTCTTGGTTTAAAAACTGTTCCCAACATAGGAGACAGTTATTCTGGTGAGACCTTTCTTTCATAAAAAGAAAAGGGAGAGTTGTAGGGTGGTGGACCATGAGAAGAAGCCTGGTAAGGTTGAGTTAGGGCTTGACACCCCAGAGACCTGGGAGGGACAGTAGGTGCTTCACCTGCTCCTGACTCCAAAACCTTGTCACGTAGCCACAGCTCCCCGACCTCCTTCAGAGAATTGTGGCCATTAGTCATATGGGGCAGTGCTCACAAGTCCCTCCTCATGTAGATAAGGCATCTCAGGCCAAGCCAATAGGAAGCACCAGCTGTCAGACCCAACCTACTCCAGAACTGAATAAATGATCCTATCTAGAAGGAATAAAGATGTATGAGAATTACTCAATTGTCTGAGAGCATCTGTCACAGAATTGCAACACTTCCTGGGAAGAGAATGCTCTCCTGAAGCTTTGGCCACCAGAGGCTCCTCTGCACTCTACTTGCTAACCAGACCTCAGGTTAGCTTGGCTCAGTGTAGCCAGTGAAGTGTCTCAGGGTAACAATGGCTTCTAGAGCAGTGGTGGCAGCAGCAGACACAGTGGAGGCACTTCCCCTCCCTGCTCATGCCCTTTCCCCTTCCCCTGAACCCTCCCACTGGTCAGGGCCAGAGGTCTCTGCTGATATCCTCCAGTACACAGACTAGACACATAGGTGCCCACAGAATGACATTATGCAGAGAATGGAGAAACTACCAAAGGTGAAAGGTAAACTGCCAAACAAGCTGGACTAAATGGAATGTGTGTGCAACTCATCGAAGGTAGTCAGTCTAGTGTAGCTGTTGAAGGCCATGGTGTAGCACATTTTCCTGAATCCCAAAAGATAGAGCAAGAATACAAGACATTCAAAAGTCATCACCTGATGACTCCAGGAATGTTTTGGATAGGAAAACTTGGGGAAACTCACAAATTAACTACTGTTGGATGAAGGAAGCAGGCAGCAGAGGGTCCTGAACATGTGAGAACAGGGTTGAAGAGCTGGTAGACCCATTCAAGTTATGATCTAAGACACAGTACCTACGTATGGGGAGGGAAGCCACTCAGGGTTGGTACACAAAATGCCTAAACACAAAATTCTCAGCACAAAGGAGATTTATTTCCCTGAAAGGGCAGAGGTTGTGCTGCCTCTGTATCAGACAAAGACAGCAAATGACAGATTTGGGGGTGGGGAGGAGTTGTTTTATAAGCAGAAGAGGGAGAATATTTTTCAAACATGAGTTGCAAAGTCCTGATTGGACAGGTTATCCAGTATAGTCAAATAATGAATTTTGACTGTTGGACCTTGATGTTTAGTCTCAGAATTGAATCAGTAGCTAAATAAGGAAATAGAACTTGGGCAATGAGGGGGAGCATAGCTTTAGGAATATAATGTAGGGATTTAGCAAGGCAGAGGAAGTGGGGTGAGCAAAACCTGCCTGTAGTGATTCAGCCTGTTAGAAAGCTCTTTATCCACCACTCCCTGATATGTCTCTTCTTCAAGAGTAGTTGACCAAACACATAGTGAAATCTGTGCGTCTTTTGTATGCTTTAATTTGGTCACGGCCTGGTTGTTTGCTCTCTCTCTCTCTCTCAATCTCTCTCTCTCTCTCTCTCAATCTCTCTCTCTCTCTCTCTTTCTCTTTCTCTCTCTCTCTGCTTTCATTGTTGTCATTGTTGGGGATGATTTAACTTTTCACCCTACATTTTAGAGGGTTTTGTTTTTGTATTGAGTTTTGTTTTTTTAAAGAAAACACTTAAGATTGAATAGGTAGAAATGATCTGGAAGGATTGAAGAAGCATAATAATATGATCAAAATATATTTAATTTAAAAAATTATTTTAATATAAAAGAAAATGTTTATATAATATATATTATATACTCCTTTTACAATTTACTAATATATTATAGCCTCCATCACACACACACACACACACACACACACACACACATACACACACACACTCACAAACACACACACACACACATACACACATACACACTCACAAACACACACACATATATTTATTACAACTTGGAATCCATAACTCTCACTAAATAAAAAATATGAAGTTAACTTATGGTCCCCTTTCAGAACTTCCTTTACTTTGTTTCCTCTCTGAACAAGACTATTAACAACTTGTGACCAACCCCCTATATGACAACAAATATCCATCATCCACCAAATGACCATAGCCACTTATCTCACGCCATGGGAATGAGAGTTGTGAGTGTTATATTTTTACAATTGCTTTCTGCTGTTTGGGGGCAATGGTGTCTCTGGCAAATCTAAGAAAATTGGGATATTGGTCAAGACTTAGGAGAGCTAGCTCTTTCATTTGATGTTCAGTCTTTGTGGGATGGGCTTCACTGAATTTCTAACTGGAACAGTCTGTGAGGCTGAACCATTTGATCTAGCTACTTTTGAAGTGATCCTGCATGTAACAAATGAGCCACTCTATGTAGGTCAAGTGCACTGTGCCACCAGACAGGCATAAGAATTAGTGAGGTTGCATGAACTCAAACATTGGGAATCTCAGAGATCTGAGAACTGTAGGAGTAGAGTCACTTCCTACCTTTCTCTGTATTGCTTTGGGACATATAACCACAACACCCATTTCAGAGGACCATGGGCAGTCAGTTAGATAATATAGCACTGGAATCCTTCCCCATACAAATGGAATATCATTAACACCCCAAACTCAGCCAATAGAAAATATTTACCACCACCCACAATCCTATCCTACCTTCCAAGGTTCATAGAGTCTCTGCCCACATGGAATAAAGTACACAGTTATTTCACTGAGGGCCATCTGAAAGTTGCTGTTCTTGCTGAGCTGTAACATTTGCAGAAGAATTCTCTCTTCAGAAGTATTCACTGTTGGTGTTTGAACCAGCCTGAAAGAGGCTCACAGCATCAGTTGGCTTCAGAGGCTCAAATCAGAGCCAGTGGTAGCTCATGCCATCACTACAACTCCCACTGCCCCCAGCACCACTGCAGGCACAGCTGTTGAGAGACCCAGGATCCCAGCTACTCACTCTGTGAAAAACACCCAAACATCTTTATTTTTATTCTAAGAACTGTAACACAGATTTAAGCCCTGTGAAACCTATTTATCCCAGGATCCCTTTGGCCCCGTTTGGTCTGGTGTATAGAGACCTCTGACACCCAGAGAGAAGCAGGTAGACTCTGGACTACATGTCTGTGAGGCTGGATCACTTGGGCAACTTGTCTTGTTTTCATTGGTGTCTGATACTTTTGTTCTAAAAACACATAAACTTTTGAAAGTAATATGCATTTCTGCATTAACACATGTATGAAATGTGGGGTGTGGACAAATCAGCTGAAGATGATTCTCTGCTTTATGTTTGAGCAGGTGAAAGCCGTCAAACAAAAAATCTGTTTGGATTGCATAACCAAACTGAATATTAATCTCACTCCATGCCATGTGAGAGGATGGCATGTAATAATAAGTCATGAAGACTCTATTGACAATATGGTTTATTGGCTACTGCAGAGATATTTATGTCTCAGCCAGTCTCAGACCTGTTCTTATGTAGCAAGATCACATTTCCCTCATCTGCTTTGTTGCTCTCCTGAGTCTCTTTGTTCATGTCTGCAGCCAGCAATTTCAGGTCAAATCAAATCTTTATTAATTTTGAAGGAATGCATAGATTTTTGTTTCCTGCTGAAACAAAGGCATAACCTCTCCCTCTGTACAACACACTTTCTGACTTTCATTCTGAACTTAACATAGCCTTATTACATATGAGCTAATTTAATTCAGCAATCTTTTCTAAAACCCAGTGTGTCAGCAGCTGTACTACCTGTCTCATTGACATTTTAAAAATTTAAAGATGATAAAGCATTATTTAATCTATCTTTTGGAGATATCATATTCCTTTTATGTTTAGAAGAATTTACTTTAAAGTCCTGTTAAATCTCTTAATAACTGCTTGAAGTATAGATCATTTTTCAGTGTCAGAATTTTCACTTATTTATTCCAATTAGATAATAACAATTTCAAGTAAGATCTATTTATTACAGATCTTATCTGTGTGTGTGTGTGTGTGTGTGTGTGTGTGTGTGTGTGTATGTTTTAATTTTTTTTTTTTTTTTTGCTAAAGCAAAGTCTATTCGATGAGGATGGTAAGGCAGTCTTACCAGACTAAACACCCAAGAAGGATATGTAAGATGTAAGATTTGGCTGGGTAGAGAAGTTGGATTTAGTGTTAACATTCTTTATTCTCTCTCTCTCTCTCTCTTTCTCTCTCTCTCTCTCTCTCACACACACACCTCTTGTCCTTTTATTTTTATAATCAGCACATGCTGATTATAGTTTCACATTCTTCACTCCTCCCAGTTTCCCTCTGCCATCCTCATGGATCCACTACTTTTTTGAATTTATAAATTTCAAAATGCCCCATAATCCATTGAGTTATTTTAATTTAGGGGTGCATATAATAATGTTTCTATATAAAAATTTACCCACTAGTTAGTATCATTAGTACAATATTTTCCATGTTTCTGAATAAACATCACAAAAGAAATACTGCATCAAACATATGAAATATCCATTCAGTACTGATAAAAGTATACAAGAAGACAGATTGAACAAGGAAAGCATCTACAGATGTTGTCCACTGGAACTAGGTTTTAGAAAACTGAAAATTCCACACAAAAGTGTATTTACACTAAAAGGATTTATGCAGGATAATATAGTAGGTAGTTGTGTTTAGATGATTTTGAACAACTATCATTTCAGGAGGGTAACTAAGAAGCAAACTCTAGGTCTCCAGGAGACAGAGACAACATAAATCAATTTTGTGGAGATATAGAAAACAAGGAAACTACAGATTGAAAAATATTAAGAAATAAAATGTTCTATTAGTATGGATCAATCAAAAAGGAGGGGCTGTCATGACTCCCATAGCCCAGATGTTTTTAATAAGTACTATGCTCTACAATATTCTTCTTTTGAGATTCCCAGGTAGAGTAGATTCCCAGAGGCTAATGCACATAGCAGTAAAATCTGTTACTAACATTATGAGCATTGGTATCACAGGACCAGACACATTTTAATACTGAATAAAGGAGAGAGATTCCTTAAGTTCATATAGACTACCTGTCTCTAATATCTTCTTGTTTAATTTTTAAAGAGATTAATTTCCTTTTACATTTTTTGTACATGAGTGGTTTACATTCAAGGATATGTACTATATGCATTTTAGGTTTGTTTAGAAGACAGAAGAGTGTGCTGAATTCTTTAGACTTGGTATTGTAGATAGTTTTGAGTCACAATGTAGATTCTGATAACTGAACCCAGATCCTCAGCAAAAGTAGAATATAATCTTATTAACTGACAGTTCTCCAGCCCATCCAATCTCCCAATATACTCCTAATTTCACCCTGCTCCTCTTGTCTTGTTTTAGTTTTTATTTTTCAATTTGTCTAGTCTGCTTCTTTAATTTCTTTTCTCCTTCATTCAGTGTGTGTGTGTGTGTGTGTGTGTGTGTGTGTGTGTGTGTGTGTGTGCATGCGTGCATGCACTTGCATAACTTATGGGAGCTAGTTCTTTTTCATTTCTTTTTTCATGTAGTTTTCCTAGGTTCAAAGTCAATTTATCTGGCTTTGTGGTATTGACTTATCCCACTGAGCCACTACTTTTTCATCTTAATAACACTCACGTTGGAAGCTGTATACAAATATCTCTGAAAAGCTTGATCATATGCTTTATTACTTTACAAACATCTCAAAGTATCTGGCAAAATTTAAGGTGAATCTGACTAATAAGATGTCAGAACTTAAGTCATGTCAATCCCAAATTCTTGAACATAAACATTAGCTTCCTCATAAACAGCAAATCCACATCTCTGAGGTCAGAATATCCAAGTGTTTTCTGTATTTTATATTGCAGATTAACTGAGGTTAGATTATTGAGAAATAATAAGTTAATGACCAGCAAGAAGCATGTTAATAAAGATTTCTAACTCATTCTTGACTTGTTTGAAGATAGTTTAGGAAGAAGACAGTGAAAAGATATTTAAAAAATGAGTGGTGTCTACCTTTACAATTTAAAATTCTTTCTGAAACATTGTGTCAGATTGTAATTGTTTTATAGATAATTATAGAATAACCACTGGACCATTCATTCCATAGAGAAGTACTTGTTGAATATTTATTGTATCCTAGAAAAAAATAGATACCAAAACAATGTTACCAAATGATAAATCAACCTTTCAAAACTTAGAACACAGTAGAAAAGAACAAATAGAACTGAAATTAGTGATTCAAGTTGCCACGGTAGGAATGGGTCATAGTAGCTTGTGCAAGATAGCAATAAAATCCCCATGTGACAAATGATATCAGAGCTGGAAAAAGAGAAGAGCTTTTAAGAATAGAGAGTAAAATGTTGCCAGTTGGAAAAGGGCAAATGCACTCCTCTTTGTAATCTCAACAAAGAAAATGCAAGTCAGTGTAATTCAAGGAAGGTTCATGAAAGGTAAAAAAGTATTGGAATGCTATTCTGAATAGGATGGACTGTATTAAAATATTTTAATAGGAGCAACCTATCACCAAAATGTTTTAAATATCATGTGTTGTACAAACAACTTGTCTCATGAATTTTACAAGCTACAACAACTACCAGCTTGGAAAGACATGCCTACTATTGCTATTGCCAGGAGTCATATAGGAGAAGCCAAAAACTAGCAAATGATCTTCCTGACTTGCTTTTGCAACGGACTGTAAAAATATGACAGATTTTCTCCTTTAGGTAAGGCTGAGAAAATTACATCTGAGGAAATATTCATCCTATTAATATGCATTTCATGTTATTATTAAATATATATAACAATCTTTAGGTAGTAGCCCACCCCTTTAAGCAGGTTTCTGCAGAATAATGATGCTGTACTGTCTTATAGTAATGTTATATAGACAAAAAATAATTTCTTAATCCTTAATTATGGTTCTATAAGAATTTCAAAAATTATATTAGTAATTTTTAAGCTTTTTTTTATAATGAGACTGTTATTAAGTCCTCTCTGATAATTAAAACTCAATGAGAACTCTGACAGTCTTCAATGAGAACTCTGACAGTCAATGAGTTAATTGTGTCTGAGATAGAAAGCAGGGATTTCAGAGCCCCCCGCCAGGGTCTAAACCACCAGCCTGGGAGCACATAGGGAGGGACCTACGACTCTAGCAGTATATGTAGGGGAGGACGGCCTTGTTGGGCATGGGTGGGAGAGGAGATTCTTGGTCCCATGAAAAACTAACATAGAAGGGGGGGAATGTGAGGGTGAGGAGGGGGTAGTGGGGGTGGGGGGTAGGTGCGGGCACAGCCTCATAGAAGGGATATAAGGAGGGGGGATGGGATAAGGGGTTCCTGGGTGGTGGGGGAAATGGGTTAAGAGGATAAAATTTGAAATGTAAATATTATAACCAACTACATAAAAGGGGGGGGAAAATTAGAACCAACATCTTTTAAAAAAAAATGTCAGCCCTCTAGGAAAAAAAATTTTTTTTCTTGATACTAAAACTTGTCCAGAGAATTGTATATTGCAGAATACACAGCCTTGGTGTATCTACTCATCAAGCAAAATGAGCAGACCTATTCAAACCTCTGGTGTCTGGGAATTCCATCTGGATGCAGTGAAGACACAGCATCAGAAGCTTATCAATTTACTCTTCCCCCCACCCCTCTTCTAATATTTCAACTCCCATAATCAGCTTGAAGAAGTTAAAGAAGAGTCAGCGCCCCTATTCCCTGGGCTTGGGGACTAAGGTGGTTAATATGGGGCTGTCTTTCTGGGAAAAAGTAGTGATTTTGTTGGAACAGGGAGGATTAGCTAGGATTTATGGCATAGCCATAACCTATTGGTAGAAATCTGTATAACTTAGTATCAAGATGAAGTTATAATTTCTTAAATGGTACAAAATTCACTTGGATTTCAAATTTAAGGTTTTCATTGGTATAAGCTTCTTATTGATATGAAAGTGAAATGAATATTGATATTCTCATGGGCATTGTGCCTGTATAACACATTTAGAAATACAAGGCTTAGACCCAGTCCTTTTTTAACTTTTTTAACTGACTTGGGATGATTAGCCTGTGAGTTAAGGGACTATAGCAAATTCATATCTTTGAGTCTATTGTTAGGGTGTTTTCTATATTTTATTTAGAAATAGCTGAGAGGAGATAACAGACAACAGTTCAGGTTACCTTACATGGATAGTTGGATTTCAAAACGTCAGAAATCCATAGAATTGATATCACAAATATTTCTATATTAATGTTCATTTTGATTAGAGACCTGTCTGCTCCTGACAGCTTCCTGTCTTGGATTCTAAGAAGAACTTAAGCATTCTTGGAGTTACTCCAGTTGTGGTGAGACAGCCACCAGGCAAGAATTGCCTCTCTCCATCTACAGACAAATTACTGTCCAGAAAAGGACACACTTGCAGAATAGTCGACTGATTATATCTGCCTAGACAGAGTAACCAGCCCTTAATAATTCTGCAGCACTAAAGTCTGTCAGATGAGTTTGGGCCAGAAGGCTGAAGATTTGATGCTCCAATGTTCGGTAGTATAGGGGTTGTCCAGGTGTTCAGTGGTCTTTATAAATTGGCTAAGTTTTAGAAGCTATGCTTAGTACTTCCCATAAATTCAGATAATTTAGTCATTCTGGATTTCTAATGGCATTGAAGACCTAAAGACTCATAGCCAATCCTGGCTATTTACCTTGAGAGAAAAGATCTGAGTGGAGGGTTCTCAGCTGACGTTCATTCTAAAGCCAAGAAAAAGCCAGGTTCAAAACTAAGTGTTCTAGTCAAGAGAGACGGCAGAGGTTCTCGCTAGTCAACAAAAGGATGGACTGGGTATTAACACTATCTTGTACCTCACTGGTACAAATAGGAATAATTATGCTCTAATTGTATTCTGAGAGAAAAGCTTTATTTTAACAGGAAGGGTAATATGTAGGAGGAGCTAAGGGGAAAGGAGCACCAAGAGGAAAAGATGGAGTAAGGAGAGGAGAAGAGGAAGTAGATGAGAAGCTCGGTAATGAGAGAGAAAAAAAGAGAGAAAGAAAGAGGGTGAATGGAGGCAGAAGTTCACGTGTCTCCACCAGTCAAAGATAGTTTACATAGCTAGGCTGGGTATTAGGTTACACTTCTGATTGAGCATTACCATACTTATAAAGCCCTTGATTAACATTTAAAAAATTGTATAAAAGCCAAATGGAAAAGGGGGGGCACTGGATAGGGGTTTTCTGGGGAGGGGAAATGAGGAAAGGGATTGGCATCTGAAATGTAAATAAAATATCCAATAAAAAAAGAAAAAAAAAGAAAGCAGGGATTTACAACCTAGAGCACATTACAAGAAGTTGTAAAACAATTAATCAAAGGGCATTAAGGAACTAACAATTAATTGTAGATACAAGGAAAGAAAATAAAAAATTGACTAGGTTTATCAATATGAAATTTCAATGACAACTTGGTTATAAACTTTAGTTCTCCATGAACCTGTAGAGTTAGTGACAGATAGTAAATATTTAGCCAGGCAATTACTCTCAATGTATATGCATGTAAACATCTCTGTTGTAAACTTCTTATTCAATTTATGATTTAAATTCATGTGCAAACTTGTGGTAAACTTTTTACCATGGGAATCATATTTTCTGAAATATCTATATGCTGAGAACAAAGAGATCTCAGAGAACTTTCTAGAGAGCAAGAGAAGCACCTTTTAAGAGAAGAAATTTTGGGGGGAACTTTTTAGAAAGCACAAATATTGAAGAATGTTTTAGATATAGAACTTAGAAATAAAGATCAAAATCACTTTTCAAAGTGCTCTCTTTTATTTTTCTCTGCAACGTTCACTAGCAGTCTGGGAGCTAGAGCTAGTAAATTTCCTGCAGAGAAGGGGCATAGAGTACTTTAATTAATCCCCTGATGTTAAGCTATAGGTACTACTTACCTAGGCCAGTGGTTTTTAACCCTCAGAATGAACAAGAATGTTATTCTTAGGAGTGTTTAGAAGTTATTAGCAAACATTCACTATAGTTAGTCAGAGAGCTAGAAGGTCTGAAACCACCAGTCTTTACAACTACATCTAGAGATCATAAGTCTTTAAAGCTATACCTATGTCTGAATCTGTGTCCCAATTCAAACCATTCCAGGCTAGGCAGGCTCTCAGTATGCTATACTGACACAAATCTCATAGGAGTAACCAACGACTTTCTGACTGAATCTTATCTAGCTCCAGAATGTGAAACCTATACATAATATCACTCTCAGGACCAAACTTGTGCTACAAAGATTAAATGCTCTAGCAAAGAATCTACTGTCATTTTATTATTAAATGGGAATAGTGCTAAACCACATTGAAATGACTTGTCATTATAACAGTAGATTAGCTTATTTCCCCAACTACATTAGAGAGTTGTTGTTTTGCTCATTGATAGGCAGATAATTAGATTGTTGAAGATACAGCTCTAAATGGGACATACATTTCACTCCCCTCTACTTTACAAGCAAAGGAATCGTTATAAAAGAGTAGTTAAAAGATTACAAGAAGCAGAGGTAGTGAATGATTGCACAGACACTTTTCAATGACAATAAAGAAACCTTTTAAACAGACACAACAGAATGGTAGCAGATATAAACTCAAGTGTCAGTGTGTCTGAGCTCAAATCATACAAAAGCCCAACATGGAATTGGGAGAAGAAATTGACAATCAGTATTTGCCAGGAGAAGGAGACCAAATTGTCTTTAAGGAATTGTCCTTGCCTATACACCAGAGTATATAAAGGCAACACAAGTATTTGACAAAGAGAACATGGAGTTGGAGAGGGAGCTATAGGATTAAGATGAGTTAGGGAGATGAGGAAAATGCTGCAAATACTTTTTATAACATTCTGTAAGACAGATTTGAAAATACAAAACTAGGGTATGCAATAAAAATAGTTATATAGTTATATATCCTGGGAGGAAAGTGAGATGAAGAAAAAAGAGTAGCAAAAAGACTAATAACCAAATCTGAATGGTAGTCACATGGGTCTTGCATAATTTCTAGTATTATTTTAAATTTTATAAAACAGATTACTTTAAGAAAGTGTTTTCTTACCAAGCTGTCTCTTCAGAGCATCCTTAATTTCATTATTTCTGAGGCTGTAGATGAGGGGGTTCAACATGGGAATTACTACCATGTAGAACACAGACACCACCTTGTTCTGGTCTGTGGAGTAGCTGGACTTGGGCATCACATAAATAAATGTGATGGTCCCATAGAACAGAGTGACTGCAGTGAGGTGGGAGGTGCAGGTGGAGAAGGCCTTCTGTCGACCCTCAGTGGAGTGCATCTTTAGAATGGTAATAAGGATATAGGAATAGGAGATAGCTATGACAAACACTGTGAACATAGTAACTGAGCCAGCAGAAACTGAAACAAGAACTACAGAGATACTGACATCAGAACAGGACAGCTCAGCTAAAGGAGCAAAATCACAGAAAAAATGCTCAACTCTATTTGAGGCACAGAATAGAAAAGAAAAAAAGGAAATGATAGCAAAGGAAGCATTAAGAAGACCTCCTATATAAGATCCCACAACCAACTGAACACAGACTTGTGTGGACATCTTGGTGGAATAAAGCAATGGGTTGCAGATTGCCACAAAACGATCATAAGCCATGGCAGCCAAAAGGAAACATTCAACTGACCCAAAGATATCACCTAAGCTGAGCTGTATGCCACATCCAAGGTAGGAGATGGTATTTCTTTCCACCAAAAAGTTGAGAAGCATATTTGGTGTGACAGAAGATGAAATACCTATGTCAACAGAAGCCAAGTGGCTGAGAAAAAAGTACATGGGGTGATGGAGCTGGGAAGAGACTCTGATGAGAAGGATGGTGCTGAGGTTCCCAGACATAGTCACCAGGTAGATGCACAGGATGATATTGAAGAGGACAACTCTAAGGACTGGGTCATCTGTTAAGCCTAACAAAAGGAATTCTGTCACTGTGGTGTGGTTCCCATCCTCCAGGAAAGCCATGGGACAGTGTAGCTGCTGCCAGATTAAGGCTGTGATGGATATAAGACAGAAAGAATTTATAAATAGTTTACTTAATACAGACATAGAGAACATTAGAAGCTAATATATTATTTTACAAGTTGCACCAACAATGGATGTTTTACTTAGAGTTTTCATTGTTTATATATTTGTGTAAAATGAGGCCTGGGAATTTGTTAAGAAAAATACTAGAAATATGTTATAAAATATATGTAAATTTTATTTACATTTATTTATGATAAAACACACAATTGTCATTAAAGATGTAGATATAAAATTATTAGTCTTTTTCTGGTGAGGTTGCTTTTCATATAAAGGTTCTCATCACCAAGATAGACACCTTACAGCCAGAATTCAATTACTGGAACTCAGATTAGGGGAGAAGAGAAACAACTCCTGAATGCTGTTCTTTGACATCCACACATATGATGTTTCCTGCACTATTCTCTTCACACAAATAAACAGGAAAATATACAATAATATAATTCTTGGTAACAATATTTATTATAACTATAACAAAAGATTAAATAATAAAAGCATATTATCATTTAATGAAGATTTAAATCTTTGCTAACTTTTACTGAATACTTACTAAATAATTATCATATGGTTTAAAATTTTATGTGCTTTTGTTTTGTTGTCTATCATCAATTAATCTTTTTATTTCCATTTTATAAAAGAAAATAGTTACATCAACTACTTGCGTGTCTGATTCCTAGCACTCACAGAGTTTTTCACAGCAGTCCATGGTTCCAGTTCTGAGGTCCAAATGAACCTCTTCTGGTGTTCATGGGGACCAAGCATGCATGAGATGCACATATATATGCACATACATGCAGCATTGATAACCACAAAAAATAAAAATAACAGATCTTTTAAAAGGGAATTAAAAATGAACACAAAGCAGGTTTGACTCAGTCTATTTCTTTTAGTGTCTACACTATAAATGAAGGGTGGCTATGTTCTTGAAGGCACATACAAATTAAAGACAGACAGCTGGCTAGCATTGCACTTTTCCAATGACTACTACACAGAGAGGAGCTTTACTGGTAACACTGGTCATAAAAGCTGTCATTTCTGTAAGTAAGGTCATTTCTTCACCGACTTTTAAAAAGATGATACTTTTTCTTTTTAGAATTTAGAAGAAATGGATGTATTATCACACCAAATTTACAAATCAAACTTTCTGTTATAAGTTCATTAAATATTTTAGGTATTCTAAATAGATCACTATTGTGAGGGAATTTGGACTATCTTGTTCATCACCATGTAAAATATGAATGTTGTTACCACATTATCATTTTTATTAAAACACACTAAATCCTTTCCCAATATTATAGTGTTTCAAAACTAGAGTGGGATAGAATCAATTCACATGATATTCAACAGAGTATACTGCTTCTCACATTCTCTATTTACATTTTCATTTCTCCACTGTGATATTTGTGATGCTGGAAAATTCACTCCACAAATAAAACAGGTCTTTGCATATAATATTCACTGACATAAGTATTTCAAAGTGTCTTTTGCCTGAATGCTATATGTGTACACCTTTGAGAGTCATGTTAGTTTTGGTTCTTTTCAGTGAATGGATAAATAAGTCATCTTTGAAAACTGGAGGTAGCTGGGAAGAGTAGAAGGAGAGAAACTATGGAATCTATTGCATGAGAGAAAAAATTATTTTCAATAAATAAAAAATGAACCTTAATTTTATACCCAATCATTCTGAATAATTTGTTTATGTAAATATAAGGTGATTCCATAGTTTGTTTATTTTTATTTTGTTACATATTTGTATTATTGTATCTGATTTCTTTTTATACAATGCTCTGAAATATAGTGCATTTTCTAAGAAAAACATCTACATTTATCAGCCAAGTAAAATATCTTACCTCTTGAAATAAGAATTCATTTCAAAGTAAGAAGTCCAAGATTTTTTATGGTTTTATAGCTGCAAAGTTGTCTTCATTGTCTTTGTCATTGGATATAAGTCCCTGCTGAGGTTCTGGAATCCAGTGTGAATTCAAATCATCAGGGATCATTTCCTCATTCCCAGTGAGTACTGAGCAGTGTATTTCACAAAAACACAATTAATTTTCAAGGTGTCTCTCAATCCCATGCAATATCTTGTTTTTCTCTTTATGTGAGTATTGATGTACTTGGTAATCATGAGAGGTATGGAATAACTAATTATCTTAGGTAATTGTTCAAGTTGATATTTGATTCAGGTAAGTTTATATTAAAAGATATAAAATGAAGTAAACTATTTTGGCTTTTTTTCATTCACATACATCGATATTTCTTTTAGTATTTTAGTGGTTGATATAACATACTATTTTAGATAGATGCCTGGTGAATATAAAGATGAATGAGATACAAAGTTGAATAATTATTTGAGTCAAACATAATTTTTATAGGCAACAGTATAAAATACAATTGTTACCTAGAATATAGTCCAAGAAAGGTATGGATACTTTCCAAATAACAATTAGCTTTTTGTAATTCATACCCTCAAGTAGGTTATATGTGGTAAAAGCTTATATGCTATAAGGAGGATAGAAGGCACAATAATTTTTAACCTGAAGAGTCATCTCAACTCTATTGCTAATCTTTCTTTCTTTTTTTTTTTTTGAATAGGACCCCAACAGCACAGGCCAACATTTAATAAATGGAACTTCATGAAGCAAAAATGCTTCTGTCCAGAAAAGGACATCAGCACACAAGTAAGCAGATAACATTTACTAGCTATATATGTGATAAAAGTATATAGTATCTAGAATATTCAAAGAAATAAACAAAATATAAACATTAAGGAAACAAATAACTCAATTAAAAACAGGCACAGAAGTAAACATCTTAAAAGATAAAGATAAGATGGCTGAGAAACTTTAAAAAATATTCAACATCCATAGTTGTCAGAAAAATGAAGCTTTAAACTTCTTTGCATTGTCATCTTTTTAAAAAATTTTTAATTGGATATTTTATTTATTTACAATATAGATGCCATCCTTTTTCCCCATTTCCCCTCCATAGAACCCCCTATACAGTCCCCCTTCCTCTTTTATGCTTTTATACTATTTTAATTACATGCATGTATTAAGGTCAGTTCTGGGTTGAGAGTCTAGCAATATAATAGATGAAAATAGTCAAGGAAAAAGCAAGACAATAAACACAAATAGTCAAAGAAAAAGCAAGTCATTAAACCCAATTATGCAAACAGTCCTGTGATCACTGTTTCTAAGGGCTTATCAGGATGACCAAAGTATCTGAGCCTATTTCCCTGTCCTAGCCCAAGGTTATTTTCATGTCTGAAGCCTACTTCCTTGTTCTAGTCTAAAATTTAGATTCCTGTCTGAAATTACTTCTTTGTTCTAGTCTAAGATTTAGATTCTTGCCTAAAATTACTTCTTTGTTCTAGCCTAATGTCATATTCCTGCCAAGAAGCTCATTTCCTTGTCTTTGGCCCATGTCAGATTCTTACCAAGCAGCCCCAAAGGCTCTCAGCCTCTTCCTCCTTTTCATTTCATTAACAAGAATGAGCCTGTCTCAGGTCATTCTGACAAGAATGCCTAACTTACCCATCATGAAATATGCATTATTAAAATCAATGCACTTGTGTCTTGGATTGGTAAGGCTCTGTGCAGAATCTTAACCATCCTTGGCTTGTCAGCCTGTTAAATTAATAACTCTGTCTGGGGATCCATTTTCAGGTTCAAACCATGTACTTTGGCTGCCAACATGTTGATGTTGTTACAGAAAAGCTTTAACACAATGGTCAGAAATAAAATTATTCCCAGGACAGAAAGGACTAGCATGATCAAGATATATATGCCATTTTTGAAACTTGACCAAATTGAAATACTGACCCGAGGCCATGGATAATTTTATCTGCAGTAACTACTGTATCAACACTCAGCAGAGCAGCACTCTTGAAATACATAAATACTATGTATCGTTAAAACATCCCAAGAGGTGTTAGAATTATGCCAAATACACTGCAAGTGTCATGAAACACCTTCCTAATTATAATGATGACCACTGTAATTGTAGAAGTAACATGAATCCAATGGTATTTGGCATGACGCTCAAGATGTCTCCTTACCCTTAAATTCTGAACCTCCTTCCAGTAATTTGAATAGGATAAGAGCATCAACCCATTGTTACAAATGCCTATCTAAATCTTCTTGTATATTCAACACATTAGTAACATTTCTTTTTTTGCTAAATGATTAACAAAAGTAGCTGTCTTAACTTCTTGCTTCTGTTTAAAGCCTGAATCCTTTCTTTTAGTACTTGCAAGCTATTTTTAGAATACCAAGGCTCTGTGATACTCAGGGCACTAAAAGCTGGCTTATAGACCTTCATAACTGACATGCCGGATTTCAAAACACAAACATAATTAGAAGGTGTAGAATCAATGCAACTTACATTACATACTATAGAAGAAACAAAAGTATTTTTAACTTGACAATTAAAGGAGCCTTAACACATGTGCTAACACCTGTTTAAAATTCAGGTCCTGTCCCAACTTTATCTCTTTAAATATAACATCATAGAAAACTACAGCTAATTTCCATATATATATATATATAATTTCCATATATATATATATCTGAAAATGTCCAGAACCAGACTTCCAAATGAAGAGTGTTTTTCCAATATTGGATTGATTTCTAGACCAGTCCATGAATGAGTCTGAATAACTGGTCACATTTAACAACAATACAAGAGTCATTATAACTTCTTTTTTTGATTCTCTGTTCCACAAGGTCTAAGAACTTGAGGCAAGGCAGCTTGTCCCATCAGGGGAGTAGGTAAGCAACAGTGAGTCAGGAACTTATGTCCAATACAGCTTCACAGTCACCATTGTCAGTGAACTCAACAAGCTCACAGGTCAGCATCATTCTTTGTCTTGACATTAACATGTTTCACCCATTGCTCTGGCAGCCATCATGCTTCTTCAGCATCCTGCAGAAAAACCAAAAGATCCCCTCTTCTTCATATTCAATACCTGATCAGGATCATGCCTTATGCTAGTACGTGGATCCTTCCCTTTCAACTATTCATAAGTATGTCTATTTGTAGAGTACAATACAATAGACACTCAGCAGAAAGTTTCCTGGCATCCAAATTCTTTTAAAACAATTTAAAATAAAAAATAAAAAGAACATGATTTAAATAAATTTGTGGTATACAGGGATATATCTCCCCCTTTTTTATTTTATGAAGATACTGTTTTAAAGTTCCATGGGCCTGTTCCACAGTTCCTTGTCCTTGACAATTATAAGAAATCTCTGTAATATCGGTAATGTTAAATTGCTGCTAAAACATCTCAAATGTTCGACTTCCATAGCCAGTTCCATTATCAGTTTTTGTTTGTTTGTTTTTCTTTTTTTTATTATTGAGTACTTTATTTATCTACATTTCAGATGTTATCTCCTTTCCCCATTCCCGTCAAAACTTTGTAACCCATCCTCCCACCTCCTATTTCTATGAGGGTTTGCCCTCACACATCCACTCACTCCCATCTCCCCATCCTCCAATTTCTCCTCACTGGGGCATCCAGTCTTAAAGGGACCAAGGACCTCCTTTCCCACTGATGCCTGACAAGTCTATCTTCCTCTAAATATACATCTGGAGACATGGGTCCTTCCATGTGTGTTCCCAGGCTAGCTGTTTAGATCCAGGGAGCTCTGGCTGGTAGGTATTGTCACTCTTCCCACGGGGTCACAAGCCCCTTCAACTCCTTCAGTCTTCTCTATAACTCCTCCACTGGGAACCCTGTGATCCCTTTGATGATTATCTGTAAGCATCCTCCTCTGTATGTGTCAGGCTCTGGCAGTGCCTCTCAGGAGACAGGTATATCAGGTTCCTGTCAGCACACCCTTCTGGACATCCACAACAGTGTTTGTATATGGTAATTGCTTCTGGGAGGGATCTTCAGGTGGAGTGGTCTCTGGATGGTTTCTCCTCTAGTTTCTGCCCTACACATTGTCTCATATTTGCTCCTGTGAGTATTTGTTACTCCTTATATGAAGGACCAAAGCACCTATACATTGATTTTTCTTTTTCTTGGGCTCCATGTGGTCTGTGAGTTATGTCTTGGGTATTATGAGATTTGAGGCTAATATCTACTCATCAACGAGTGCATACCCATGTGTGTTTTTTTGTGATTGGGTTACCTCACTCAGGATGATATTTTCTAGTTCCATACATGTGCTTAAGAATTTCATGAATTCATTGTTTTTAATAGCTGAGTAGTACTCTATTGTGTAAATGCACCACATTTTCTGTATCCATTCCTCTGTTTAAGGACATCTGGGTTCTTTCCAGCTTCTGGCTATTGTAAATAAGGCTACTATAAACATAGTGGAGCATGGTCTTTGTTAAATGTTGGAGCATGTTTTGGGTGTGTGCCCAGGGGTGGTATTGCTGGATCCACAGGTAATATTATGTACAATTTTCTGAGGAACTGCCAGATTGATTTCCAGAGTTGTTGTACAAGTTTACAATCCCACCAACAATGGAGAAGTTTTTCTCTTTCTCCACATCCTTGCCAGCATCTGTTGTCACCTAAGTTTGTGATTTTAGCCATTCTGACTGGTGTGAGGTGGAATCTCAGGGTTGTTTTGATTTGCATTTCCCTGATGACTAAAATGTAGAACATTCTTTAGGTACTTCATGACCATTCCATATTCCTCAGTTGAAAATTCTTTGTTGAACTCTGTATCCCATTTTTTAATAGGGTTATTTGATTGTCTGGAGTCTAATTTCTTGAGTTCTTTGTAAATTTTGGATATTAGCCTTCTATTAGATATAGGATTGGTAAAGATCTTTTCCCAATCTATTGGTGGCCATTTTGTCTTATTGGCAGTGTCCCTTGTCTTACAGAAGCTTTGCAATTTTATTGGTCAATTCTTGATCTTAGAGCATAAGCCATTAGTGTTCTGTTTAGGAACTTTCCCCCTGTGCCCTTATGTTTGAGGCTCTTCCCTACTTTTTGTTCTATTAGGTTCAGTGTGTCCAGTATTATATGGAAGTCCTTGATCCACATGGACTTGAGTTTTGTAGGAGATAAGAATTATCGATTTGCATTTTCCTACATGCTGACCTTCAGTTAAACTAGCTCCACCTGTTGAAAATGCTGTATTTTTTCCACTGTATGGTTTTAGCTCCTTTGCCAAAGTTCAAGTGACTATAGGTAAGTGGGTTCTTTTCTGGGTCTTTGATTGTATTCCATTCATCTTCTTGCCTATCTCTGTACCAATACCATGTAGTTATTGTCACTACTACTCCATAGTACAGCTTGAGGTCAGGGATGGTGATTCTCCCAGAAGTTCTTTTATCATTGAGAATAGGTTTTGCTATCCTGGGCTTTTTGTTATTCCAAATGATTTTGAAAATTGCTCTTTCTATCTCTGTGAAAAACTAAGTTGGAATTTTGATGGGGATTGCATTAAATCTGTAGATTACTCTTGGCAAGATGGCCATTTTTACTATATTAATCCTGCCAATCCATGAGCATGGTAGATATTTCCATCTTCTGAGATCTTCTTTGATTTCTTTCTTTAGGGACTTGAAGTTCTTGTCATACAGATCTGCCGCTTGCTTCATTAGATTCAAACCAAGGTATGCTATATTATTTGTGACTATTGTGAAGGGTGTCATTTTCCTAATTTCTTTTTCATCCTGCTTATCCTTCAAGTAGAGGAAGGCCACTGGTTTCTTTGAATTAATTTTATATCCAGCCACTTTGCTGAAGTTGTTTATCAGGGTTAGGAATTCTCTGGTGGAGGTTTTGGGGTCACTTAAGTATACTATTATGTCATCTCCAAATAGTGAAATTTTGACTTCTTCCTTTCCTATTTGTGTTACTTTTACTTTCTTTTGTTGTCTAATTGCTCTGGCTAGGACATGCAGTACTATATTGAATAAGTAGGGAGAGAGTGGGCAGCCTTGTCTAGTCCCTGATCTTAATGGGATTGCTTCAAGTTTCTCTCTATTTAGTTTGATGTTGGTTACTTGTTTGCTATATATTGCTTTTGCTATTTTTAAGTATGGGCCTTGGATTCCTGTTCTTTCCCAGACTTTTACCATGAAGGGGTGTTGAATTTTGTCAAATGCTTTTACAGCATATAGTGAGATAATCATGTGTATTTTTCTATGAGTTTGTTTATAGAGTGGATTATGTTGATGGATTTCCATATATTGAACCAATCCTGCATTCCTGGGATAAAGCCTACTTGATCATGATGGATGATTGTTTTGATGTGTTCTTGGATTAGGTTTGTGAGAATTTTATTGAGTATTTTTGCATCGATATTCATAAGGGAGATTGGTCTGACATTCTCTTTTATTGTTCCGTCTTTGTGTGGTTTTGGTATGAGCGTCAATTGTGGCTTCATAAAACAAATGGTAGTGTTCCTTCTGTTTCTATTTTATGGAAAAGTTTGTAGAGAAATGGTATTAGGTTTTCTTGGAAGGTCTAATAGAATTCTTCACTAAAACCAACTGGTCCTGGGCTTTTTTTATTAGGGAGACTTTTAATGACTGCTGCTATATCTTAAGTGGTTAAAGGACTATTTAGATGGATTACCTCATCCTAATTTAACTTTGGTGTCTCCTGTCTGTCTAGAAAATTGTCCATTTCATCCATATTTTCCAGCTATGTTGAGTATAGGCTTTTGTAGTAGGATGTGATGATTTTTCGATTTTCCTCAGTTTCTGTTGCTATGTTTCCCTTTTAAGTTCTGATTTTATTAATTTGAATACTATTTCTGTGCCCTCTGGTTAGTCTGGCTATGAGTTTATCTATCTTATTGATTGTCTTAAAGAACCAGCCCTTGTTTTGGTTGATTCTTTGTATAGTTCTTTTTGTTTCTACTTGGTTGATTCCTGCCCTGAGTTTGATTATTTCCTGATATCTACTAATTTGGGTGCATTTGCTTCCTTTTGTTCTAGAGCTTTCAGGTGTGCTGTCAAGCTGCTAGTGTGTGCTATCTCCAGTTTCTTTTTATAGGCACTTAGAGCTGTAAGTTTTTCTCTTAGCACTGCTTTCATTGTGTCCCACAAGTTTTGGTATGATGTGTCCTCATTTTTATTAAATTCTCGGAAGTCTTTAATTTCTTTATTTCTTTCCTGACCAAGTTATCATTGAGTAGAGGATTGTTCAGTTTTCATGCATATGTGGGATTTCCATTGATTTTATCATTATTGAAGACCAGCTTTAACCTGTGGTGATCTGATAGAATGCATGGGATTATTTCAATCTTTTTGTGTCTATTGAGGCCTGTTTTGTGACCAATTATATGGTCAGTTTTGGAGAATGTACCATTAGATGCTTAGAAGAAGGTATAATCTTTTAGGATGAAATGCTCTATAAATATCTGCTAAATCCATTTGGTTTATAACTTCTGTTAGTTTTACTGTATCTCTTTTTAGTTTCTGTTTCCGTGATCTGTCCTTTGATGAGAGTGGGGTGTTGAAGTCTCCCACTATTATTGTGTGAGGTGCAATGTGTGCTTTTAGCTTTAGTAAAGTTTCTTGTATGAATCTGGGTGCCCTTGCATTCGGTGCATAAATGTTCAGAATTGAGATTTCATCTTGGTTGATTCTTCCTTTGATGAGTATGAAGTGTCCATTCTTATTTTTCTTGATAACTTTTGGTTGAAAGTCAATTTTATTTGATATTAGAATGGTTACTCCTGCTTGTTTCTTGGGACCATTTGCTTGGAAAATTGTTTCCCAGCCTTTTATTCTGAAGTAGTGTCTGTCTTTGTCACTGAGGTGCATTTTCTGAATGCAGCAAAATGTTGGGTCCTGTTTACATATCCAGTCCATTAGTTTATGTCTTTTTATTGGGGATTTGAGTCTATTGATGTTAAGAGATATTAAGAAAAAGTCCTTGTTGCTTCCTGTTTTTTTTTGTTGTTGTTGGTGGTGGTTTTTTTTGTTTTTTTGTTTTTTTGTTATTAGAGGTGGAGTTCTGTTTTTGTGGCTATCTTCTTTTGGGTTTGTTGAAAGATTACTTTCTTGCTTTTTCTTGGGTATAATTTCCCTCCTTGTGTTGGTAGTTTCCCTCTATTATCCTTTGAAGGGCTGAATTTGTAGAAAGATATTGTGTTAATTTGGTTTTGTCATGGAATATCTTAGTTCCTCCATCTATGGTAATTGAGAGTTTTGCTGGGTATAGTAGCCTGGGCTATCGTTTGTGTTCTCTTAGAGTCTGTATGACATCTGTCCAGGATCTTTTGGCTTTTATAGTCTCTGGTGAGAAATCTGGTGTAGGTCCGTTTTGTCTGCTTTTGTACGTTACTTGACATTTATCCCTTACTGCTTTTAAGATTCTTTCTTTGTTTTGTGCGTTTGGTGTTTTGATTATTATGGGGTAGTGTACATTTCTTTTCTGATATAGTCTATTTGGAGTTCTCTAGACATTTTTCTATGTTCATTGGCATCTCTTTCTTTAGGTTAGGGAAGTTTTCTTTTATAATTTTGTTGAAGATTTTTACTGGCCCTTTGAGTTGGGAACCTTCACTTTCTTCTATACCTGTTATCCTTAGATTTGGTCTTCTCTTTGTGCCTGTATTTCTTGGATGTTTTGGGTTCATAGTTTTTTTGCATTTTGTATTTTCTTTGACAGTTGTGTCATTGTTTTCTATGGTATCTTCTGCACCTAAGATTCTCTCTTTTATCTCTTGTATTCTCTTGGTGATGCTTGCATCCATGACTCATGATCTCTTTTCTAGGTTTTCTATCTCCAGGTTAGTCTTCCTTTGAGATTTCTTTATTGTTTTTACTTCCATTTTTATGTCCTGAATTGTTTTATTCAATTTCTTCACCTGTTTGGTTGTGTTTTCTTGTAATACTTTAAGGGATTTTTGTGTTTCCTGTTTAAGGGCTTCTACCTGTTTACTTGTGTTCTTCTGTATTTCTTTGAGGGAGTTATCCATGTCCTTCTTAAAGTCTTCTATCATCATCATGAGCAATGATTTTAGATCTGAATCTTGCTTTTCTGGTATTCAGGACTTGCTCTGGTGGGAGAACTAGCTTCTGATGATGCCAAGTAACCTTGGTTTCTGTTGCTTTTGTTCTTGTGCTTGCTTTTCACCATCTGGTTATATCTAGTGCTACTTTCATTCACTATCTCTGACTGGAACCTGTTTGTCCTGTTATCTTGGCTGTGTCAGAACTCCTCAGAGTACAGTTGTCTCTGTGATCTTGTGATCCTGAGACCCTGGTTGTGATAGCTCCTAGGAGTCAGGCTGCTTCTGGGCTCCTAAAATCCTGGTGTGCCCAAGCTCCTGAGATCCTGTGATACTATTATCCTATGGTCCTATGTGTTAGAGTTCCTGGGAGTCCAGCCTCCTCTGGGTTTTGGAGGATTAGGGATACTCCAAGTGCAGGCACAGACAGGAAGAGTACTGTGCCTTTGGCCTTGAGAGAGTTTGTGGGTTCCAATGGGTCCCAAATTACCCCCTGTTTGGGGGGTGTGGGTCAATTGTGACTTACTCATCTACACTTCTGGGAGTATTAGAACTTCTGTGAGTCCAGCTTCCTCTGAGTTTTGGGGGGTTGAGTGCAGAGCTGAAGCCTTGAGGCTGCTCTAGGCACAGGCTCAGGCAAGAAGGGCTAATCTTTCTTTCGTTAAGTTCTACACTGTACCCTTGATATTACCTTGATAAAAGCATTTGGCCACTAGATATTAATCAGCTTTCATTCAGAGTGTTTCATGTCCCTGCTAGCAGAGGAGAGGTAGAGACAGGATCATCACTGAAAAGTGCATGTCTACTAGCCTGGAGTATGGAACAGTGAATGACAGAAAAGACCCTGTATTAAAACATTGGTAGATCAGTAAAGAACAGACATGTTGAATTCTGACCTTTGTATATGTACTGTGGCATGCAGGCATATCAGCTCACATGGGCACATGCACAACTGTGCATACATACATCACACATGCAGAAGTAGCAGTCAAAGTTTCTTTATTTAAGCTATATATTTATCAATTTATATAAATTCTCTTTTTTTAAAGGTGGTTTCTTGTAATCCAGTTTGACTTTGAAATTCCTAGGTAGGTAAGAGAGATTTTGAATGTCTGATATTCTTTAACCACCTCTCAAGTATTTAACTGACACATATCTAACATTCAGTTTATGTGGTATTGGGGATCTAGCAGAGGACTATAAGTATTTGAGGCAAGGATTGTATCAATTGGGTTATTTTCATAAGCTAGTATCTTATCTTAGATTAATAATTTGTTTACACACCCATGCACATACATTCATACATGCAATCTTCTTTGTGCACAGGAGAATGAGTAGAGGGTGGTTAAACTACTTTTCTAAATGTATTCATGGGTCACATTGGATGCTACAATGTATAGTGTAGGTTACTGTCACCAAGGAGACTTCACAAATGCCTATGAGAAAATCATTCATTCATTCATTCATTTCTTTCAAAAATATGTGTTGAATATTTTTTATATGCTAGAAGAAATTGGGTGAACACTGTAGATAGGTTAAGGAAAGTGAATTCCTTAGGAAATTTAGATTTCAGTGGAGGAGCCACTAGAGAATGAATACCTAACATGGCAAGTAGAGTAGAAAACATTACATTGACACAGATGCCAGTGCAGAACCAAGATTGACTTTCACCACCATGCTACTGAAATCAAGGTCAGACCTGTTGATTCCCCATGAAGCACAATTCCTTTGATTTGAGGTTATACTAGCTAGAAAAGCAAGTCTTCTGCTCCACAGTCTTCTGACAGTTACTGTTGAGATGCATGAGGAAGCTACACTCTGTGATCTCATTTATAATTAATTTTGTATTTTATGTCACACTTTCCAAGTATATTTCTTAAAATAAAATACAATTACATCACTTCCCTCTTTCTCCTTCCTCTGACCCTTCAATGCCCTCAATTCACTTTTTTTCAAACTGACCACATTTCTCTTTTATTTTTGTTGTTATTTATATTTAAGTACATAAATATGAAATATAATATACTGAATTAACATAGTAATGCTTCTATATATACAATTTCAACTGATAAATTTGACTTGGATAATACATTAGGGGTTTCAGTCATTGGAAAGATTATTTCTTTCTCTACAAGCAGCCTGATCATCAGGAGGCAAATTATACCTGATATTAAAAACATAGCCAGATACCAGATTATGCATCTTAGAGAATTTCCTACTGTACCTTTCCTAGATGTGCATAATTCCTAATTATGCATTCTAAAAGTTATCCTTATAAATGCCAGAAAGGTGGTCCTGCACCTCACTTGGATAGCACAATAGAGTTGGCCCTGGTGGCAAAAACATGGGTGAGCTACGTTAAATCATGAGAGCAGGCAAGCTGACCCTCCCTCTTTCTGTCTTCAGCATTTGGTAAGATTGCTGGGGCAGTGCTGGACAGCTGACCCTGGTGATGTGACTATAAAAGAGGTGGCAGACTGACCAGGCCAACTACCACCCAGGCCTAGATCCATGGTTTGATTTTTCCTACCTACCCCAGCAACTAACATATCTATAAACCGTTGTAGCAAGTGAAGAGACCAGTCCTGCAGATCGAAAGCAACAGGATCTCCATGACACAGGGCAACAACAAGATAGCCAAAAAGATACCCAGTGAGGATCCATAACAGAAGCCAGAGGCTTCGAACCAGATGAATGACTCATTGCAATGAACATTTGCAAGTAAAAGTGTGGACTGTATGACACCATGTGACACAGAAAAGCTTCCCCAAGTGTGTGTGTGTGTGTGTGTGTGTGTGTGTGTGTATTTCAGGAAGCTTGTAAGGATGAAGGGTAATACGAAGAGGTGGGGACATGAGTGGGATTGGGGTGCACAATGTGAAATTCACAATCAATAAAATGTTAAAAAATTTTAAATGTCATCTTGGTGGATTTTTTATAAAAGGAGGATTTAGTGCCCTTGTGTATTTCTTCTGATTATTTTTGGCTTAAAAACTATTTTGTCAGCTGTTAGAGTAGCTACACCGGCCTACTTCTTAAGTTGGTTTGCTTGAAATATCTTTTCAGCCCTTTAACCTAAGGTAATGTCTCTCCTAGGTATTGAGGTGTAATTTTTTATATTTTGATGTGACAGAATTGATCCTGTTTTTCATTCATTCTATGTCGTGTGTGTGTGTGTGTGTGTGTGTGTGTGTGTGTGTGTGTGTGTAGAGTGAGACCTTTGATGTGGAGTGGTGAGCTATGAGAGATAGCCAGGTGCCTGGTTGAATGAGCTTTGAGCCCAAGAGAACCCCCTAGGATGGAAGGTGTTCTGCTTTGTTCCTGGGCCCTGGCTCTCTCAGCTTCATCCATCCACAGCCCCTCCCACAGAGAGAGGTCTATGGCCATCAGTCATGTAGGAATGAATAGTGCCTCAGGCTCTCCCACATGTAGATGAGGCATCCCCAAGCTCTCAGACCAAGCCAATAGGGGTTACCTGCTGCCAAACCTTAACCCACCCCAAACTGTATATATTTAGCCTAACTCAGAAGTAAAGGTGTGCGAGAATCAAGAGCTTCTGTCATGGACCCTCTCCTCTTTGTCAGCTAGCTGGTGTCTCACTGGGGCACCTCACCAGCTCAGCAAGAGCTGTAACACTGGGAAAGAGATCCGCTCTTTTCCCTGCTAGCTGGCTGGCACCTCCTGGCTCAGCAAAGAGCTGTAACACTTCTGAAGACACAAGGTCTCCTGAAATGCCTTTGGGATTCTCCCCTCTCCGTTGAGACATGGTTGGAGGCAGTGACAGAGGCAGCGGCAGCAGCTGTTTGCACCCTGTCCTCAGCCAAACCAGAGATTCTCTTGGGACCCTCTCCGGAGCCAGTTCCCACAAAGAAACCCAGTTCAAAGGCTCAGAAGTTATTTTCATCAAAATTATAGAAGAAAATTTTCCTAATGTAATAAAAGGCACAAAAAACATACAAAACACCAAATATACTGATTTAGAAAAGAAATTCCAATCCAAACCCAATAATCAAAACACAAAGTGTACAGAACAAAGAAAAAATATTAAAAGCAGTAAGCATAAAGAACAAGTAACATATAAAGGCAGACCAAATAGAATTATACCTGATTTGTCAATGGAGACTCTAAAAGTCTGAATGGTCTAGATAGATGTTGTAGAGGATCTAAGATACCACAAATACCAGACAAGACTACTATATCCAGCAAAATTGTCAATCAACATAGATGGAGAAAGCAAGATACTCCATGATGAAACAATATCTGTCTACAAACCCAGCCATACAGATGTGCTAGAAAAAAAAGGGCTAACCCAAAAAGGTTAACTGCAACCATGAAAACATAGGAAATAAATAATAATATTATACTAGAAAAATCACAAGAAGAGATGCATTCATATGTTACCACCACCACCAGAAGCATCAACCACAGGAACAACAAAACAACAGACATTAACAATAATTGATCATTAGTGGCTCTCAAAGTGTAGGATTGTGAAGGGATGATTTGGTCTTCCTGGTAGAGCACTGGGTTTGAGATAGCCGGAGACCCAACAGGTGACCATGGCCTGTGAGGGACATGGCCTGTGAGGGACTGCATGTATCTCCCCACACCCCCTGATTCCAGACTCCTCCATGCGGCCTACATCCACATTAACCTGTGTCTTGAAGACACATTTGGCTCAGAGTAGCTCCTCCCAGAGAGGTTTTGCATCACCATCTACAGCTATAGGTAGAGGGCATGACTAACAGACTTCAGCCTCGAGAGATTTCCGAGTTCTTGAATTATCTAAAGGCCAGGGGATGTAGCTCAATTAAGTTATTCCTCCCCAGTCCCTCCTCTTCCCCCATCCCTATTTAATCCAGCTCCCCCTGGCTTTTACGGGGTGGGGGGCACATCCAGACCCAACGACTACACCATGAGCAATAAACTTCTTGAAAATCTATGGACTTTTTGTCTCATCGGGGCCTGCTGTCGCCTAAGCTTCCAGCCTTTGAAACTTCAGACTTTCTTCAGTATGTGGGACCTGCCAGCATGGAAACCCCCAGGGACTCCGCTGCCACCACCGTGGGTCCAGGGACCCCACTCCGTGCATTTTTAACCCCACATTTTTTCTCCTGCTTCCATTCCTTATTCTTAGATTTGATCTTTTCATACTGCTCCAGATTCTCTGTTTTTTTTTTTCAGGAATTTTCTACATTTAACTTTTCTTTGACTAATGCATCTACTTTTTTTCTATGATACCTTCAGTACCTAAGATTCTGTCTTCCATCTCTTGTAATCTGTTGGTGACACTTGCCTCTATAGTTCCTATTAAACTGCCTAAATTTTTTATTTCCATAATTCCTTCAGTTTGAATTATTTTTTATTGATTCAATTTCAACTTTTGGGTCTTGAGCCCACTTCCCTCTCAGGAATAGAATGTGGATTAGCAGAGAGTGCCTACTGCAGTTACCTACCAGGATAAAACAAAGAGCAAGGGAAAAGAGTTTAGGAGGAGAAGGTCTACGAGATCCAGAGAAGATGAGGGCTGGGGTGGGGTAAAAAAGGCTTCAGCAGTTGTTCTATTGCAGAGCTAGGGAGGAGTCTCTGAAATTGCATTTGAAGAAGAGCAGGGAGCAGTGTAGGTCTTCAATTAGCTAACATGTTTCTCTGGCCTGCTCATCTGTTATGTTCCTAGACAATGCCTGCTGGTGTTTGACATTGGGTTAATAGAATGAGTTGGGAAAAATTGTGGATGTGGTCAGGAAGAAAAAGAAAACCTCAGCAGATATTATGCAATAAACCTGGGGAAGAGTTTAGGGGATTGGATTTGAAGGAACAAAAGGAGAGGCGAAGACCTGCTCTTGGCCTGTTTGTTTCCCTGGTAGAAGAGATGACGTGTTACTCTTTTGGATAAAATGTATTTATACAATAGATGTGCAAATGCAAAAGGGTAAAGTAAAGCAGAAATTATTTTAAATCTCAAAATTGTTCAGGTTCAGGAAAAACATTTCTAAGATTGTGACAATATTGATATTATGTGTAAAATGGTAAGAAATTCCAGTTTTAGAAATATCAAAAATCAATTGTTTAAAAGATGCAGCAAACATACATAGTA
This sequence comes from Rhabdomys pumilio, assembly GCA_030674055.1. Taxonomy (NCBI): domain Eukaryota; kingdom Metazoa; phylum Chordata; class Mammalia; order Rodentia; family Muridae; genus Rhabdomys; species Rhabdomys pumilio. The sequence goes on along the minus strand of JANHMN010000003.1, from coordinate 97,338,243 downwards.
TTTTTAAAGATTGAAACAATCAGGATACCTGAATCCCTGTATCCACAGGAATGAGATAAATCCAATTAATATCAATAAAATATCATGTAGGGCCTCCTTTAGGTATTCATTTAACAAACTGCTAAAAAGGAAAGATTAGTAAATAAAGGAGACTTTGATTGATCTCTTGAGTTGGCTGCATAAGATACCACTAAGTAATTCTGTTGACGGTGCAGCTTTTCAACCATTCACACATCTGCCTTCGTTTCTTTGATTTATATAAAGTGGGAGGTCATTTTTCTCAGGTTATGATCATGTTAGGGTGGGCAGTGACCCATGGCTCGGAGGCAGAGGCAGATAGATCTCTGTGAATTTGAGATCAGTCTGGTTTATAGAATGAATTTCAGGAAGGCCAGAGCTACAAAAAGAAACTCTGTTTGCAAAACAAAACAAAACAGAAACAAAAACTCAGATGACAATATTATTCTCATTCAAAAGATTCCACATGATTCTGTATTTTCAAATCTACAAAGTGCATTCAGAACACAGAACTTATGTGAGAGATTTTTGCTCAAAGCTGTGGAAATTGTTGGTCAATGAAAGGGATAAATGCAGAGAAAATTGCTAACTATTCCTATTTTAGTTAACCTAGTGTTTTTATGATAATGTTCTTGATAGTAAGATTAAGAAGGCTTGTATAAAATATCAATATAGTTGTAAATTTCCATAATATGCTGTATGTTTGCTACATAGTGGTTACAGTCCATGTCAAACATCAAGAAGCACTTAACTGACCCAAGTATCACTACAGAACAGAATTGGGCTACACAGCCAGTCACAGGGATGAATGTTTCCTTCCTGGAAAAGACCCCCAGCATGATCGGTGTAACAGAGCTGTAATAAACTAGTGTCTAGAAATGCCAAGTGGCTGAGGAAATGGTACATGAGGGTATAAAGCTGGGGGCTGCTTCTGATTAGCATGGTTATGCTCACATTGACAATCAAGGTGAAAGAGCAGATTTTTAGAAACAGCAAATGGCATGAACTGCAAAATCCTTTACTAATCTCCTCTCAGTGAACTCTATTATGTATTTTTGAGGTTCTATCTATGTCAAGAATACTTGCTAAACATCTTAACAGTGTTGAAAATGCCAGAAGCAAACAAGGGCATAATGCAGTGGAAAGATTTTTATCTCAAAATTGAAATCTGTCTGTAAACAATGTGCTTTTTATACATCTTTAAATTATACCAACTTTATTGTTAAATTTAATTTTAAAATTGTAGTTATTGAGAAATTTACATATAATAGTAGGAGACAATTTATTACCGAGATCCTATGTGTACTTTTTATTATATTTCTTCACCTCTTAGTACAATGTCACAACCAGTATAGTGACAGAAATTAGAGGTACAGTCAAGCCACAGGATATGTCTGTCAACATTCAGATTGCTCAGGCTGCAAGTTAAGACCACAGAAATCTTTCTTTCTTATTAATTGTCTCCTTCATCTGTCTCTGACAACAGATAATTTCCTCCCCATCTTTTACTTCTGCCATTTCAGAGGCTTTGTAGCACCCTTTTATGTATGTACATAGTAATCTTCTATATTCTGTGCTCTGCACTGTCAAATATTCATGTGACAGTTCTTATATTCTTTAATTAATGTTTATAGTGCCATTGGTTCCCATTTTACTTCTGACTTTATAATTATTCTTTTGACTTATCCTGTGACAGTATTGGTACGAGCCATTTGTTTTTCAAAATCTAATCAAATTGAGACTTCTCTCAACCCCTCATATTGACCTAGGAAGTAAAAAGATACTAAAATGAAGAAGTTCAACTTTAGGAAAGGTTACTTTGGAGAGAAAATACCTTTGTGACAAGACTTTTTACTAGTACTGAAAAGATTAGAGCTTTTGAGATTCTCACTAGGAGAAAGTGCTTGTTACTAAAATCTAAGGACTTGATTTTCCTTCCCCTAACCTGCAGCAAAGCTTGCTGTGATAGTGTGCATCCATATTCCCAGTGCTTCTATAATGAGACAAGAGCACAGGCAGGATAATCTTCTGAAAGTATGATGACATTATGTGGACTATAAAGTGGGACAGAAATAAGTAGAGTCTCAAAAGAAGTTTGTAGGATAGACTCCTAGAATATTCCCCTTTGAAATCTGTATCTGTCACACACCACATCTCTACACACACACACACACACACACACACACACACACACACACACACACACTCCAAACCAAAGAACAGAACAATAGAGTAACAATGGAAAGGAAAATGTTATATCCTCATTATATTTTAGTGGTTATTGTCACTAAACCATCTTTCAGAGCAATTTTCTCCCTAACAGAAATTATCTATTGTCAGAGATAGATGAAGGAGACAATTGATAAGAAAGAAAGATTTCTGTGGTTTTAACCTGCAGCCTGAGCAAGCTTAATGTTGATAGACATGGCCTGTGGCTTGACTGGATGAGTCCTTTGTCTTTGGCCAGCTCTTGTATACTTCTGTCTTTAATTTCAAAAATTTAATCTATGGCCTGCTCTGTGTTTATTTAATCAAATGTTGAGCTTTTCTAAATCAGTAATTACAAGGATCTGGAGGTTCATCTCAGTGATGGCCTTTGTTTTTTTCTCTTAATTTGCAATAGAATGATGTTAACTGTATGATGCCTCCTGCTTACTGTTTTACTGGACATTTTATTTTTCACTTTTTTTTTTTACTGATGTTGGAATGTTTCCTTACATTGTTTCTTTCGCTGCTTGCTCATCATCTCATTGTAGTTGTTTTTCTTTCTGTACCAACAGTTGCTGTGGTAAAATTCTGACTGAAACCAAATTGGAGTGGAAAGGTTTTATCTGGTTTATGCTTCAATGTCACTTTTCATCTTTGAGTTTCTACCTCAAAGATGGAAAGGTAGAAACTCAAAGATGGAAACTGGAGTCAGAAATTGCTTCAGTTTAAATAAAGGGTGTTTATTGGCTTGCTCTCTGTGGCTTGTTTAGTTGCTTTCTTATAACATATAAGACCATCTGGCCAGAAGTGACAGTATACACAATGAACTGGGCCTTCCCCCATTTATCATTAAGCTGAAATGCTTTACAGAAGTATTCACAGGCTAGTCTGATGGAGGCATTTTCTCAAAAGCAAAGCCCTCTTCCCAGATAGCTATAGTTGATCTCAAGTTGACAAAATTTCTAACCACATATCATGTCACTCAGCTGCTGTATGATAGTGGAGCTCATTTCCCCAATTTATTTGCTGACCCCAAATAGAAAGTAGAATAGTGTGAGTCAGCTTCTCACCACATCAAACCACTGAAAATGGATGAGTGGGAGGGTGTTACTTCTTCATCTGTGTTTGCATAAATTATGGCAAATGTTGTCCCAGGAGCTTCTGTTGGGCTCCAGCCACAGTTTCACTATTTCTTCCTAATGGCTTTGGCATCTGTGTATTCTTGGGCTTTGGAAGCTCTTCAATATCGTTAGTAAATGAAATCCTAAAATTAAAGAGACTCACTGCTGTGTTATCGCACTAGTTCTGAGGTACCCAAGCACTTCCTCTCCTTTCCTTTGTTAATGTGCCATAATTCCTTTTAGAAATAATGTGTAGCAAAACTCTCATTAACTTAAAATTCTCATTAATTTTAAAAGGCTGTTAGCTTAATAAAATCAAGTATGATAGTTTAGAAGTAGAGGCCATCATATTGATAATTGAAAGAGCTTACTAAGAACAATTTGTCACCTCATAGCTGATTTTTGATCCTGTCTAGCTGACAATCTGAACTACTATGATGGTATTTCAGCAATTTCTAAGACATAGTAAGTAATGTAAATCTTTGAAGATTTTGAGAAAGAAACTGGCTGATGTATGAAGAGTAAATTAGTAGAGAGTAAGGACAGAAGTAAAACGTTTTTAGGATTGTCTAGACTTGCCAATATAAAAAGAATACACACACAGATAAACACATATAAGCATACTCACATGTTCAGTAACATAGCTTTATATAGGAAGCACTGGAATTAGAATATGAACCCCAGGTAGATTGAATTCTGTTTACTCTGTATATTTATCTGTACAGTGCCCTGTACACTATGTGTTAAGACTGACGATAAAGTGAAGAGCATGTGTTCATTTGGGAGATGTAGCAGGTCAGCTTTTTGTTACCAACAGGAGACCCTCGTTTATGGATATGGGTCATCCAAAATACCAGTTACCTGAATACATTAGACCAATTTTTATAGCAAGAAGTAAAATTTCTTTCAAGAACATGGAGATATAAGAACTCATACAAAATTATACATGGGAAGACCATTGAGAAACATTAAATACTTTAAACATTTAGCAATTAAACAATGCTTTACTATCAGTACACTGTACTATCAGTCTAATCACTAGCTACTATGTGAATACTATTTATCATAAAATTAGAATGTGCTTATTCACACACTCATCAAATCCTTTCCTAACATGAAGATGTTTTCTAGATAGAGTACAATGGAAGGAAATAATGTGATTGCCCACAGATTCCAAGGGATGAATATTCAACCTCAAATATTATTTTTATTCATGTTAACCCAGCTAGAAGCAGGCTGACTCTCACATGTTAAGAATTCCAGCCCTATATTCTGTTTTTCTATGGTGCCCAGAGCCTGTGATGTTAGAGGATTTTACCAGTAAACAAAGTCTACACTTGTCATGAAATCATCAACCTATGTTGAGAGATGCCCCCCACCCCCAAAATAAAAGTCTTGGGAATAGAAAAGTTTCAGCTTCCCAGGGAAGCAGATTGGGCTCTTCAGAGGGAGCTATCAACAATGGATGTTAATTATTAATCGCTCTGACAATGGGAGGGTAAGCTTGGAGCTGAGTCAGTTCCTGGAATTTCTACCAGGCCTCATCAAATACAGTAAAACTAATATAACAGTCCATCAAAAGCTGACCCATATAACTTCCCCTGAACCCACCAATGAGGTTTTAAATTACCTAACCCTAGCTAAAAATTTTCTGGTTATTTATAAAAAGACCTGTGCACCTTTGTCTGGGGTTGTTATTTTGATAAATGGTTGACCTCTTCATGTTGGTAATTTCTGCAGAATAAATGCTCTTTGCCTCTGCATACCATTTGATTCTGGGGTCTTCATTCAATGGTTCTTGGATTTTAATATTTGGGTGCTCATCGAGTGGGATTGCTGAAGACACCAGACATGATAGTAGAACGTTTTTAGGGGTGCAATTGGCTCTACACCTATCAGAGCTGAGGCCCTCTGTGTTTTTGTCACTTGTCCTGTCTTGTTCGGGGTCTGTTCTGTTCAGTGTAGGGTAAGCGTTTTATTTCTCCTTCTCTGTTTCTTTGGCTGATACAACCTGGAGGCTACCAGAGGCAGGGCAGATGTGCCACAGATTTCCACCTGGTGGATTGGTTCCGCTTCTGAACTCCCTATGGTAGAGATAAAAAGCTCCCATTTGTATGATTTGCACCGTATTTTGGTAGAGGATGACTGGATGGACTGTTGTAGTAGGCTGGCCTGAAAGCAGAAGAAGGCACCATCTCCCAAGCTTTCCCAGTGGTAGTGGGAGCCAGAGAATTCTGGCCAAATCCAGGGTTTGGTGGAGGCGAATGGGTTTTTCCTGATAGATCAGACCTATTGCACAGGAGAGGCTTCCAGTAGCTTCATTTGGTTTCCTTTTCAAACTCCTATCGACTTATTGTGTGTTTTATGTGCTTGTAGACTTTGTTCTGCCCTATAACCTTGAGAGACACCATGCTGCAGCCAGCCAGCTCCACTCCACTGGATCTAGTCTACACTTAAGTAATTCAGATGCCTGGAAGAGAATCTGAATTCTAACTCTACCTAATTTACCTAGTTAATTTACCTTGGGTAAATTAACTTCTTTTGCAGGAACAGATGGCCAGTAGGTCTACAAACTCTTTTAATTTTATCTTATCTCCGGCACTGTGGAATATCAGGGTCCCTGTGATGAGACACCTTGGTCTGGAGAAAAAGGCTTAAAACTTTATCTACCGATTGTTCATCCCTTTGACTTAGTTTTAATTCATTTCAATGATTCTTTTAAAAGGAAAAAAATAAAGTGAATCAGGAAAACAAAACTGATAAAGTGGAGTTGCCCTTGGACTTTTGCCAACTGCCTGGATCAAGGTGGCAGCACTCCAGAGGCTCTGTGCAGGCTGCTCTTAAAAGGTCCATCAGCTTCTCAGATGCTTTAATAAGAAAGCAGCATGGCCAATTTTGCTACAAAACATCTATGCCCACGAGAATTAGATTCAACAGGTAGCAAGGAGCTCCTCCCTTAAAATTATAGCTAAAAAAATAAAGAAAAAATTGTCTGTTTTAAATGTATACATGTATGTGGTTACTGCATATTATTTCTGATCAGTCTCAAATATATAAGGTTACTGTGTTTTGCATGTCTTAGTTATAAAACATTGATTTATAATTTATGATATATGGTTAGTAATCTATAATATTATTAATAAAATGTTGGTTTAAAACAACTTAAGTTTAAAACCATTCTGGGCCAGAACATATGGTTATGAGCCATCCAGGATCTCAGGAGAAACCTTTGAGTTGGGATAATGTATTATGCAATTTCTGTCCTAAAAATCAAACTTATAAAAGGTAGGATTGAAAACTGGATCTTTGATGAGGTTTTGAAGATGCACATCCATGCACTCATATGTGAGGTCTTTCCTTGCTAGCTGTCAAGCTTTATGGCACAAAGGTAATGCTCTTGGTATTGATTTTATAGACACGGAATTGTTTAAACTGTTAAAAATTTGGTTTGTTTTCTAGAGATTATATATATATATATATATATATATATATATATATATATGTATGTGTGTGTGTGTGTCTGTGTTTGTGTGTGTGTCTATGTGTCTGTGTGTGCATCTGTGTGTGTCTGTGTGTATCTGTGTGTCTGTGTATGTGTGTATAAACTATGATATGAAACATAAAATGTATTAGATAATTGAAATGTCTTTGTTGGTGTACAATGGTTACAGGAGAAAAAATTTTATTGGATATTTTATTTATTTACATTTCAAATGTTATCTGTTTTCCTAGTTTCCCCCCTGGAAACCCCTTATCCCATCCTCCTTCCTATGAGGGTGCTCCCCCATTGATGCACCTACCCACTACTGCCTCCCCTGCATTGAGGCATAAGAGCAAGGGCCTCTCCTCCCATTGATGTCTGACAAGGCCATCTTCTGCAACATATTCAACTCAAGTCATGGGTCCCTGAATGTGTATTCTTTGGTTGGTGGTTTAGTCCCTGAGAGCTCTGGGGTGTCTGGTTGGTTGATATTGTTGTTCTTCCCATGGGTTACAAACCTCTTCTGAAAAAATTTTAATAAAAATAAGTATGATGGGTATAAAATTATGATGACTTTAAAAGTTTTATTGGACAATAGCAATAAGGTTAAAACCAGCCCTTGTTGATATTATCAATACTAGTTAACTCTTTCTGATAGTTTAAGTTGCTTAGCTTTTAGTTTTATTGTCATATATCTTACATTAAAGGATAAATTCTACCCTTAGAAGTTTTCATATGTCACACTATCCACTGGGATAGACTAATACCCAAAATGTGAGAAACACTAAACACAGTTTTGGAATGTATATAATTGTAAGTGAATGAATAAAAACATCAATGCCTTTGGTTCTATCAGCAAGAAGATGGAATTTATTTCTGAAACACTAAAGTTGACAGAAAAAAGCGAGTAAATTTGATCATCACCCATATATGAAAGTTTATTGAATCTTTCCTAAAGGCAGTCAGATTTCAAAGGAGATGTAGACAGGTCTGCTCCTTGTGCACATGAGGATGAGGGGCTAAACTATGAAATCTTCCTAAAACTGTCCTTTTCAAAGCCTCAAGGTTGAACTTATAAACTTGAATGTCTTCTGGGAGGCCATCTCCACTGTTGTTCTTGTTTGCTTCCCTTGGCCTTACAAGCTCAATCTAACATAGGTACTGAGCTTTTGCTCCTAAGAAAAATTCAGATTAATGAGGGATGGGTTTTCTGTTTTCTATGGAACTTACATTAGGCCAATGCCACAGGTTTATACCATACATCAGATTTTTATGGGTACATAAAATCTATACCTCAAAGGCAACATTTGTATAAAAAGAACATTTTTACCAACTTGAATTCCCTAGTAGATCTCTATCATTTGTTACACAATGTACAAAGATAACTCACAAGGTTTATCTCTGGATAATCTGCCGCTGACCCAGACACATACAGAAACAGTGCTGGGGCAGGGAGGAGCTGAGTTAATCAGCTAGTATTGACAATAAAGGTTAATAGTTAGGATCAAGTTTTTAAGGTCCCAGTCTCCAGTGAATTGAATTTGTTGCTGTGTATTTGTGGTTGAACACCACCAAAGAAATGCATGGTAAAGCAAAACCCCTCTATTCATGGTCAATAAGAAGAAAAGACAGACTATTCTGGGTGCAAAAAAACTCCTTTATGGCATGTCTCTAATAAAGTAGAAACTGCCCACTAGGTTCAACATCTCTGATACTTGCACTTTACAATATCACTAAGGCACCTATGTTTACCAAAAACATAAAATATTGGGGGAAATTAAGAAGCAATCTGTATTTGAGTTAATGATAATTCTTCTAAAAAAGAAAACAAATTCCAAATGTTTTCAGAAGATTATATTTTACAAATTTCAATTTGTACTCTTAATTAAAACTTCAGATTTTTTAGCCAAAGTAACTTACTATGTCTCTGTTATGTCTTCTGTAATCTGAAAGTTGAATTCTAATAAATATTGTGATTCTCATTCACTAATAACATCAAAAGACTTTTTCAATCATAGACACTCAATTTCCTTTTACTATTATTGTATCTTTGAGACATTTTTGCTATAGCAATCTCTCAGCATAAGAGATTTCTTTAAGAACATATTTTCCTGCCTATATGTTTCTTAAGAGCATCTTTAATTTCATTATTTCTGAGGCTGTAGATGAGTGGATTCAACATGGGGATCACCACTATGTAGAACACAGAAACCACCTTGTTCTGGTCTGTGGAGTAGCTGGACTTGGGCATCACATAGATGAATGTGATAGTACCATAGAACAGAGTGACTGCAGTGAGGTGGGAAGTGCAAGTGGAAAAGGCCTTGTAGCGGCTCCCAGTGGAGCGCATCTTCAGAATGGTGATAAAGATGTAGATGTAAGAGACAGCAATGATAAGGACTGTGATCACAATGACAGTGCCAACAGAAATAGTTACAAGAACAATAAAGACACTGTCATCAGAGCAGGAGAGCTCAACTAAAGGAGTAAAGTCACAGAAAAAGTGATTGATTATATTTGGTCCACAGAAGAAAAAAGAAAAGAATGAAAGGGTGAAGGAGGAAGCATTAAGAAAACTGCTTATGTATGCTACTACAAGCAACCGGACACAGACTTGTGTGGACATCTTGGTTGAATAAAACAATGGACTACAGATTGCCACAAAGCGATCATAAGCCATGATAGCTAGAACAAAGCACTCAACTGTCCCAAAGAAAGCACCTGAGCCAAGCTGGATACCACACCCTAGGGTTGTAATGTTGTTTTTATCTACAAGGAAATTGACAAGCATATTGGGTGTGACAGAAGATGAGTAGCCTATGTCAGCAGAAGCCAAGTGGCTGAGAAAAAAGTACATGGGGTGATGGAGCTGAGAAGAAACTCTGATGAGAAGGATGGTGCTGAGGTTCCCAGACACAGTCACCAGGTAGATGCACAGAATGATGGTGAAGAGGATGACTCTAAGGACTGGGTCATCTGTTAGTCCCAATAAAATGAACTCTGTCACTGCAGTGTGATTCCCATCCTCTTGGAAAGCCATGGGACAGTGTAGCTTCTGCTAGATCAAGGCTGTGATGGAGACATTATAGAAAGGCATTTACATTTATGAAACATACTTTTAATTGATGTTATAATGTAAAGTGGGAAGTTAATGTATTTGACTAGTTTGATCATTGAGATAAACACTGGTATTAGGAATAGAATAAAAATTATTCAGATTGAGGATGATATAATGTTTATTTCTTTTATTTGGATTTGCACAGAGGTTTTTGGTTCTTAAGACCAATGGATTACTACTATCCTATAAAAGCTAACACAAGCATGAGGTTATCACAAATAAATATATCACTTAAAGAGAATATGACAGTTTAATCTGACAAAGTTTTAATCATGTCTCTTAACATGCATACATTCATGTGTAATTAATGTCTATTAATATAATTTTATTTATTTTTGTATGTTTTCTTCAAATCCCTTCATTGTAAATTTTATTGAAAATAAATTTCTTTTCCTATACAAAACATTCTGACCACCATATTTGCTACCTTCATACCTGCTAGTTCCCCCTGCTTCCCCCACAGTAATACTTTCCTCCTCCTCCAGATCAACTCACATTCTGTTTATTTTTTTTTTCAAAAAGTTGCAGGCCTCCAAGAACAACAACCACATATGAAAAAACAAGATACTGTAAGAGAAGACAAAAGATTTCATTTTGAGACAGGACAAGGCAGTAGGAAGAAAAGAGTTTCAAAGCAGGGAGTAAAGTCAGAGACAAGTCTGTTTTTACTATTACCACTCCAACAAAAATACCAAGCTAACAGCTATAGTATTCACAGGCTCTTTTTCAGACTCCTGTAGGCCTCATGCTTGCTGCTTCAGATTCTGTGAGTCAATATGAAGCCTGCTTATTTTATTATAAACACGAATACTAGAAACCTTCCTTCATATAATATATCTCTTGTTTTTTTATTTGTACATGGTAAATATGTTTATATGTTTTTTATCTAAAGTTTTAAAAATTTGAGACTTACATAAATAACAAAAGTTATAAATACCACAAGAAACTAAAATATACAATCTCAGAATTATATAATCACAACTAATTTTTACTGATTGTTCATTAAGCACCAGGACATGACATAGAATTTAACATAGAGGACTTTGATTTGTAAAAGGTAGTAATAATCAATTTTACTTATTTCTATTTCATTGAGAATATTTAGTTTGATAATTGGTAAATGCCTTAACTACATGAGAAGTCAAGAATGAGGATGTAAACTGCAGACAGCCTGAACTTGATCTAACTTTTAAGTAACTATGACCTATGAAAGATTCAGAATTAAATTGAGAGCACATAGAAATTTGCAATATGTATAGTAGGTAGTTTTGCTGTTATGTGCTTAACACACAAAAGCTCAGGTTCCTTAATCCATAGTGCAAATTATCTGTTAGTGAAGAATGGCTACACCAAGACAAAGTTTTGTATTAGAACTGGGAAAACTAAAGAGAAATCAGTTTTTTCAAACTGGAGCATGATGAAATGAAATCACGTGGTTGTCTACAAAGAACCATGGTGAGTAATTTTTCAACCTAAAAATTAATAAGTGTACTCAGGCTCATCTCATGAAGGAATACATGCACTCTTATCTCAGGATTTTTAACATTATAACTTCTCTTTGACTAAAATATCTGGTGGTTGTGACACTAGAACATTGAGTCAGTAAGCAAAGCATGTATTTCCACAAGACAATACCAAAGGTGTGCGATCAAAGCACTTCAAAGATAATAACTTCATTTGTTTCAGTAGTAAGTTTCTATACTATTAAAGATAATATCAGGTTCTGGATTCACCAGTGGCTAGATAAATAATAATTCTTTAACTATGGAGTTTACCTGGATAGTTATAGGAGTTTAAATGTAAAAATACAGGTTAATTCAGCTAGTTTTTGGTCTAGATTATTTGCTTCTTCTACTTGACTTGTGTGTCCACTAAAACTTATAAACTTGGATACATTTTCAAAGGATAAAGTATTCTCCAAAGATAAAGGCCAAACAGTAAACCAGACTTGCCCATAAAACTCAAAACTTACCTTTTCCAATCAGTATTCATTGCAAAGTGATAAGTCAAAGTTACTTTGCTTTTGTAGCTACACAGCTGTCTCCTGTATCATTGTATGTCATTGCGTAAGTCCCTGCTGAGACTCTGGATTCAACTGTGAATTAAAGTCACTGAGGATCATTATCTTATTCCCAGTTAATTTCACACAAACACTACTTTTTAAGGAGTTTGTAGTCTCTAATGATATTTTCCTCTTATGTAAGAATTAACATGCTTCATCTGATAATTATTCAAAGAATATGTTAAAATTTTATCAGATGAAATACTGGTTTAAAGTTTATTTTCTAGTTCATGTTACAGTAGGCTATGTCTATATTCTCACCTCTTTTGGCTTGGCTTATAGTAACCAGATGTAAGAAAGTAGTTTGGTGCATACATGCCTTTCCTGTCCTTTTGAACAATTGTATATATATTGCCTGGTTTAGTGGTACTATTGTAGCAACCAGGAATCATAGTTAACCAGGACTTTGTATAAGTAATGCTTTCTCTTAGCACCTCTCATGGAAACTTTAAGTAGTATGAAATTTAATCAGAAAAGAGGAATCATCAAGTTTGGTACCAATCTAATTTCTGTATGTCATGAAACCAAACGAGTGATATCTTCAAAAATAGGAATTCACCATCCAGCTCTCACATGCAACTCAATGCAAAGCAACAGTCTTTAAGTTTGTAGTGTCTTGGGTGCTCTTCATGTGCCATAACTCTTAAATAACTCAATTGGTTCACTGGAATTTCCACCAAACTTTTGGTTTCTGGGAGTTCTTTTTTATACTCATGCCTGATGCCTTTATATAAAGTCCTTAACTCATCTTTGCTTTCTCCAATAAACTTATAAATGTGTAAGAAATGAAAAAGTTAACCTTATGGAATAGACTTAGTACAAATGGTGGACTGGACCTCTAAATGTTGCATCATATATTCCAAATATGTGCTCATTGATTTATTGATTGCAGCTAGGGAGATATAAAAGACAAACAAACAAATGTAATGTCCAACAGGGCATTAAAAAGGAGTATGGGAGGTCACCTAAAAAAGAAAGTGGGGAAAAACAGGCCAATGCAAAGAATGGCAATGTCTGTAGGCTGATCAAATCACCATTGTTGCTTTTTCACACAGGGGTTATATACCCAAAAAGGCAGGATGTGGGGAAAGGGATGACACAGGCACGTAGGTATTCAGGGTGAGTACAGATATCTTCCAGATCAGAGTGTCAGCTGGGTGAAGTTTCAGGAGACAGATCACTATGACTCTACCTGTGATTCCCTTGTCCTTATCTAAGTTGGTACTATCCACCAAGGCTACCTGTCTACAAGGTCTATGATGACTTAGGCTTGGCAACTTTTCACCAAAGTGACTTGTTTACAATATATGTTTCAATGTTTTTCCACAGAGACCCAAGACTTTGTAATAGCAGGCATTTACGTCAGGCCTATGGCTGATTCTAGGCCTTCAGTGTATATGCAGGGCTGCCCCTGACATCTCCGGCCTTCTCCAAGTAGAAAAAGACCTTGGCGATTCCAATTTTGCAAAGGTGTGGATAGAGGCCCGACCTCCAGTAATTAAAGGGGACCTTGTAATGGCTCCAGTCCTCCTGTCATTGTTCAGTGAGTCCTGAGAGCCATACACATCCTGATGTCTTTTTCCTGGAGAGTACTTTTGACATCAACCCCTATGCAGTCAGGCTTGTACCTCAGGGAATCCAGAAAGACATTTTAAATTTTATATTCCCTTGCAGTGCTTAGCCTCACAGCCTAAGCAAGAATTTAGATCTCAAGTCAGAGGGGGTTCTGGGTGGCCCCTCTCTGGTTGGTCTAGGGGCAGGAATCCCCTCTTTTAGGTTGAGTGGAGATGGATTTTGAGAACACCCTGCATAGAGTAACAACCTCATCTTGAGTCTCATGGTCCTTCGTAGCTAACTTATGATAATGTACCTGAATAGGTTTTGCTACCAAATCATTTATCTGTTGTTTCATAAATTTAGTAAGCCTATTTAAGGCCCAGAGACCAAAAGAAATAAGCAGAAGTAACCCAATTAATGGTCCCAAAATTGTAGAACATAGAGTTGAGGGTTGACAACCATGGAGAGGTTGAAAACCATTTCTTGTACCAGCTCTCATTTCTCTCTCTCTCTCTTTCTCTCCTTCTCTTTCTCTCTCTGTCTTTTCTCAAGACCTTCTCTGACCCTTTTCATGTTCTCTTTAATAATCCCTGTCTTGTCTATGTAAGAGCAACATTCTTCTTTAAGGGCTGTACACAGTCTAGAGCTGTACACAATCTTTTCTATTATAAAAGAGTAAATCAAGTCCAATAAAGTTCTTTGCATTTTTTGGAGACCACTTCAGACAGCAAAACAAGGGACTTTTCCAGATTAGTGATGTCAACCTCTAGATGTTGATGTCCTTGTCAATGGCCCATTGAAGGTCTGAGTAGTGTAAGTCTGGAGGCCAGCATCAGGATTAGAACTTCCACCAACACCACAGGTGATTCATTTTTACCTGGAAAGGAAGAAAAAAGGGAATTGTCAGGGAGATTTCTCTTCCCTGGATGTCAATTGTTATTATGTCATTTATAATTGGGCCTGGCTTTATGAGAGTATCTATTTATTTCATTAATTTTTTGACACCCATTTAGCTGTGGTTTCTTTGATATCAAACAGGCATGTCAATTCTCAGCCCCATATGAAAACTGGGTCTGGGCCATTCCATTTGAAGGTAAGAGGGTTCTTCCACATAACTGTGGTATATTTTTTATTGGCCTCAGCATGCCAAAGGCAATCAGCAGCAGATTTGCCATGAGCATCCAGATTTAGAAAATTGAGAAGGAATAAGGCATGATGGAGAGTATTTCTTGGAGACTCTTTCTGGGGGTGTAGTCCCCCATCTTTTGTTTTAAAAGCAAGTTTTTTAGAGCTCTTGTAAAACCAGGTCAGAAGCACCAGCAGCCACTTATCCCACACTCAGAGAGTCATGAAGACACTATTTTAAAGTTCCACAATATCTGTTCTACAATACCTTGTCTTTGAGGATTATAAGGAATTTTAGTAATATGGATAATAGTAAATTGTTAACAAAACATCTCAAATGTCTAACTGTAACAGTCCATTTTGTTTATCTTAATCTGATATAGAATACCCAGCATAAAAAGATAATACAAGTAATAACTAATTACATTTTTAATTGTTTTTCTTGTTAAAGTAATTGTAACTAGAAATTTTAAAAAGGTGTTAAATCACATATACATATTTCAATTTTTCCAAAATAAAAAATGAGTAACATCCACTTGTTATAATTGACCAGATATAAGTTCTCAAGTATTAACACCATTATTTAAAAATTGAGGACACTAAAAACAAATTTTGTAATTTGATTTACATACTCTCTGAAAATATCAAATTGTTGTCTCAAGCTACTATTAAACATAGATTTATAAAGATATACTGTCTTGTGGTGATATTATATAAACAAATATGTGTGTTTTTAAATTTTAATGATGATCTTATAAAAAAATTTTAAAATTAAATCTATAATTATTAAGCTCTTTTGTAATGAGACTGTTATTAGGCCTTTTTCTGATAGTTAAAACTGTAATAAGAATTTTGTCAGTCTCTCAAATAATATCAGTTAATTGCTTCTAGATAATGACCAGACTTTTACACAGAACACATTCTAAAAGGTTATAAAACAATTTGTCAAAGATCAATAAAAAGGAACCAACAATTTACCATAGGTGTTAGGATGGAAAATAAAATATTGTCTGGGCCCATCTATACAAATCTTCACTGATAACTTAGGTATAGCTTTAAACCCTCAGTGAACTTGTGGAGCCAGACAGGCAATGGATGTTTAGTCAGATAATTATTTTTAATAAATATGTATAACATTTTGTATTATAAACTTTTATTTCAATTTATGATTTATTTTTTGATGTTAATTTGTAATAAACTTTATAATGTATGACCACACATTTAAAAAAGTATATGAATACTGAGGACAAAAGGATAAGAGGGCAAATGTAATGGGAAGATAAAACAGAACTCTGTTTTTTCCCACTTTGGATAGCATATGAAACAGAACATTTTTCCCTTTCTCAAATAAAATAGAAGTTTTCTTTGTACTCTTTCTTTAGATATCTTTCATAGAAAACACTTTTTACACTTAATAATAAACTCTTTAGTAACTTTTAAGTGGCCTCAGACTTGCAGGCAAAAGTTAGAGCCCAGCAGTTTTTGCTAAGACAAAACAAAAGCTGTTTATTTAATCTTTGGCTGATTTTAGAATGAGATGTTAAGTGTCAAAAAATTCCAGGTTTTGTCCTCAAGGATTCCAAGAGGCAGATCAGCTACAGTGGCACAGCAATCTAGATAAACAAGCCTTTATTATACAGTAACCCCAAGGTAAAGAATAAAATTGTATGGCCAATTGTTTTTGTAGGGTCTGTAATCTATCTGATATATAAATTTGTTATGGCATTTTTCTGGGGTCTAGGCTATCCAATATGAGCTCTTAAATGTCTTATAAAGTTAAGGGAAAACACATGCCTTAAATTGAGCTGTATTTGTAAAATTTGAAAATTAGTAATATCTAGAAAAGGAACAATTTTAAGCAATTATAAACTATGAGCTATATACTGGCTATGAGTATATTGATTGAAAGCTTAATTTTTGCATTTTAAATAGTGGCTGCAGCATGTAGTTCAATTATTTGTGCTGAAGCAAAGGTGAACTCAAGAGAGTAAACATGTAATCTCATTATATATGTATTGTCTTCTCATTAAATGAGCTGTCTATTAATAGAGTAAACACAGCTTTTATGGGCTATATGTACAAATTTATAAGAAATACAAGAGCATGTATGGGGGAAAACTGTAACAAATTGATCATGAATTAGGCCAAATATCAGTAGTCTTTAATAACCAATTATATTATTATTTGGAATAAGGAATATTTCATTAAGTTCTTTCTTAAGATTCCTTTGTGATCTTGACCTATAATTTTGTATTCACCCAGCAACAGCTTCAAAACAGGATGCTAAAACTTCTTTTGGAAATAAAGAAATATAAATACATATTAATAATCTCTTTTATCAAAGGACTGTTATAAAACAGCAAAGAACCATCAATCTACATAATATATCTATTAATAATAGCTTTTTATATTTTATAAAATTACTCTTCTTTTGTCAATTAATAATTGAAGGAAATTAGGATTTGTATCTCTCATGAGAATATTAAACAGAGACTTAAGACTTTTAGTGGTAAGCTTAAAATAAGATCTTAGCCAATTAGCATCGCCCGGAAACATTTGAAAATATTTTTTTAACTTTTCATTTTTTTATTGGATATTATATTTACATTTCAGATTTTATTCCCGTATCCCATTCCCACCACCACCCAGGAACCTCCTATCCAATCCCCTCTCTTTCTGCTTATATGAGGATGTGCCCCCACCTACCCCCACCACTCCTACATCTCCACCCTAGAATTCCCTCCCCCCCACTTAGTGTGAAAATAATTTAAAGTAAGTAGTCTTTCTTTTTCGTTTATTTGAATTTTTTGTGTCACTATTTAGGAATATAACTGAGGTCTCAGATATTGAAAAGATATTGTCTTTGGATGTTTTCTGTAGCAACAAGCACTTTTTAAAAATTTACAGCTCACTGTATGAGAGCACAAGCTTGTATTAAAATTTCTTTAGAGGGATCAATTGATGAGTCAATTGTGTAACAAAAAGGTGTTCATCCAAGCCTTGTTTGATCCCAGATAAAACTCTTACTGAGATCTCATTTATATATCTGGTTTTTGAATAACTCTCAATTACCAGTTTTAATCTAGATTTTGTTTACCAAAATTATAAATTTGTAATCATATCCAATAATATATAACCAGAAATATAGAGCATACTTATATTTTTTAATACCAATCAAGAATAAAAATAAATGCACACCTAAACAAAATTTTCTTACCTTTTTAGCTATAATTATAAGAGAAAAGCCCCTTTCACTTATCTAACCTGGTAGAACCACTATCAACTCCCTTACTACAGAAGCCAAAAAACTGCTGGCCTCCTTCCAAGAGCCGCTTATGAAAACAGTTAACTCTTTTCAAGGCTCTTTCTGCCAAGAGCAGGGTAAATTATCAGTTTTTGTTGTGTAAATTGAGACTGATTTCCAAGCAAGTTTTAAACTTAAAATTGAGTAAGCAGTTTTAACCAGTTTTTTTTTTTTTTTGAATAAGAAACATAGAACAACCAATTATTCAAACAACAAGACAAAGACAGACAATTAACACACATGAACAATATTGGCATGCCAATGACACAATAGACAGAGAAAGCAAAACTGAGAATCTCTCCTAGAAAGAACCAGAGAGACTAGGGCATCCCCCAATCATCTCTTGTTCTCAGGAGGGCTTTGTAATAAGCCTTTTGTTTTTCTTAGGTTAACACACCATAGAGAGGGCAACTCCTTCCACTTTCACCCCTTTTCTCTCTTATTTTCAAGGTTCATCTCCTCATTAGGAGGTATAACATTTTTTATCAATAGTCTCCTCTTGGGAAAACAACACTACTGAAAAATTTAAAGAATTTTTAAAGATCTTTTTTTCTTAACCCTAGTTCCCTGTGTTCTGAAGATAGGCTCCTTGAGCCGTTTCACAGAGTGACTACTTAGAAAATGTTTGTCCCATGCTTTGTCTTTAACTCTAATTCTTTGCTTCCTGAGTTGACTCACTCCTTGAGTCCATCACAAATAGTGACTGCTAAAATACCTGTCCCAACACCCTTTATCTCAGGGCCTTGCGGTTCTGATCCTCCCCAGGATTGTCTCATGGTTGGGTGAACTGTGGTTTTCTTCTGAGTAGAGGATGCTCTCAGGCGAACCTCTGCAGTTCTCCTCTTGGGTGCTCCTGAGAAATTCAAGCCTCTGGGACTCATTCTAAAAAGTGCTCTGAGATTCAAAGTGCCTTCATGCACTCCGGGCAGCCACCCGCAATGCTCCTGAAAAACTGGTAGACCTACCTTCCTCTGAAAGAGTCGACTCTTACTATTGAGCCCCTGAACACTGGGGCATGGAACATTTAGTCTTTAAGCCCCACAATGCTGGGCGCCAAAATGTCCTGTCCAGCAGGGCATTAAACAGGGATATGGAGAGGCCACCTGAAAGAGAAAGTGGGGAAAAACAGACCAACACAAAGAATGGCGATTTGTCTTTAGTCTGATCAAATCGCCATTTTTACTTTTTTCACACGGGGGTTATATACACAAAAAAGCAGGATGTGGGGAAGCGGATGACGCAGGAGCAGAGGTGTTCAGGGTGAGTACAGATATCTTCCAGAACAGAGAGTCAGCTGAGTGAAGGTGCAGGGAACAGATCACTATGACTCCGCCTATGATTCACTTGTCCTTATCTAAGTTGGTACTATCCACCCAGGCTACCTGTCCACAAGGTCTATGACGACTTGGGCTTGGCAACTTTTCACCAAAGTGACTTGTTTACAATATCTGTTTCAGTGTTTTTCCACAGAGACCCAAGACTTTGTAATAGCAGGCATTTATGTCAGGCATATGGCTGATTCTAGGCCTTCAGTGTATAAGCAGGACTGCTCCTGACAAACAAACATATAAAAAACAATCAAAAAAGAAAATATTGTTATGATCCAATACTGTATGGAACGATCTCATGTCAGTTCTGTAAATTGCTGGATTTACAACTGGATTGATATTCATTGAAGTAGCATGCATGGTAACCCCTACCTCATCTTTAATCCACAATTAATTTTCATGAGCTATTTGGTTTCTTCATCCTGTGTTGTACTGCTGCCATGGTACTCCAACGTCCTCCTATTTCCAAGGCCTTAGTAAGATTAGCTTGGGTTGCTTAATATGGCTCAAGCTCAAGGGAAACATGATTATGTTCTAGCCTAATGTGCTTATCTTTGTAACTTGTTCACTGCACTTCTGACATACACTCTGACAGCATAAAAGCTTTGGTCTTTTCATCCACTATCACCATCTACCAGATGCTGAAATGGTTGGGTGGATAATCTCTCTTCCTAGTATACTTTGTTGCAGGGAATAATTGCATACTACATATCCAGCTGAGGTAATTGCCTACCTGTAGGGCCAACTTAATCTTTTGCTTGTCATTGTCATTAATGCCTTCCCTATTATTTACACTTCCCTATTATTTGAACTACAGTTCAGGCTTTAAAGTTTTTAGTAGTTGCGTTAGGGAATATAAAAGCAAAAAATTCTAAGTGTGCTGATTTATAGGTACATCAAATTTGGAAATAAATTTAGCTGTTTCTCAGAAAATCAGAAATAGTTTTATCTTAAGACCCCTCTATTTTACTCTTGGGCACATACCCAAAAGATATTCTAATATACCACATGTACACTTGCTCACCTATATTCATAGCATCTTCATTTATAAGAGCCAGAAACTGGAAACAACCTAGAAGTCCTTCTACTGAAGCATGAGTCAAGAAAATGAGATACATCTACACAATGGAGTACTCATCAGCTATTAGAAATAAAATGAAGACATCATGAAATTTGTAGGCAAATGGATGGAATTTGAGAATTTTATCTTGAGTAAGGTGATGCAGAACCACAAAGACATCTCTGATAGATACTCATTTAGCCATAAAATCTAAGATAACAATCCACAGATTCAAGATACGAAGAGGGCCCAAGGGAGGACGTGTGAATATCACTCAGAAAGGGAAACAAAATAGTCATAGAAGGTGGATGAAGAGAGAGAACTGGGTGGAAAGGGAGTGAGGATGGGTATGGGAATGTTGATTAGGTATGGGGGAGTAGAAAAGAGTTGGGAGGTATCTCTGAGACCAGGTGAATACATGCAATGAAGAAAGCTACAGGGAGTCTATGGAGTTGATCTAGCTGTTATTCCAACTACTTGGGAATATGGAGATTGAAGTGACCACCTCCTGTAAACAAGCAGAACTTCCAGTGGAAGGAGTGGACATCAACATCCACAAAAAAAACCTTCAACATAAAATTTGTCCTTCCTCGAGATAAAGATGGAGTAGAGACTAAAAGAACAAGTGATCAATGACTTGCCCAACTTGAAACCCATCCAAGATGGGAGAAAACCTACTCATGACACTTTTTTTAAAAAATTTTTTTGAGACAGGGTTTCTATGTATAGCCCTGGCTGTCCTGGGACTCACTATGTAGACCAGGCTGGCCTCGAACTCAGAAATCTGCCTGTCTCTGCCTCCTAAGTGCTGGAATTAAAGGTGTGTGCAACCACTGCCTGGCTTACTCATTACACATTTAATGATACTCTGCTATGCTTACAGACAGGAACCTAGTATAACTGTTTCCTGAGAGGCTTTATGCAGCAGCAGATGGAAACAAATGCAGAGACCCACAGCCAGACATCAGGCAGAGCTCTGGTAGTTGCATGGAAGTGTGAGAGATAGGATTAAGCAAGCCAAAGAGGTCAAGGATACCACAAGAGTCAACTAATCTGGCCCTACGGGCTCTCACAGAAGCAGAATCACTAAACAAAGAGCATGAAGTAGCTGGACCAAGGCTCTCTATAAATTTGTAGAAGACTTGCAAATTGTTTTTTATGTGGGTCCCATAACAATTAGACCAGGGCCTGTCTATGAGTCTATTGCTTGTCATTGGACTCCATTCCCTTACTTGGACTGCCTGGTTGGGTCTCAGTGAGAAAGGATATACTTATCCCTGGTGAGACTTGATTCCTCAGGGTGGGGTAGTATTCAATGGGGTCTTCTCTTTCTCTGAGGAGAAGGTAAAGGGTTATTGGGGGTAGGGTCTCATAAGGATAGAACTGAGAGAAGAGGATAGGGATGCACTTGGATGTAACGGGAATAAAAATACATTATAGAAAAAATGAGATATCAGTGAGTAACAGGGATAGCTATTTTCTCAGTGAGTTATATGCATGCATGAGATTATCAAAATGGGAGCCATTATGTGATAGTCATTTACTAATGAAAATTATTAGGATACATAACTTTCTGACTGTTAGAAGGGGATTATTCAGATAGGAGGAAATATCATGACTTCAATGGCCCAAATGTGGTGAATGGATGCTGTGATCCACACTATTCTCCTGTTGAGGTTACCAGGTAAAGTAAGAAAACAGGGGCTAATGTACACAGCAGTAAAATCTGTTACTAACACTATGGCCATTTGTATCATAGGAACAGACACTGTCAATTCAAGACTTTAAAACACACAGAACTTCTTAAGTTCTCATAGAGCAGCTCTCACCAATATCCTTCCTTTTGACTTTAAAAGGATTTATTTATTTTTACTCTTTGAGTATTAGTGCTTTGCCTTTAAGGATATGTACCATATACATGCCAGGTTCCTTTATAAGGCATAAGAGTGTGCTGAATCCCCTAGATTTGGAATCATAGATGGTTTGAACCACAATGTTAGTTCTAGGAACTAAAGACAGGTCCTCTGCAGAAGAAATAGGTGCTCTCATACACTAGGCCAGCTCTCCAGTTCATCGAATCTCCTCGTAGTTCCACCAGATATTACCTTGTCATTTATCTTTACTGTGCCTTGCCTGCTTCTTTATTTGTTTCTGTTTCATTTAGTGTGTGTGCTTGTGAGTGTGCATGCATGTGCACATGAATGTGCAAGTGCACATATAAGAGCACAACATGTGTTAGTTCTTTCTTTCTACCTTGGATCAAAGCTAGACTGTCAGGCATGGTGGCATTGATTTTTTTCCAGTAAACATTGGCTTCCTCATATTATCAACTCTCATTTTGGGAACTTTATGCCTAACTCTTCTAACAGATTGTTCCTAGTATTAAGCATTCAACAAACTTCTCCATATATCTGGTAAAATTTTAAGGCATTCCCTTAAAATTACATGAGAACTAAAAATTTTAGTAATGTAAACTCTAAATTCCTTATCATAAAGTTAGTCTCTCTATAAACACTGGTCAGAGTGTTCAAGTGTTCTGTATTTTACATTTATATTGGCTGAACTTGAATTACATTAATATCTCTAAGTGTATTATTAATAACTTATGGCCAGTCAGAAATATTAATGTAAGTATCAATAAAGATTTCAAGCATTCTTTATATGTTTGAGAATTGCTTTTGAAGATGTCAGGGAAAAGACATCAAAAACCACCAGTGTCTTTCTTCATGACAAGAAATTTTTTTCTGGAATCTTCCGTCAGAGCATTGAAATTTTTTTACAGGTAGATACAAGATAATCATTGAGTCATTCATTCCATATAGATGTTTTTATTGAGTATTTATTGTATTGTCAAACCAAATAGGTACTAAAGATTTGTTACTGAATGAAACAATTTTCATAGAATTAATACTTCAGTGGAGAGTACACTAGAGAAGAATCAACCTTTTAAAACATAGAATGTTGTGGGGAAGAATAAGCGGAGCTTATCTAAGTAGGAAAAGTAGCTGTGACAGGGGTGTGTTGTGTTAGCTTGTGTAGGCTAGGAATAAAATCTCCATGGAACAAGTGCTATTAGAGCAAGAAACTAAGATGGACACCTGGATTCTATTCTAAAGTGACTGAAAATATTTGAAAATTTAAAATAGGTGTAGACTAAAATTGGGATGTTTTAAAATACATGTTTACAGACATTTATCTTGTGAACATTTCATGTACAATAAACCCCAACCTGTAAGACTGGTGTTATAGTGTAGTATAGATGTAGTGTAGATTATTCCCAAATATCCTGGGAATAAACAGGAACTTTGTTATTTGATTTGTGTCTCACTCTACAAGATGAAAATCATACCTAACATACCCATCAGGGCCAAAACCTGTGCTAGATAGGTCATAGGTCCTAGGGAAAAACCCACTATCATTACTTCCCTCAGTGGACAGGACATAGTATCAAACCAATTTTCAATGACTTATCATTGGATACATACATTAGTACATCTCCCAACCCTTATCATAAAGGTCTCTTTTTGTAGTAGTAATTAACCAAAAACAAAAGGCAAATAAATAAACAAAACACTTGCCAATGTGCATAGAATTGAAGACTGTGGAAGGTTCAACAGTATATGGGTCTTCTATACCACACCTACTTTTCTCCAAGCTCAGAAATCATTGTGTGAGAATGATGGTGGATGCTACAAATAAAGGGTATTTTCAGGGTACAATAGAATGATGGCAAATTCAGCCTCAGGTGAGCACTTTTGGCATTCAATTGCTCACACCAGACAAAATCATAGCACAGAGAAGGAATATGGGCATGAAATCTACAGATAACTGCAGAGTTAATGGTAACTTAAAACTTTCAGAAGGAAAGTAAATCCTTTGTAAGGGCAAGACCCCTGGTAGGCTAACCATGCTTCAGTGGAAGCCAAAATACCAAGTATGTATAGGTAGCACAAGATGAAATTGATAAAAAAAAAAAAAAAGAAGAGTTGAATGTGTAAAGGATGGAGTTAAACTGAGACGAATTCGAGAGTGACTGAACATGATCAAAATACATTGTAAAATGTTCTCAAAGACATATTAAAATTTTCAAAAGAGAAAATGTAATAAAATATAGTATCTATGTGTACTGAAAGACAAAGGAGATTCAGGCAAAAGGAATAACAAGAAAGTGAATAATCAATCCTCAAATGATGAACATATTGGTCTTGGTTAGTAATTGTCATTAATATGGTGAGTTTTACAGAACAGGTTATTCTAAGAAAATATTTTCTTACCAAGATGTCTCTTCAGAGTACCTTTAATCTCATTATTTCTGAGGCTGTAGATGAGGGGGTTCAACATGGGGATCACTACTGTGTAAAATACAGACATCACCTTGTTTTGGTCTGTGGAGTAGCTGGACTTGGGCATCACATAAATGAATATAGCAGTTCCATAGAACAGAGTAACTGCAGTAAGGTGGGAGGTGCAGGTGGAGAAGGCTTTCTGTCGACCTTTGGTGGAGTGCATCTTCATAATGGTGATGAAAATATAGGAATAGGAGATGGCTATGACAAACACTGTTATCATTGTGATAAAACCAGCAGAAACTGATGTAACAACAACAGAGACAGTGACGTCAGAACAAGAGAGTTCCACTAAAGGAGCAAAATCACAGTAAAAGTGATTGATTCTATTTGGTCCACAGAAGAACAAAGAAAAAAAGGAAAGAGTAAAAAAAGAAGCATTAAGAAAACCCTGTATATAACATCCTACAACCAACTGGATACAAGCTTGTGTGGACATTTTGGTAAAATAAAGCAGTGGGTTGCAAATTGCTACAAACCTATCATAAGCCATGGCAGCCAGAAGGAAGCATTCAACTGTCCCAAAGAAAGCAGCTGAGCCAAACTGTATAGAACATCCAATGTACGAAATGGTATTTTGCGTTACCAAGAAGTTAACAAGCATATTGGGTGTGACAGATGATGAAATGCCTATGTCAACAGAAGCCAAGTGGCTGAGAAAGAAGTACATGGGATGATGGAGCTGGGAAGATATTCTGATGAGAAGAATAGTGCTGAGGTTCCCAGACACTGTCACCAGGTAGATGCACAGGATGATGGTGAAGAGGACAACTCTAAGGACTGGGTCATCAGTTAAACCCAGTAAAATGAACTCTGACACTGTAGTGTGGTTTCCACTCTCCAGGAAAGCCATGGGACAGTTTAGCTGCTGGTAGATCCAGGCTGTGAAGGAGACAGTACATAATGGGATTTATAAATAGGTCACTTCATTTCATTTAATCGGGGCATGGAGAGCATTACACACTAATATTCAAAACATTGGACCAACTATTGACATTTTATTAGCATTGTCATTATTTGTACATTTATGTTCAATAATTACTTCAAAATTATTAAAGCACAAATGCTAGAAATGTGTTACAAATAATAAATAACTTTTATTTACATTTACTTATAATAAAATATACAAGATTGTATTTAAGGCTAAAGTTTAATATTGTGAGACTTGGACCAGTAAGAAAGCTTGGTAGGTAACGATTGTTGCTACCTAGCCTGACACATTACAAGTAGAATTTTATACCTGGAACCCACAGATGGGAAGAAAGAACCAACTCCTGAAAGTTGTTCTTTGTTACCCACACATGTGCTATGTTACCAGTACTTCCCTTAAACAAACATATATATATATATATATATATATATATATATATATATATGTGTGTGTGTGTGTGTGTGTGTGTGTGTGTGTGTGTGTGTGTATGAATACAGAAAGAAATAGATAAGTAAGTAAATGTAAAATTATGTGACTCTTAAGATAATAGTAACATATTTATCATAAGCTTAACAAAAGAATAAAGTATAAAAGCATAGAATTAAGTAATGAAGACTTAAGTTGTTGCTTACTACATGACTAGAATAGGATTTAAAAAAAACTGTATGTTCTCCTATTTTTATTTCTGTGAAGTTGCATTGTTCTTTTTATGATTTCCATATTTTAGCAGAAAAAATATTTTAAGTTAAGTAATACACAGACACACACACACACACACGCACACGTGCACACTCACACGCACATACACACTCACAAAGTAATCCATTAATGGGACTTCAGAGCTGCCTCAGTTATTAAGAACACTTGGTAAACTGGCAAGAAAACAGGGTTTGGTCTCCACTCAGCTCACTGTGTTTTCCAGAAGGAGTCTGTAGTTCCAGCTCTCAGGACCCAACACTTTCTTGTGGTCTTCAGAGTCACCAGGCACACATGTGCTACAATGTGTACATGAGGCAACATTTACACATGAATTAAAAATAACAAATCTTTAAAAAGTGAAGTAGATATGAACACCAGGTGGGTTGAACTTAGAATATTTCTTTTAGAATCCAGGTTATAAAATGATGGGTGGCCACACAATTGAGGGATATGTAAATTAAGACCAATATCAGAGTGGAATTTCAGCTTTCTGATGGCTAATGCAAAGTCTGTAAAACTGAATAAAGATCACGTTAAACTTAAAAATCTGACTTCCATTCATAAACTCATTCAATATTTTAAATTCTTCTAAATAAATCATTGTTATTTAAAGTAATTTGAAATATCAATTTTATCATCATATAAAATAGAAATATCTAACATGTTATTAGACATCGTTAGACACACTCACTTCTTTTCCAGTGTCACGGTGTTTTCTAACTGAAGGACTTTAGAATGAACTCACATGATTTTCAACAAAACACACTGCTCAGTATTCAACCTCAGAAGTTAAGAGATTTACCAAGACTCACCCAGCATGGGGCAGATTGACTATTATCCCTCACACTCTACACTTACATCCTCATTTTTCTGCAATGATGCCCATGAGACTGGCACATTCACTCCATAAACAAAGCAGGTCATTGCACAGGATTTACCCTGGCAGTAAGCCACCACCTATTTCAAAGCTAGTGAAATTTTAGCCTATTGGTGAATGCTACATGTATACAGCTATGAAGGTCATATTGGTTTCTGGTCTTATCAATGGATGGGAAAATAAGGAATCTATGAAAACTTGTTTTAACACCTGATTATTCTGAACAATTTATTAATAAAATACAAGGAAGATCTATGAAAGTTTCTTTTCCCCCATTCTGTTATAAACCTGCATAATTCCATCTGACATGTTTCTCCACCATGGTTTGAAATACAATACCTTTCAAAGAACAAAACATCTCCATTTACCAACAAAGTCAAACTCTTACCTCTTAAAATAAGAATTCATTTTAAAGTAAGAAATACAAAGTTATCATTTTGTTATAGATATAAATCTCTTTCCTACTGTCATCATTTATCCCTAAGGATAAGTCCCTGAAGATGCTCTGGATTCCAGTGTGAATTCAAATTATTAGTGAGCATTACCTCTGCTCCAATGAGTACTGAGCAGGTCATCTCACACAAACACCTTTTCAAAGAGTCTGTCAATATCTTGTTTTCCTCTGTGTGTGAGTACTGGTGCGCTTTTACTTGGTGATTATGGGATGTACATGATAACAAATTACCTTAGGTAAATATTCCTGCAAGTTGATATTTGTTCCAGGTTAGTTTAAATTAGAGAATATATAAACTACTCATTAAAATGGACCATTTTTGTTTCTTTCATTCATGTATACCAATTTTTCTTTTAGTATTTTAGTAGTTGATATAATATACTATATTAGTTACTTAGGTGAATATAGAAAGAGATGAGATTCAAAATTGAGAAATTCTTTGAGGAACATACAAATTTTGTAGTCAAGAGTATAAAATATCACCATTACTTAGAAAATACTGCATAGAAATGGGTATGTATAATTTCCATTAATAATTAACATTACAAAATTCATACTTCAAATGTGTGACATGTGGTTTCACCTTACATGCTACCTTGGAGGATGAAAGGCACAGTAATTCTCCCCCTGAGGACTTAGCTCAACATTTTCCTGAATCTTACTTTCATTAACTTCTACAGTGAATCCTTGATAGAACCCTAAAAAAGTGGCTGATGCTGAGCAACTGTCAATTTTCAATCAAAGTGTCCCCTGTCCAGCTTAGCATAACTATCTTCTGAGTTGCTGTATCCAGCAGTGGTTGGAAACAGAAGCAGATACCTGCAGCCCAAATTGAATGGGGGGGCACCTAGGGAGGAGTTGGGGGAAAGATAGAGGACCCAGAAGTAGATGGGAACTACACAGTTAGACCAACAGATTCGACAGACCTGAACTCCTGGGAGTTCTCAGAATGTGAGCCACCAACCAAAGAACATACAGGAACTGTTATGAGGCCCTGACCCATATGTAGTAGACAGGCATCTAAGTCTTCATGGCTGACCTATCTGGCTTCAGAGGGAGAGGATTGCTCAATCTGGCAGAGACTTGATGTGCCAAGGTAAAGGGACACAAAAAGGGATCTCACCCTCTCAAAGAATAAAGGAAAGAGGGAAGAGGTACAGTGAGGGAGGGACCAGGATATGGGAGAAACTTTGGAAAAAATAAAGGAATAAAACAAACAAACAAACAAATAAACAAACAACAGAAAAACAAAGTCTTCTCTATTCTGGCAGAGGAGAGGCAGAGATATCACCAGCACTGAAAACTTTCTGGTACACCAGCAGAGAGAATGGATCAGTGAATGACAGAAAAGACCCTGTATCAAAAATGGAATATCTGGACTGATAGTGACATTGCCCTCTGACCTTCATATGCATGCTATGGCATGCACACACCTGGATTCACATGAACACATGCATGCTTCTTTCAGGCACACATCATTCACCAATACACATATATAACA
The DNA here is from genome assembly GCA_030674055.1 of Rhabdomys pumilio. Lineage (NCBI taxonomy): Eukaryota > Metazoa > Chordata > Mammalia > Rodentia > Muridae > Rhabdomys > Rhabdomys pumilio. Next base: position 97,309,053 of record JANHMN010000003.1, on the reverse strand, counting down.
ACAAAGACTCCCCTTTCTCAGTTACATATTTATGCTTAATGTAAATTGTAAGATGCTCTCATGTAATTCAGGTTAAATTTGAACCTGCTAGACAGTTATGGAAGACTTTGAACTTCTGGTCTTCCTGTCTCCATCTCCGAAGTACTTAATTTACAAGTATCCAACACTCAGATTATGTGGTATTTGAGATCTAGTACAGTACTTTATGAGTGTCAGGCAAGGATTCTACCAGTTAGGCTACATTAATAGGCCATTATCTTAGTTTAGTTAAGTGATTTGTACACACACACACACACACACACACACACACACACACTCTCTCTCTCTCTCTCTCTCTCTCTCTCTCTCTCTCTCTCTCTCTTCTGTTTTATAGATGACAGTGAGGAGAAACTGAGCTACAACCACTTTTCTAAATGCATTCATAGATCAGGGTCAGAATTGATTTAGGATTATTATTTAGGCCACATTGAATGCTAGAATACATTGTTTGGATGACTGTCACCAATGAGGCTACAAGCCAGATATGAGAAAATCATTCATTCATTCTTTTCAAAAATATCTATTAAGTGTTTGTTGTATTCTAGAAACCTGCTAAGCACTATAGATATGATAAAAGAAGTGTATTTTTTAAGAAATTTAGAGTTCATTGGGTAATCCATAAAAAAATAGCATATTATATACATTGGCACCTTAACCAGGAGCCCCAGATACTGTGCCATCCAAGCACCAAGACTGACTGTACCCTCATGTTATTGAAATCAAGGTCAGGTATGTTTATTTTCATTAATCATAATCCCTTTGATTTGAGATAACATAAACTAAAAATGGAATTACAGAAATATATAAATATAACCTGCTGAGTTCTCTTAATGTTGCTTCTGTGTATATGATTTCAATGCTGACCACTTTGTATTGAATAACAAATTAGAGTGCTCATTTCCAGGACAGACTAATTTTTTTCTTATTACTCATGAGTAGCCTAATCAATAGAAGGCAAATCATTCCCAGTATTAGAAACCTAACCAGGTGTCCAGAGCTAGTAAGTTTATGTATCTTAAAGAAAACCAACAAGTGGTACTTTACTAGATCAGCTTCTAATTACATTTTAAATCTTTTTCTTTCTCCAACAGATACATGAAGTTATCACTCCACATAAAAGAAACTTCTTATCAGCAAATGGAGACTATTACAGAAAACCACAACCAAGACATTAGGCTCCTCCTGGAAACAGTATCTCTGTTGTTATAGTTGCTGAGAAAACACAACACAAGAACTTCAAAACAATAATTATGAACACCTTAAGGACTTTAAGGATGACATAAATAAATGTCCTAATGAAGATCCAGAATATACAAAGAATTGACTGAAGTAATAAAAAACATCAAGATATGAAAGTACATCTAGTATGGAAATCAATATGGAAGTTTCTCAGAAAGACAAGAATCAGTCTACTTCAAGATCCAGCCTTACCACTTTTGGGCATATACCCAAATGATGGTTTATCTTACTACAAGGACACTAGCTCAAGCATGTTGATTGCTTTTTTTTATTTACAATAGTCAGAAACTAAAAGTAACCTTGATGACCCTCAATCAAAGAATGGATAAAAAGAATGTGGTACATTTACATAGTGAATTATTACTTATCTGTTAAAAAGTGGTATCAGGAAATTTATAGACAAATGGATGGAAGTAGATCTCATTCTAAGTAGTGTAACCCAGACTCAGAGAGATCATGCATTCTCTTATATGTGCATATTAAACATTAAATAAATGATAAACACACTAAAATCCATAGACCTGGAGAGTTTAGGTATTAAAAAGGGGACTAGGGTAGACACATGGATCTCATGGTATGGAGAATAGAATAGATTTTATGGTTAGACTGGGAGCACTGTGAAATGCATGGAGAAGATCAGGTGGGGAGTGTGAAAGAAGAGGAGCTTTAGCGAGGGAATACAGGAGAGACAACTAGATTGAGCAGCATTTGAGGAGTAGTATGGAAGTCTAATGAAGTAGAAACTTCCTAAAACATGTAAGACTGAACCTAGCCACTGTTGAAATAATGAGGGAGACACAGTCCTAACTAGTCCTCTCTTGTCACCAAAGGAAGTTTCCAGTATTAGTCCTGGATTACATCCAACTGAGTTATTGGCCAAAGGGGTGGTCTGTAAATATATTGCTCTACACAAACTGGTAGAAAGGCCCTCTAAATGAAGACAACATCAACAAAAATATTGAAAATGGAAAGGTTGAGTTGGTGCCTACACTGAACCTTCATCTCTATGTGTAGTTTCATTGGTATAAGATGATATATTCTGTGTAGTAAAAAGAAACAAAAACAAAACCCCTTTGATTTTACAAAGCTGTACTGCCTGAAAAATATGATAGAACAATGGTGGGACAAAATTCGTGGGAGTAGCCAACTGACATCTGATTTTACTTACAGCACAGTTCAAGATATGTAACCAGTATCTGACAGTGCTTGGGTACTAAGAACCAGACACTAAATAGCCATTAAATCTAGAATAAAGCCAAATAATACTAGTTTTAAAACCAGGAAAAAGTTGTGATAAGTTGATACTTGATGATATCCTGCTATATTCATAAATCTATGACTATCATGGATCAACTATTATCAGAGAAGCTTCCTCCTATAGTATATGGGAAAAATATAGAGACTCATAGACTTTCATTACAAAGAGAATGAAATGCCTTGGAATACTGAACCCTGAATGGGATGTTTCCATCAAATCCCTCTCCTCAGAGCTCAAGGATCACTATGGAAGAGGAGGCAGCAAAAGTATAAGCACCAGAGAAGAAAGAAAACACCAAAATAACAAGGTCCTTTAAACCAATATTAGCAAAGCTCACATGAACCCATAGAGACTGAAGCAACATGTAGAGGACATGTATCGATCTGCTACAAGTCTTCTGTATATAGATCATCTTCCAATTTAGTGGTTTTATGGGATCCTGAGTAACTAATGAGTGGGGTAGGTCTTCGATTCTTGTTTGTGTGTGTGTGTGTGTGTTTTTTTTTTTTTTTTTTTTTTTAGTTTCCTTTTCTTCTTTGGTGTGTCTTGTCTGATTCCAAAGTAATAGTTTTGTTTTTAATCATATTATGTTTTATTTGTTATATTTAATAAGTGGATAAATGGATACAAAGCTAGCTACAAGGGTAAATGTTAACATCTGAACTGTCGTTTGTACCTGCAAGAAGAAGAAAAATCAGGTTTTTTTCCCCCAATGGAGCAACACTGGATATGTTAACTGTAAGGGGAGGGAGGCCCCCTGAAGTCAGTACAGGATATATCCAAACACCAAATTCTCAGCACAATGGAGATTTATTACCCTGGAGGGGCAAATTTGGGGGTGGGTAGTACTGCCTCTGGAGTGGGCAGAATTGAATATCAAACAACAGGCTTTTTTTTTTTTCAGTAGTGTCTTTTTTTTTTTAATTTTACATTCTGATTGCTGCCCCAGCCTCCTTTTTATCTTAAAAAACCCACTCCTGCTTAAACAAAGCAGAAGTGAATTTTTAAGGAGAAAATGGGAAAATCTGTGCTAGGCTGAATTACAAGCAGCAGCAGTTGGGGGCCAGGAACCAAGGTGAAGAATTGTGGGCATCTCCTAGGGTTTTAAAGGGTCAATAGAGAGGTCTCTGGAAGGAAAGGGTTGTTACACGAGCTCTGAAGGGAGTGAATAGAAGTCTAAGGAAAAAACTAGGACCTGTTTACAGGATTTTTGGACTGTTAAGAATAGACACCAGATTTGAGGAAGAGACCACCAAAAGTAAAAAGAAAACTGCCAAAAATATTCAACTGAATGAAATGTACCTACCATCCATCCCAGGGAGTTTGTGGTGATAGCACAAGGCCATGGTGGGATGAATTCTCCTCATACCCAAAAGAAAGAGCAGGGATGCAGGACACTCAGCAATCCTCACCTTATGTCTTGAGGAATGTTTAGGACAGGAAAACTCGGGGGAAAGTCACCAGTTACCACTGTTGGACGAAGGGAGCATTGACCAGAAAGTCCTTTACATGTGAAGACTGGGTTGGGGGTCTCATAGACCCATCCAACTTATGATCCCAGTCACAATACCATGTAAGGGAAGGGACGCACCTCTGAGTTAGTACAGAAAATCCCCAAACACCAAATTATCAACCCAAAAGAGACTTACTACCCTGAAGGGGTGATGCAGGGAGAAACTGCTGCCTCTGGATGAGGCAAAACTAGAGAACAAGAGCAGATGTTTGTTTGTTTTCATGAGGTTTTTTTTTTTTTTTTTTTTTTTTTTTTTTTTTTAAGGATAAAAGGGGAAACTGTTCTAGGCTGAGTTAGTCAGTCCTAACTGGATGGGTTATTCAGTGAAGGCAAATAACAAATTTTGATCGTTGGACCTTGGTGTTTAGTCTCAGGAATGAGTCAGGGGTGTTATATCTGGTCCTTTTATAACTAATGCTTTCTATTACTAAATTATCATTTTTGGGGATCAAAGAGACAGCACAATAAGTACAGGTATTTGCCATGTTACCTGTGTTCAATGCCCAGAACCCATATGGTAGAAAGGAAAAACTGATTCCTCCAATTGTCCCCTGACGTCTATCTCTGTCTTGTGATGTTTCCTTTAGATAATAAAGAAATAAATAGCATAAGTATGATTATTTTGATTATAAAACAGCATTTAACACACCACAGCTGATATATTCATTTACAAAGATTTAGGAAAATGGAGGTTTTCTACAAGGCAAATTTTGTCACAATATTTTATTAACCCTTAATATTATAGAAGGTAATTTATATTATATAGGACTAGTTTTGAAACACCTTTTCTCTATTGATCTATGTATCAATTCTTTCACCTGTGATTACTTTAGATTTTTGGTAAACCTTAAATTCATACAGAGAAAAAAGTCTCTAATTTTGCTGTTTTATAAATTTTGTACTACTAATTCTGGTTGCCTTTTACATTTATACAAAATTTTCTTCTTTTTTTTAAATATGAAAATCTTTATTGGATATTCTATTTACATTTCAGATGCCATTCCATTTCCCCATTTCCCCTCCCCAGAAAAACCCCTATCCCACCCCCACTCCTTTTTGCTTTTATACTATTTTTTAATGTTAATCAAAGGCTTTGTAAATTTGGTAATGCTCAATATCAATCAGAAGTGTAACCCAATACCCAACCTAGATATATCAACTATCTTTGACTGGTGGGGACATGCAAACATCCACCTCCATGTTTCTCCAATCTTATCACCTAGCTCCTCCTCTCCTTCTCCTCCTCTCTTTACTCCTTATCTTCCTCTCCTTACTCCTCCCACCATAGCTCCTCCTACATATCACTGTTCCTTTTAAAATAAAGCTTTTCTCTTAGAATACAATTAGAGCATAACTATACCAATTTGTGTCAGTAATGTACGAGAGATCTAATAACCAGTCCATCATTTTGTTGACTAAACAGAACCTTTGTCGTCCCTCCTAACTAAAAGACTTAATTCTGAACCTGCCTTTTTTTCTTGGCTTTAGAATGAATGTCAGCTGAAAACCACCTTCTCAAACCTTTTCTCCCAAAGTTAATAGCCAGGATTGGCTATGAGACTATAAGTCTTCAACCTCGACAGAAATCCAGAATGACTGAGTTAACTGAAATTATGTGAAGCACCAAGCATAGCTTGAAAAATTAGCCAAATTATAGAGACCACTGAGCACCTGGACAGGCTCTATACTACAAAACATTGGAGCATTCAATCTTCAGCCTTCTGGCCCAGGATCATCTGACAGACCTAGTAATCCAGAATTGTTAAGGGCTGATTACTCTGTCTTGGCAGATATAACCAGTCAACTATTCTGCAAGTGTGTCATTTTCTGGACAGTGATTTGTCTGTAGATGAAAAGAGGCAATTCTTGTCTCGTGGCTGTCTCACCACAACTGAAGTAACTCCAAAGATGCTCAGTTTCCCCTTAGAATCCAAGACAGGAAGCTGTCAGGAGCAGACAGGTCTCTAATCAAAATGAACATTAATACAGAAATGTTTGTAATGTCAATTCTGTGGACTTCTGACGTTTCGAAAACAAATTATCCATGTAAGGTAATCTAGACTATTGTTTGTTAACTCCTCTCAGCTATTCCTAAATAAAATATAGAAAACACCCTAACAATAAACTCAGAGCCAGGAATTTGTTGTAGGTCCTTAACTCACAGGCTAACCATCTCCAATCAGTTAAAAAAGTTAAAGAAGGACTGGGTATAAGCCGTGTATTCCTAAATGTGTTATATAGGCACAATGTCTATGAGAGTAACAATATCAATCTTGCTTTATATCAATAAGAATCTCATACCAATGAAAACCTTAAATTTGAAATCAAAGTAAATTTTGTACCATTTAAGAAATTATAACTTCATCTTAATAACAATTATACAGATTTCTACGAATAGGTTATGGCTATGCAATAAATCCTAGCTAATCTTCCCTGTTCCAACAAAACCACTACTTTTCCCTAGAAAGACAGCTTAATATTAACCACCTCAGTCCCTAAGCCCAGGGAATAGGGGCTCTGACTTTTCATTAACTTCTTCAAGCTGATTATGGGCATTGAGATATTAGAAGAGGGGCAGGGGAAAGAGTAAATTGATAAGCCTCTGCTGTCTGTGTCTTCACTGCATCCAGGTGCAATTCCAGGACATCAGAGGTTTGAGAAGGTCTACTCAGCTCACTTGATGAGTAGATATACTGAGGCTGTGTATTCTGCAATATACAATTATCAAAACAAATTTTAGTATCAAGATATTTTTTGTTTGAATTCTGGAATCTAGTCTTCTGCCGGCTTGCCTCTGTCATGTCTAATCCATATAATTCTGGGAGTTTCTATGAGGGTGTGCTTTCACCAGCTTCCATTTTCACCTCCCTGCTCTCAAATTCCCCAACACTAGGGAATCCATCCTTTAAGGCACCAAGGCCCTCTACTTCCACTGATGCCTAACCTTTTACCGCATCCCCCCTCCTCCAATTACTATAAGGGTGTGCTCCCACCATCCTCTCATTCCCACCTCCCTGCTCTTGAAATTCCCCAACACTAGGAAATCAGAACTTTCAGGTACCAAGGCTATCCACTTCCACTGATGCCTGGCAAGGTCACCCTCAACTACCTATACAGGTGGAGCCATGAGTCTCTCCCTTTGTGTTTTTGGGCTGGAGATTTTAGAATGGCTACTCTAGCTTATTTCTTAGGACCATTTGCTTGAAAAATTGTTTTCCAGCCTTTTACTCTAAGGTATAGTCGGTCTTTGTCACTGAGGTGGGTTTCCTGTATGCAGCAAAATGCTGGACCCCGTTTATGTATCCAGTCCATTAGCCTATGTGTTTTAATTGGGGGATTGAGTCCATTGATGTTAAGAGATATTAAGGAACAGTGAGTGTTGCTTCTTGTTATTTTTCTTTTATTATTTATTATTATTAATTATTATTTATTATTATTATTATTATTAATTTATTTTATTGGGTATTATATTTACATTTCAGATTTTATCCCCTTACCCCACTTCCCCCCACCAACCAGAAACCTCCTATCCTATCCCCCTTCCTCATGTTTCTATGAGGCTGTGCCCCCACCTACCGCCATCCCCACTTCACCCTCCCCACCCTCATATTCCCCCCAATTTGGTGTTCGTCCTTCATGGGACCAAGAATCTCCTCTCCCACCTATGCCGATGACAAGGCCATCCTCACCTACATATACAGCTGGAGTCATGGGTCCCTCCCTATATGCTCCCAGCCTGGTGGTTTAGACCCTGGGGAGCTGTAGTTGATTGGTATTGTTGCTCTCCTCATGGGGTTACAAACCCTTTCAGCTCCTTCAGGCTTCTCTCTAACTTCTCCACTGGCAACTCTTGATCATATCAGTAGTTAGCTGTGAGCATTGTCCTCTGAATGTGTCAGTCTCTGGCAGACCTCTAAGGAGACAAATATATCATGTTCTTGTCAGCATGCACTTCCAGCCAAGCACATCAGTGTCTAGCTTAGGTGACTGTACATGGGATGGATACCCAGAGGAATGGTCTCCAGATGGCTCCTCCTTCGGTTTCTGTCCCACTTTTTGTTTCCATATTTGCTCCCTTGAGTATTTTGTTACTCCTTCTAAGTAGGACTGAGGCATTCACACTTGGTCTTCCTTCTTCATGAGCTCCAAGTGGTCTGAGTTGAGTCTTCGTTATTCCAAGCTTTTGGGCTAACATCCGCTTATCAGTGAGTAAGTACCATGTGTGTTCATTTGTGATTGGGTTAACTCACTCAGGATGATAATTTCTAGTTCCATCCATTTACCTAAGAATTTGTCAAATTCATTATTTTTAATAGCCAAGTAATACTCCATTGTGTAAATGTACCACATTTTTTTGTATCCATTTCTCTGTTGAGGGACATCTGGGTTCTTTCCAGCTTCTGGCTATTATAAATAAGGCAGCTATGAACATAGTGGAGCATATGTCCTTGTTATATGTTGGAGCATCTTCTAGGTATATGCCCAGGAGTTTTATAGCTGGGTCCTCAGGCAATGCTATGTCCAGTTTTCAGAGAAACCACCAGACTGATTTCCAGAGTGGTTGTACCAGCTTGCAATCCCACCAACAATGGAGGAGTGTTCCTCTTTCTCCGCATCCTCAACAGCATCTACCATCACCTGAGTTTTTGATCTTAACCATTCTGACTGGTGTGAGATGGTACCTCAGTACCTCAGTGTTGTTTTGATTTGCATTTCCCCGATGACTAAGGATGTTGAGCATTTCTTCATGTGCTTCTCAGCCATTCGAGTTTCCTCTGTTGCGATTTTTTTTCTTTTTAATAGGGTAATTTGGTTGTCTGGAGTATAATTTCTTGAGTTCTTTGTGTATCTTGGATAGTAGCCCTCTATGGGATGTAGGATTGGTCAAGATCGTTTCCCAATTTGTTGGTTGCTGTTTTGTCTTATTAACAGTGTCTTTTGCCTTACAGAAGCTTTGCAATTTGATGAGGTCCCATTTGCCAATTCTTGATCTTAGAGCATAAGCCACTGGTGTTCTGTTCAGGAACTTTTCCCCTGTGCCTAGGTATTCGAGTGTCTTTCCCACCATCTCTTCTATTAGTTTCAGTGTATCTGGTTTTATGTAAAGGTCTTTTATCCACTTGGATTTGAGCTTTGTACAAGGAGATAAAAATAGATTGATTTGCATCCTTCTACAGGTTGACCTGGAGTTGAACCAGCACCATTTGCTGAAAATGCTGTCCTTTTTCTACTGGATGGTTTTAGCTCCTTTGTCAAAGATCAAGTGGCCATAGCTGTGTGAGTTCATTTCTGGATCTTCAGTTCTATTCCATTGATCTTCCTGACTGTCTCTGTACCAATATCATGCAGTTTTTATTACTATTGCCCTGTAGTACAGTTTGAGATCAGGGATGGTAATTCTCCCAGAAGTTCTTTTATTGTTGAGAATAGTTCTGGCTATCCTGGGTTTTTTGTTATTCCAAATGAATTTGCAAATTGATCTTTCTATCTCTATAAAGAATTGATTTGAAATTTTGATGGGGATTGCATTGAATCTGTAGATTGTTTTTGGCAAGATGGCCATTTTTACTATGTTAATCTTGCCAGTCCAGGAGCATGGGAGATCTTTCCATCTTCTGAGAGCTTTTTTATTTCTTTCTTCAGAGACTTGAAGTTCTTGTCATACAGATCTTTCACTTGCTTGGTTAGATTCACTCCAAAGTATTTTACATTGTTTGTAACTATTGTGAAGGGTGTCATTTCCCTAATTTCTTTCTCAGCCTGTGTATCCTTTGAATAGAGAAAGGCTACTGATTTATTTGAGTTGATTTTATATCCAGCCACTTTGCTGAAGTTGTTTATCAGTTTTAGGAGTTCTCTGGTGGAAATTTTAGGGTCAGTTATGTATACTATTATATCATCTGCAAATAGTGAAATTTTGACTTCTTCCTTTCCTATTTGTATCCCTTTGACTTCCTTTTGTTGTCTAATCTCTCTAGCTAGAACTTCCAGTACTATATTGAATAGGTAGGGTGAGAGTGGGCAGCCTTGTCTAGTCCCTGATCTTAGTGGGATTGCTTCCAGTTTCTATCCTTTTAGTTTGATGTTGGTTACTGGCTTGCTGTATACTGCTTTTACCACGTTGAGGTATGGGTATTGAATTCCTGATCTTTCCAAGACTTTTAACATGAAGGGATGTTGAATTTTGTCAAATGCTTTCTCAGCATCTATTGAGATGATCTTGTTGTTTTTCTCTTTGAGTTTATTTATGTAGTTGATTACATTGATTGATTTTCGAATATTGAACCAACCCTAAATTCCTGGGATAAAGCTTACTTGATCATGATGGATGATTGCTTTGATGTGTTCTTGGATTCGGTTTGTGAAAATTTTATTGAGTATTTTTGCATCAATATTTATAAGAGAGATTGGTCTGTAGTTCTCTTTCTTTGTTGGGTCTTTGTGAGGCTTTGGTATGAGAGTAATTGTAGCTTCGTAGAACGAATTGTGTATTGTTCCTTCTGTTTCTATTCTGTGGAATATTTTGAAGAGAATTGGTATTAGGTCTTCCTGGAAGGTCTGGTAGAATTCTGCACTAAAACCATCTGGCTTCGGACTTTTTTTGGTGAGGAGATTTTTAATGACTGCTTCTATTTCTTTAGGGGTTATGCGACTGTTTAGTTGTTTTTTGTTTCCATGATCAGTCTATTCCACTATTATTGTGTGAGGTGCAATGTATGCTTTAAGCTTTAGTAAAGTTTCTTTTATGTATGTGGGTGCCCTTGCATTTGGGGCATAGATGTTCAGAAATGCGAGTTCCTCTTGGTACAGTTTTCCTTTGATGAATATAAATTGTCCTTCTTTATCTTTTTTGATTATTTTGGTTGAAAATCAATTTTATTTGATATTAGAATTGCTACTCCAGATTGTTTCTTGGGACCATTTGCTTGGAAGATTGTTTTCCATCCTTTTACTCTGAGGTAGTGTCTGTCTTTTTCACAGAGGTGCATTTCCTGTATGCAGCAAAATGCTGGGTCGTGTTTATGTATCCAGTCTGATAGTCTATGTCTTTTTTTGGAGATCTGAGTCCATTGATATTAAGAGATATTAAGAAAAAATGAATGTTGTTTCCTGTTATTTTTGTTATTGGCGGTGGAGTTATGTTTGTGTAGCTATCTTCTTTTAGGGTTGTTGGAAGATTACTTTCTTTCTTTTTCTAGGTTGTTGTTTCCCTCCTTGTGTTGGAGTTTTCCACCAATTATCGTTTGAGGTGCTGGATTTGTGGTAAGATATTGTGTACATTTGATTTTGTCATGGAATACTTTGGTTTCTTCGTTAATATTGATTGAGAGTTTTGCTGGGTATACTACTCTTTGCTGGCATTTGTGTTCTCTTAGCACCTGTATGATATCCGTCCAGGATCTTCTGGCTTTTATAGTCTCTGGTGAGAAATCTGGTGTAATTCTCATAGGTCTGCCTTTATATGTTGCTTTACCTTTTTCCCTTACTGCTTTTAGTATTTTTTTCTTTCTTTGTACATTTGATGTTTTGATTATTATGTGGTGGGAGGTATTTCTTTTCTGGTCTAAACTATTTGGAGTTCTGTAGGCTTCTTGTATATTTATGGACATCTCTTTCTGTAGGTTAGGAAAGTTTTACTCTATAATTTTGTTGAAGATATTTACTGGTCCTTTTAATTGGGAGTCTTCACCCTCATCTATACCTATTATCCTTAGGTTTGGCTTTCTCCTTGTGTCTTATATTTCCTGTATGTTTGGGGTTAGTAGTGTTTTGTATTTTGCATTTTCTTTGACAGTTGTGTCAGTGTTTTCCATGGTCTCTTCTGCACATGAGATTTTCTCTTCTATCTCTTGTATTCTGTTTGTGATACTTGTGTCTAGGACTCCTGATCTTTTCCCTAGGTTTTCTATCTCCAGGGTAGTCTCCCTTTGTGATTTCTTGATTGTTTCTACTTCCATTTTTACATCTTGGATGGTTTTGTTTAATTCTTTCACTGTTTGGTTGTGTTTTCTTGCAATTCATTGAAGGATTTTTGTGTTTCCTCTTTAAGGGCTTCTATCTGTCTACCTGTGTTCTCCTTAAATTCTTTGAGAGTGTTATTTATGTCCTTCTTAAAGTCCTCTATTATCATCATGAGAAGTGATTTTAATTCTGATTCCTGCTTTTCCAGTGTGATGGGGTGTTCTGGGCTTGCTATGATGGGGGAACTGGGTTCTGATGATGCCATGTAACTTTGGATTCTGTTGCCTTTCACCATCTGGTTAACTCTAGTGCTACCTGTACTCACTGTCTCTGACTGAAGCCTGCTTTTCCAGTTATGTTGCTTTGTCTGATCTCCTTGGGGTCCAGATGTCTATGTGATTTTTTCCAGCTGCTCTGAGTACAGTGGTACCTCTAGGATGACTCAGGATATGGTGTCTCTAAGGTAGCAGACCAGCTATGTGTCCTCTGTTCTTTGTGCAATGTCTCCTCTAGGATGTCTCAGGATAAAGGGCCCACTGCTCCCTTAGCAGTGTCTCTTCTAGGATGTCTCAGAATAAGGTTTCCACTGCTCTGAGAGAAGTGTCTCCTCTAGGATGTCTCGGCATATGTTGTCTGTCGCTTTGAGTTCAGTTATTCCTCTGCCACTCTGGGTTCAGTGGTACCTCTTGCTGCTCTGGGTTCAGTGGACCCTCTAGGAAGGAATTTGGTGTCCACACAGGAGCAGACTGGGCGGGGGTCTGCACCAGGCATCACAAAATTTCCTTTTTATTTTACACAAAGCATGATTGATGACTTAGAACCATCATGTCCTAAATATATACAGCATTTTATGGGAATTACTACCTAAATAATATTGGAGTATACAGTCCATAAATATGGTATATCTCTTTGAAATTAATAAAAAGTTATTCAATTTTCTTTCAAAATTTCAGCATTTTTATAGATACTCTTAATTTCCTTCTTAAAAATATTTTCAACTGTTTCTGTATTAACATTTATTGTTACATGAAACAAGTTATTTTCCTATATGTTAGACATGTTCATATAAGTTAGTATAGAACAAATAAAGAGATAAATGTAAATAAAGTAATACAAGTCTTTTCAAAATAACAGTGTTTATTATAACAAATGATTGTAATGTAAAATCATAGAGTTGTATTATGAAGAATTAATCATTGTTAAATGTATTGATTATGTACTAAATAATCAAAAGATTTAGAAATTTGTATTTATCTATATATTTTATTTTATGAAGTGTCAATTGGTTCTCTCTCTCTCTCTCTCTCTCTCTCTCTCTCTCTCTCTCTTTCTTTCTCTTAGTTTTTCAAGTTATGGTTTCTATGTGTAATCCTGTATGTCTTGCCATGTAGACCAGGCTGCCCTTGAACTTACAGAGAACTGACCTCATCTGCCTCCTGATTTCTGGGATTAAGTTTGTGTCTACCACCTCCAACTTACAATTAGGCCTTTTATAATTTTGATTTCTATTTAAGTTAAGTTATATATATGAAGTAAAAAGTGAATTATGGATTCAGAGATTTCTCTGGGGCTAGTTTCATTGCATTTATCTGCAGAGGGCTTACCTGCATTAGATTCCCAGCATGCTCATGGTTTTTTTTTCCTTCACAGCAATCTAATTTTATAGTTCTTCAGACCCAATGCCCTTGTCAGCTCCTCACAGGCACCAGACATCCACATGGTGCATGTATGTATAGTAGACAACACACACATAAATAAAAATAACAAAAATGTAAAGGAATATCAGATATAAAACTGAACAGGGTAAACTCTGTCTATTTCTTTTGGTAGCCACATTATAAACGAATGGTCACAATGCTGTTCGAAGCATTTACTTCAGAGAAAGATAGAAGGATAGCATTTCAGCTTTTCCATGTTTAATAAACAAAAGTTTCTTTATTGGTGATGTTGATCTTAAATTCTGTAAAACAGAATAGAGATCACATTAAATTTACAAATCTAACTTAGTGTTGTAAACTCATTATTTTAAATTCTTCTAACTAGATCATTGTTCTTTTAAGTTATTTGAAATATTAATTTATCATCATGTAAAATATGAATAATTAGCACATTATTCATATTTTTTAGACACACCAACTTCTTTCCCAGTGTCACTGTTTTCTAACTTGAATGTGATGGAATGAATTCCCATGATTTTCAACAAAGGACACTACTTAATACTCAACCTAAGATATTAAAGGATTTACCAAGGTTTACATAGCAAGAAGCAGAGTGACTGGCTGTCATTCCTCACATTGTATACTTACTTACATCTTCATTTGTCTACAGTAATTCCTGTGAGGCTGGCACATTCAATTCATAAATAATGCAGGTATTTGAACATACTCCCTGACAGTAAGAAACAAAAGCATTTTAAAGGCAATAAACTTGTTAGCCTTTTGGTGAATCTATATGTGTAGAGCTTTGAAGGTCATGTTGGTTACTGGTCTTACCAATAGATGGATAAATACGGAATCTCTGAAAACTTAGTTTTATACCTAATCAATTTTGAACAATTTACTAATGAAATACAGGGCGATTCTATGAAAGTTTGTTCCCCCCCTCTTTTATATAACTGCATAATTCCATCTGACATGTTTCAATACCATGGTTTGTAAACACAATACATTTCAAAGAATAAAGTATCTTCATTTACCAACAAGTCACAATCTTGAAATAAGAATTCATTTCAGTTAAGTTCAAAGTTACTATGGTTTTATAATGACAAAGCTGTTTTCTACTGTCATTGTCTACTGAGGATAAGTCTCTGCAGAAGCTCTGAGTTCCAGTGTGAATCACCAGGGATCATTACCACTTTCCCAGTAAGTACTGAGATGGTCATTTAACACAAGCACAATTAATTTTCAAGGACTTCATCAATCTAAAGCAATTTTTTATTTTTTCAATTTGTGTGAGCATTGTACTTCCATTCAATAATTATGGAGTGCACATGATAACAAATTCCCTTAGGTAAATGTTTGTACAAGTTGATATTTATTTCAGGTTAGGTCAAGTTAGAAGATATTGAACTGGTCACTAAAATGGACTATTTTAGCTTCTTTCATTCAATGTGCATCAGTTTTTGTTTTAGTGTTTTAGTAGCTGATGTAACATACTCGATTAGGAATTTTCATGAATATAGGCAGGGATGAGACGTTTAGTTGAATAACAGTTATTTGAGGTACTCATATTTTTATAGACAAAAGTACAAAACATTATTTTAAATAGAAAATAGTTCTACATTGCATTAGTCCTTTAATCTTCATTGGTGATACCATTACTATTTTCATGCTGTATTTGTGTACTTATTTACTTTTTGACTTTTCATAGACAAGAAATTGTGTGGTTCTGGAGATGAAGCAGATCTGGGAGAAGTGGGTAAAAGAACATGATCAATGTATATCGGACAGATTTTATTTTATTTTTATTACTTTATTACTTTATTTATTTATTTATTTTTGGTTTTTCGAGACAGGGTTTCTCTGTGTAGCCCAGGCTGTCCTGGAACTTGCTCTGTAGACCAGGCTGGCCTCAAACTCAGAAATCTGCCTGCCTCTGCCTCCCAAGTGCTGGGATTAAAGGCGTGAGCCACCACCGCCAGGCAACAGATTTTAAATTAATAGTAAATAAGTGAGATAAGTAAAGTATTGTTAAAATATAATAGAAGAAAAGAAGACAAAGAAATGAAGAGTGATAAAAATATAAAATAAAGTGAAGGAAATGATAAAATAGTACAAAATATGTTTTTAAATATGTAAATAAGTTATTTGCCAATATGAAGTAAGTAGGATGGAGGAAGAAAAGTGATGGATTATGGATTTTATTAGCTCCTGCTCTTTGTCATTGGGTGGCTGTGAGACACAGGTGAATTTGTGGACTCTTACATGCCACAGTTTATGTTAGTGTTGAATCTATATTTCTTGTTCCTTGCTGACTACCACTGATATCTTCATGACAGATTATTTCCTCTGTGTACTGAGGCCCTCTTCTAGGTACATTGAATTTTGCAATTAGTTGTCGGGACAGGTACTTCTACAATATAGAGAGTCTTCAGGGCTATTCTCCTGGTTGCCTAACATTTTATCTTGAGGATGTCAGAAGGAAAACAAGAAGACAGATCTATATAAATGAAGGACCTATCTTTATTCTTTCATCATCTCCTGGGTATTGATCAACCACATAGAGGAATATACTTTAGTGGTCTTGAGACTTACAGCAGTGAGTGGTAGATAGATGTCTCCAGAGGTTTGTCTCCCTGCCTACTTGATTCAACTCAAATATTCAGACCATCAACCATGGTTGCATACTTTGCTGCTGACACAAAGAATTCTGCAACCTGAACTTTTTGTCTTCTTGCTATCTAGACCTTTCTTTTTCCACAATTGCCTTCCAGGGATGTTACTCACTTTGGACATGTGGAAAATTAATTTAGCAATCTCTCATTTGGGGTTATACCATATTCTGGGCCCCCAAAGCATATTAATTTTAAATAATTGGTTGCTTGTCTAGATGTGGTCATACAGAATGACAAGAGGGATATATCTCCACTGGTAATCCACTTGCCAGAAAAATCAGTCTTCAAAAATCAGCAACTGGATTTGAGATCTGTGAGGGTCATAATCTTATCTTGATAAGGGAACCATCAGTTCTTTTTACCAGGGCTGCCTGAAGTATCTGTTAAAGAAATTTCTGATCTGTTCACTCTGCTGTGGGTATCTAGCTGCTGGAGCTGTGTTCTGATTCATTTATTTGTTTAAGCTCCATCATTTGTATTTTAAAAATTATTTCTTTTATTTTCAATTTTGTTTTATATAATACAATTGTATAACTTTTTCTTCCCATCTGTTCTTCCAAATATTCCCGTAGAAAATTATTTCCTCCATTTCTAATTCATTGTTGATATATACATATCATGATACACACACACACACACACACACACACACACACACACACACAATTAAAACTGTCTCCTCTGTCTTTATAATGTTACTTGAATGTATATTTTTAGAACTGACTATTTGGAATTAGTTGACTATGTTTCTTTATGTAGGATTGATGCCTCATAAATTATTCTCTATTTGTGTTAGTACATCTCTTGTTATTATCCTTCAGTTATGTTTGGGCAATAATATTGGAGAAACCATATGTGTATGGCTTCTGATGTTACTATGAGACATTTTACATCAGACTCCTCATTCCTCTGGTTTTCACAATCCTCCCATTGTCTCTTCTACATGTTATTTTTTTCTCAGAAGTTTTCAAATTTCCTATTCTTGCCTTTGTAATATTCTTAACTTTTCTCCCTCTGTCATGAGAATATTCTTTCTTATACTGAGCTTTTTGTTTTATGGAAAAAATTTCTCATGATATATTTTGATCATTGCTTCCCCTCTCTTAGTGCCTCCCTAAACATTCCCACTTCCCTACCCATACAACTTTATTCTCTCTTTCACTCTTTCTCTCTCAAAAATCCAAAGAAACAAAAACAAAACTATAAACAAGAAAACACACAGAGAGAGAATCAAAATAAACTACTAATAGGCTAATAAGACATAAATGCTTTAAAATGCCATTGAAGTTGAAGTTTGTGTGTGTGTGTGTGTATTTGTGTGTGTGTGTGTGTGTGTGTGTGTGTGTGTGTGTGTGTGTTGGCCAACTAACTTTGGGCATAAGGTTTGCTCTAAATTGTGGTTAATATATTCAGTAATGTGAGACCCCTTTAGAGAAAACTGATTTTCCCTTCACCAGCTCATATAAATTTCATGTAGCTTTCTGTTTATGGCTATGATGTGGGTATTTAGAATTTAATTCAATTCCTATATTTCTTTAGCAGAATTATAGTAGTAGTTTTACCCTAGGGACCATAACTTACTTAGTCTCAAATGATTAGCAACTTTAACAGTGTCTGGTACGTATTCAGTTTAACAGAGTAGGTCTTTAATTCAACAAATAAAAAGTTGTGTCACTAATAATAAATAATATTTGTGCCACTATTTCACTAGTATGTATTTCAGGGAGGTCACTCTTATAGGACTCATAATTTGTCACTGAGTAATATTGATTATTGCCTTTCTCCTCTGTTATTGTGTTGAGTATTCTCTAGTACCATAAACACTAGTTAACAGGAGTGAAGCCTCTAGTTAGACACCAGTGCTATTTTTCTACATTTGATGACCTAAGTCTCATCTGCAGTAAATAAGTAAGCGTTGTCTTCAGCACAAGAACCTTAACAATATAGAACCTTCTTAAACAAGTCACATAGAAGCGTGTTTTAGTCTGCTATCCTTCTGGGAAATAGACTAAGTTTTACACCTTTAAATTACTTTGTTTTGTGTAGGACAAGATCAAAATCAATTCTTTTACACATTTATTGAAATTACTTAGAATTACAAATTGAGTGACACTTTTCTGTTTAAAAACGTATTGATCAATGTAGATATGGCATTTTGCCTTATATAGTAGCATTTAGGAAGATGAAATCATTCAAGTCAAGGCCAGCCTTACCTACAGTATGAGATTAAATGAATAAATTATTATAATTAATTGGCTATGAACAAGATATATAATGTCATTTGAAATAGTTTTTCATTAGCATCATTCGGAAGTTAAAGATTTCCATTAATTGTTTAATTTTTGATATAATTTAGCAGTGAGAAAATTTCATCTTTGGCATTTCTCTCAGGAACATTATTAGTTTTATTCCTAAGTAAAATGTTATACATTATAGGTCTAATGAGATGATTTCTTCTTAAATTAGAGTTCACAATATTCTTTATACTCATCCACTAAGTGTTTGTTCATGTCATTCCATACATTCTAATTTCTTGGCAGGCACTTTTTTTGTGGCATTTTTAAAAGTAATTCTTTTTCTTCATGATAAACTGTTGATTAAATCTTTGGATCTTCAAATTCAGAGATTCTTGATTTGCCAAGGAAATATTTCAACATTCAATTTTGAAAACACAAAACCAACAAATTACTGCAACAAAATGTGAAAGTCTACTTTTGTGAGAGCTTTCTCAGATCCCACCATTAGTTCAATAATAAGAATGCAATACATTTATAGTTTAAAGCTTTTGACCTTTGCTGGGTCAGTCTCTCTACTAGCTCATGCAATTTAACCTAACTTCTCAGCTTGCTGAGAATTTGAAAGAAAACGCCTGAAACCCTTAACACTAAAATATTCATGTTTGTTTGTTTAAATCTTCCTTTTTTTCTCTAACAGGAACATCTGAAGCAATGTTTGTGCTTTTAACCCAACATTGTTTTAAAAGTTTTCAATCTGTTTAAAATTTCTTTTAAGCTTCAAAATCATATTTAATCACTCAAAACTGCTATGATAATAACAATTATTTGATCCTTAATTAATAAAATAATAGTATCTACTCAAGCCAGTTTCCCTTTATAGTCAACCTGTTACTGCCTATTCCTGATAATTAATATGATATTTTCATTCTTAGTTAGCTAAAGCAGATAAATTTCTGACTCTTCCCTCTACTTTCCTTAATACAACACAGGTAACTCCACACTTAAAAGATGCTGTCCAGGACTAAATTTCTCAAACATCCTTTTCTTTTTTTCTGGGACCATAGCAACAGACCTCTGATGTGCTCCCAATCAAACTGTTACAGGCTGAGCATATGCATTAAGCCCCTGTGCAGAAACCCCCCTGCTTGGGTTCTGCTCCCTGTTATGGTTGTTCTACAAATTTATCTCTACAAAAGGGGAAAAGGCAATGCTGGCTGCCACAGGCCAGACAGAGACTGACCTGCTATCTCCTTCGATCCACCTGGGGCTATGAAGTGGTCTTTGCCCAGACTGACTTAAAACTTTCAAGACAAGCAGATTCTTGTGAATCAGCCCCAAAAGCTCTCCGCCTCTACCCCCTTTTTATTTCATAAACAAGACTGAGACTGTCTTAGGTCTTTCTGACAAGAATGGCTTCCTCACCCATTGTGGAATATTCATTATCAAAAACAATGCACTTCTCTCTTAGGTTGGTAAGACTCTGTGTGGAATCTTACCAATCCTTGGCTTGCCAGCCTGTTAAATTAATAACTCTGTCTGGAGGTCCATTTTTAGTTTCAAGTCATGTATTTTGGCTTCCAAGATGTTGATTTTGTTAAAGACAAGCTTTAACATAGTGGACAGGAATAAAAGTATTCCCAGGACAAAAAGGGCTAGCATGATCACAATGTGTGTTTTGAGCTTTAGTGAAATTATTTTTATAAATGTCGGTGCCTTTGCACTTTGGAATAGATGGTCAAAATTTAGACATTCTCTTGGTGGATTTTACCTTTGCTGAATATGATGTGTCCTTTCTCATCTCACTTGATAAAATTTTGGTGGAAAGCCTGTTTTATGGGATAATAGAATGGCAAATCCAGTTTCTTTCTTGGAAACATTTGCTTGGAAGACTTTTTTCCAGCCTTTTACTCTGAGGTAGTGTCTGTCTTTGTTATTGAGATATGCTTTTTGTAATTAGAAAAATGCTCAGTATTGTTTGCATATCCAGTCTGTTAGCTTCTGTTTTTATTGGTGAGTTGTGATAGTTGATGTTGAGAGACATTAAAGACAAATGATTGTTAGTTCCTGTTAGGTTTGTTGTTGTAGTGGCATTATGTATATGTGATTATCCTTTTTGTTTCATTGTGAGATGATTAATATCTTGTTTTTTCTCTGGTGTAGTTACCCTGTGTTGGGGTTTTCCTTCTAGAATCTTCTGTAGGACTGGATTCATAGAAGGATATTGCTTACATTTGTATTTTTTCCCCTGCAATATCTTTGTTTCTCCATCAATGATGAATGAGAATTTTGCCAGGTATACTAGACTGGACTGGAATATCTGTTCTTTTAGGGTCTGTACGAATTTTGTCCTGGGTCTTTTGGCTTTTGAGTCTGTGTTGAGAAATTTGGTAATATTATATAGATCTGCATTTATGTTTCTTGACCTTACATCTTTTCACATTGTTTGTTTATTCTGTGCAATCTACCTGATGACTGTGTCTGGGAACCTCAGCACCATCCTTCTCATCAGAGTCTCTTCCTAGCTCCATAACCCCATGTACCTTTTTTCTTAGACACTTGGTTTCTGTTGACATAGACCTTTTATCTTCTATCACACCCTATATGCTCTTCAACTTCCTGGTGAAGAAAAATACCATCTCTTACCTTGGGTGTGCCATCCAGTTCAACTTAGCTGCTTTTTAAGGTACAATTGACTGCTTCCTTCTGGCCACCATGGCTTATGACCAGTTTATGACAATCTACAACCCAGTGCTTTTTTTAACTGAAATGTCCACACATGTTTGTATCCAGTCCATTGTAGAATCTTATATAGGGGATTTTCTTAATGCTTCCTTTTTTTCACCTTATTATTATTTTGTTTTCTCTTCTGTAGACCAAATAATAATCTATGGGGTTCCCTGATAGATGTTCTCCTGGTTAATGGTGATTCACAAAGAAATAGAACTAAGCTAGAACAGATGCTTGAGACTTAACCAAATGCAGTGGCTGTGTCCTTTTTGGTAAAAAAAATTTCTGTGGGTGACAGTGTAGTTACAAATAAATGGGGTGGGCTAAAAAGAATGGTTGAAAAGGATGGTAGGGGATAAATAAGAGAACCCTGGGTCTGCACCAAGGGGTCAAATTCCAAGAGGATAAAAATGAGCTGGGAAGAGGGTTCAAACCACCAAGCATCAACAGATCTAAAAGTAGTCTGGAAATGGCAGAATGGAGAAGTAGAAGGAGGGCAGAGTGAGTCTACTTAGGTTTCAGCCATGTGTGCTGTCTTTGAATTGCTTGCTAAAGAGTTGCTTATGGTTCCTAAGATGTTGCAAAGGAATGATGATGGAATAACTGAGTTGCTAAAAGTAGTGTTAGAGGAAGAAGGGAACTCTTGGGTGGACCATGATGCTGAGTCACAAGGTAGTGGAAGTAGGCTAGAAGGAGGAAAAGAAGAATATTTTTATTTACAGAAAGCTCACATCATTGAGTTAAAACACTTTCTACTATACAGTACTCTAATTTACTCTTGCAAATTTCAATAAATTTAGAATATTTTTGAGTAATAAACACCAAAGGTAACTAATAGGTACCAGTAGATAATATGTATTTATATGTAATTTATATTTTTAAAGACCTGATGAATTATCAGTGGAATTTTAATGACTCAGGGTTAAGTTCTATATGCCACAATTCCTCATAAATACAGCTTCACTTTACATTTGCAATTCTTTGCTCTTTGTCCTTATTGTTGAGGCATAGACCCTGGTGAGTAATAGTTTTCCTTTGCCTTTTTACAGAGATATTTGGAATTTGAAGATTGGCTAATTTTAGGTATTAATAATCATTTGTTCACATTTAGTCATTTCTATTGTTAGTGGTAGTATTATGTTTATCATCTTAATCAAAACAAGAATATGGTCTGGTGGCATTGAAAACAAAAATATTCTGTCATATATACTAGTCTTCCAGGGTTCCATTGATTGTCATTGACAAAACTGTTGCCTCATCCCAGCCCTGATTGATTCCAAAGTTTATGGTATGTTTGATTAACATATTACACTCCTGCCACAATTATGACCATATTAGCTTTGAAACTGTGTATGTATGTATTTATGTATATATGTATGTATGTATGTACATTTGTATGTATGTTTGTATGTATGTATGTATATTAAATAAAATACATGTATATATTTTATAATATTTTAATTATTTCTTTGAGAATGTTATACAATGTATTCTAATCATATTCACCCCAATTATTTTCCATAGTCCCTCTCATATAAATTCATCTGTATAAAGATAAGGATACACATTGGAGTTTTGAGCTGAATGCATATTATTCATAATGTGGCTTCTATTACAGAAGAAATTCATAAGTGATATATTTTAATGTGTATGTTAGAAATGAAAAGAAGACAACATTTAAACACACTCATATGACACAAACATAGAAATTATATCATATAGGAATGTGAAAATAACTAGTGAGAGAGAGCAGGAGAGAGTAAAGGAGGTAGGAGGTAACTATGCTAAATACAAGCTGCACAAAAAAAATTCTTTTTATGAAACCAATGGCTTACTATTATGGATTCATAGTAACAAGATTTTTGTTGTTGATGACTTGACAGTGGTCATTTTTTATACAACATATTTTGATCTTATTTTCCTCTCTCCCAACTTCCCTTGGGACCTTCCAACCTACTGTCTCAACCAAGTTTCTTTCCTCTCTTCTTCCTTCCCTTGTCTGTCTTTCTGTCTTTTTGTCTCTCTGTATGTATTTTTTAACCCACACATCAGTTAAAACCGGACTATTGGCCCAATAGTATCATGACTGTTATGAGTACAACCAAATATTTTCTTGGTGGATTTCATGTTCTGTAGACAAACATACAAACAAACATAAAAGTTGGAAAGACCATTGGCAAAAGTAGTGAAACAAATCCTATTGTCTGCTTAAATGGATATAATTACCAATTAACATCTATACATTTGTATTTACTAACTAGTATTACTATCGTTTTTTTTTTCCATTAAACATTATGCTGCAGAGACTCACAACTTATCAAGTGGCTAAGGACAAGTGATTTCTTTTGTGCCACTGTGGTTCACTGCTCAGCCAGATATAAAGAAATACTTTCATCAATATCACTACCTTCAAGCCTCAGAGAATATTCGATAAGGGACATAAAAAAACATAAAATCTAGAAGGTGGATTAAAATGTTGTGTATTTATCTTCCCAATTGAACTATACCATTTAGGGGGAGCAAAGGTTCATAACACCTGGGAAATAATACAACGCTTCAAAGATTGGAGTATATACAAAATTCTAAGGCTCAGGAAGCTCAAACACTAAGATCCATATGACCTTTTCCCAAAGTTGTTCAGGCAGTATTATTTACATGGGAGAGAAGACTGGCTGGACAAACTATGTTTAAGCTATATAAGAAATAACAGGAGTTGATCTTTCATGAGTCATTCTGTATGCTGGGATGTGCTTTCAGTAATGCAGCTATGATTCAGGAAACCTCTTGTAAACAACTACCCGCCAATGCTCATGTATGTAAACTCAATAAACTCATTGAGTAATACAGGGATGGAATAGTTTCTTTGGTCACTTGCCAGTGCCATATTTTGGATGGATAGATACAGTGTCATTATTATCCACAAGTCATACAACAATGTGTCTGTGATCGACATGATATTGTTATATTTCAATAATTAATAAGAGCATCTCACCACATCAAAATTTAATTGAAATCAATGAAGATTCTTTGAATAGAAATTTACAACTGGTTAAAATTCAGAGAGTAACTGTCCATAGGGTGTTAATTCTCAATTAATCTTCAATTTAACTGCTACATGTAACACTCAAGGAACATCACAGAAGAGGGAACAGTAGAATATAAGAGCCAGAAGACTAAGATGTTTGGTGCTAGATTGTGTCTTCTAGACATAATAGGAAAATGACACCCATGAACTATCAACAGTTTGACAGAATAAACTAAAACTGAATAAGGTTAATAACAGTTGACATGACAGCATGGAGGGAAGAAATATAAGGCCCTAGTCCTAGTTGAAGAACTATAGGCAATTAATGGGCTGCTAAGGGAGGAAAATCAGTCTTCTCCAGGGACAAACTCATAATAAGTTATCTAGTCTCAAGTGGCTTTCTTTAACTACATATACATATCAGCAGCACTAAGTGAACTCAGTAGTGCATGTGGGAGTAGGGGTTTATAAAACAATAATTTTAAAATATATAAATTTGAGAGGGAATTAGAAGGAAAAATGAGGAGGTGGTGGAAGAATGGGGTAGAAATAATAAGAATAGTCTATCTATATATGAAAATATCAAGATTTAATTTAAAATAATGGCTATAAGTGGGACTCTATGAGATTCTTCTTTCTATTTTTGCATGATTATTGGTATTATCACTGTTCACGTCTTATCTAAACTGATATTTTTGAGTTGGTATTATGGGTACAGATTCTCCATCATTTTTAGGAGACACATATGTATAGCTGACTTCCTAGTCCTTTGGTCCTTATAGCATTTCTATTCCCTCTTTCAAGATGTTCACCTAACCTTCAGTTTGTGACTTGTGTTATAGATGTATCCATTGATCTAGGTGCCCTACAATAATTTGATCTCTGTATTTTAATCAGCTGTGTTTTTCTATGACAGTCTCATATTACAAAGAAAATGTTCTTTGATCTGGAATGAACTTTACCTATTTGCTGGTACAAGGATGTTTTAAAATGCTGTTAGGAATTATGTTGATCTAGTAAAGTGGCAGTAGGCAATCTATAACCTCATATAGTAGGAGATGCTTATCCTCACACACCCAGGGGACCTGGATAGATTGCTAATATCAGGTATGACCTCCCACATGTTGAACACATTGCTGTTAGTCTGTTGCTAGAGGTTGAATAAGTCACTTTCAAAAATGAGTTCTCCAATTTATTATCAAATGCAAAATGGTCAACATTGAAATCATACACAGAAGAAACATTAAGCAAACTGCATAGGTTCTGTTTACACATTACTTAACTAAAATATGTCTAGTCAGAAAAAGCAAAGAGAAAAACTCATCTTGAGAAGGAGTAGAAGGGCATAGAGGAATGAGGGAGGGCATAAAAGAGGGAATTGATATAGTAACATTTTAATTAATATAAAATTATGCTGGGAAATGTGACATAAAATATGAGATTAATAATAAATAAGGCAGTAGGTGCAGCTTCCGCATAAAACTAAAAGGTAACTGTTAGGAAATTGTGGAGCAGAAAACTTGCTTGTATATTTCACATGACTTCAAATAAAAGGGACTGTGCTTAATGAGAATCAACATGTCTGATCTTGGTTTTAATAGCATAATGTTGAAGTCAGTATTGTTGCTGGGATGGCATGGTATCTGGGGCTCCTGAGTAAAGTGTCAATATTGGGAATGTTTCTTCCATACCTTTTGCCCTATTGTATATTTAATATGTGCATTTATTTTCTAGTGACTTCACTTAAGTAAAAATTTCTTAAAAGATTTACATTCGTTAACTTATCTTCAGTGTTTATCTGGTTCCTATAACTACAACAAATACTCAACAGTTATTTTTGAGAGAAAAGATTGAAGGAACATTTCACCCATATGTGATTGGGAAACCTCATTGAAGGTAGTCACAAAAACTACATCTCATTTTCCAATCTGATTTGAATCATAAACTTACATTGATTCTGACTTGACCCAAGAATACATTTAGAAATTAGTAAAAATTAAATCTCTTCTGACTCCCATGTGCAAAACGTGATCATGTGTATGTGTGTGTGTGTGTGTGTGTGTGTGTGTGTGTGTGTGTGTTATGTGTAAATGTATGATGTGTGTCTGAGTTCATATGAGTTCAGGTGGCAGCGTGTCATAGTATGCATATGAAGGTAAGAAGATAATGTCACTGTTGGTCCTGACTTTCTACCATTTTTATAGCTGTAACTTTCTTGTCTTTCACCAATCCAAACTCCAGGCAAGTGGACCAGGAAGCGTTCAGTGATGATTATGTCTTTGTCTCTTTTCTGGCAGCAGGGACAGGAGAAACTTTGGTGAAAGTTGACTGATGTTCTGTGTTAAAGCACTTTTATCAGGTGAAATCAAGGATAAAGTAGTGGACTTAATGAAAGTAAGAATCAGGAGAGGTGATCTGACTGTGGAGAATCACTGTGCCTTCCACACATCTTTACAGCATATAAGCTGAGATCACCTATCACATATTTGAGGTATGAATTATGTTATGAATTGTTAATTCTTACTGAAAAATATCCATACCTCTTCCTACACACTATTTTCTATGTAGCAATTATTTTTATACACTTGCCTATAAAAATTGTGTCTGCCTCAAATAATTATTTAACTTAGCATTTTATCATTTCCTATATTCACCAAAGTACCTAATAGTTGTTAATAGATGTGTGTTACATTGACAACTAATACAGTAAAAGAAAATTGGTACACATGAATTAAAGAAACAAAAAGTCCATTTTACCTACAATAATTTGTTTAAATGTACTTCCAATAATTAGCAAGTAAACATACTCCAATTTTCACCTACAGAGGAAAACAAGGATTACTTGAGACTGACAAACTCATTGAACTTAGTTATGGTTGTATAAAATGAACTGTTTACTACTCACTGGGAATGAGATAATGATCCCTGGTGCTTTAAATTCACACTGGAATCCAGTGCCTGTGCTGGGACTTATTTTCAGAGACAATGACAATGGAGACAGCTCTGCAGCTATAAAATTATAATAACTTTAAGCTTATTACTTCACAATGAATTCTTGATTGAAGAGGTAAGTTTTGAGATTTGTGAGTTTTGAGATTAAGTTTTTAGGTTTATAAATTATGGTAGTGAAATAAGTCACATGGAATCAAAGAATTCTGAAAAAGAACAAAACAATAATTGTATAGAATCTCCATATATTTCATAAGCAAATTGTCCAAAATGATCAGGCATAAAAGTAAGTTTTCAAAGACTTTTTGTTTATTCATCTGTTGGTAGGACTAGAATCCAACATGACCTTCAAGTGTGTAACCATGTAGCATTTATCCAAAAGACTAAATGTGCACTAGCTTTGAAACATTTTGGTGGCTTACATTTAGGGAATATCATGTGCAAAGACCTACTTTGTTTATAGACTGAATATTCTAGTATAACAGGCAACACTCTGGACAAATGAAAATGTAAATGTAGAATTTTGGGATGAGAGAGATCTGTCCCTTGTTAGGTGAACCTTCTAAAACTATTAATTTCTTAGTTTGGATATTTATTGAGCAATGTTTTCTGTTAAAAAATATGTGAATTTATTCCATCACACAACAATTAGACAATCTATGACATTGGAAAAGGGAATATTTCTTGACCAAAAGTGTATCATAATGTGCTAAATATTATTCAAATTTGACATGTACATTTATTATTTCAAATTACTTTAAAGAGTGATGATCTACTTGGAATCATTTAAAATATTTAATGAGATTACTATAGGAAGTTGCATGTTATTTAGTGTGATTTCTACTCAGTTTCTCAATTCTAACAAGAAAATTTATCATTTTTTAAAAATGTAATCAAGACAGAACCTTACTTGCAGAGATGATAGACATGTGATCAGTGTCACTAACAGAGCCTCTCTCTATATGTCAATTGTTGGAGAGTTGCAATGCTACCATGCTATATATCCATAATTTGTATGTATTCTCAATTGCATTTACACCTTTCATTTGTAGTGTACTAACTATAATAGACTGAATCTGTCTTTTGCTTATAGAAAATTCTCTTTTTGAAGACTTAATATTTTAATTTGTGTGTGAGTCTCCTCTACATGTACATATATATGAAAACACATGCATGACTAGTGCCTTTGAAATCAGCATAGTGCATTTATTCCCCAGAACTGAAACTACAAATCTCTATGCGAAATTATGAGTGCGGTTCCTTACAGATTGAAACATACTCTTTTTATTTATTTATTAAAAAATTTATTGGTTATTTTATTTATTTACATTTTAAACGTTATCCCCTTTGCAAGTTTTTTCTCAGAATACCCACTATCCTACCACACCTGCTTCTATGATGGTGCTCCCCTACCCACCCACCCATTCCTTCCTCACAAACCTAGCATTCCCCTATGGTGAGGCATCAAGCCTCTGTAGAACCAAGAGTCTCCGTTCTCATTGTACCATTTTTGAGCCCCATAATTCTGTTAATTCTTATTATGTTTCTTAACTTAAAAGTGATTTATACTTTAAAATAAAAACAGTAACAGATATTAATAGATGATGGAAAAATAGAAATATGTACAAAATTTTAAATCCTGTTCTTGTGATGTAGAAAACATCCAATAAATCTTAGTAAAGACTTAAGTCTTCTCTGAATAATCCTATTCTTTTGCATTTTAATAATTTTTACACTTACAACAAATGCATGTTATTAAGTCTCATACTATTGTATATTTATCTGTTCATTTATGTGAAGAGAATAGTGTTGAAAACATACTATATGTTTTCATATATATTTCATATACTATATGTTGTTCATATAAAGAATAACACTCAGAAGTTGTTTCTTGCTTACCATCATCTGAGTTCCAGCAATCAGACTCCGAGTGTCTGTAGTCAGGTTTGGTGAAGAGAACCTTTATGTGAGAAGCTGTCTCAGCAGGCAATGTCTCATAATTTTAAATCTGCACCTTTAATAACAGTTATGTTTGTTTTACTATAAAAACATAAATAATAGGTAAATATCACATATTTCTAAGATTTCTGCTTAAACAATTTAGAAGGTCTTATTTCACAAGAATATATAAACAGTGAAAATACTGAGTAAAATTACCATTTTGACACAGTTTTTGAATAATATACATTAGCTTCTGATGTTGTTTGTGA
Organism: Rhabdomys pumilio; assembly: GCA_030674055.1. Lineage (NCBI taxonomy): Eukaryota > Metazoa > Chordata > Mammalia > Rodentia > Muridae > Rhabdomys > Rhabdomys pumilio. The sequence continues at coordinate 97,279,562 of JANHMN010000003.1, read as the reverse complement.
ATGTATTAAATGTAATTAAGTGAACTATTTATAAATATCTTCCTGTTCTGTCTCTATCACAGCCTTGATTTGGCAGCAGTTACACTGCCCCATGGCTTTTCTGGAGGATGGGAACCACACTGCAGTGACAGAGTTCATTTTATTGGGATTAACAGATGACCCAGTCCTTAAAGTCGTCCTCTTCACCATCATCCTGTGTATCTACCTGGTGACTGTGTCTGGGAACCTCAGCACCATCCTTCTCATAAGAGTCTCTTCCCAACTCCATCACCCCATGTACTTTTTCCTTAGCCACTTGGCATCTGTTGACATAGGCTACTCATCTACTGTCACACCCAATATGCTTGTCAACTTCCTTGTGGAGAAAAGCATAATATCCTACACTGGATGTTGTATACAGTTTGGCTCAGCTGCTTTCTTTGGAACAGTTGAATGCTTCCTTCTGGCCACCATGGCTTATGATCGCTTTGTAGCAATCTGCAACCCACTGCTTTATTCCACCACAATGTCTACACAAACATGTATGCAGTTGGTTGTAGGATCTTATATAGGGGGGTTTCTTAATGCTTCCTTTGCCATAGTTTCTTTTTTTACTTTTCTCTTCTGTGGACCAAATAGCATCAATCACTTTTACTGTGATTTTGCTCCTTTGGTGGAACTTTCTTGTTCAGATATCAGTGTCTCTGTAGTTGTTACCTCAATTTTTTCTGCCTCAGTTACTATTATCACAGTGTTTGTCATAGCCATCTCCTACACCTACATCCTCATAACTATCCTGAAGATGCGCTCCACTGAGGGCCGCCACAAGGCCTTCTCCACCTGCACTTCCCACCTCACTGCAGTCACTCTGTTCTATGGAACCATTACCTTCATTTATGTGGTACCAAAATCAAGCTACTCCACAGACCAAAACAAGGTGGCATCTTTGTTTTACACAGTGGTGATCCCCATGTTGAACCCCGTCATCTACAGTCTCAGGAATAATGAGTTTAAGGGTGCTCTCAAGAGACAGCTTGGTAAGAAAACCTTTTCTTAGAGTAATCTATTATGCTGTAATAGATTATTTATACACACACACACACACACACACACACACACACACACACACAGAGTGGCAGTCACCCAAGAGTGATGTGATGCCCATCTTATTTTTGGTTATTATCCTTCTTGTTAATCTTTCTATACCTCATTTTGTTTTTCTGCTCGTATATAGATGTTTTATGTTATTTCTATTTTTTTGTATTTTACATTTGTCTTTGAGAATCTTATACATTGTATTTTCATAATGACCCATTCTCTCCCTAACTCCTTTCAGTCCTATAGCTCTCTCTCCTTCACTCTGAATTTAATGTTCTTTTATTTTGTCAAATAATATTTGTGTTGTCTGCAAACACTTAGTAGTGTAGGAATCTCCTGAGCCATAATTAACCTTATATAGGCTAATTTTTTTTTCCATCTGGCAGATAGTACTTTCCAATAACTCTTCACCTCCATATGGGATTTGTAGACATTTCTTCTACCCATTGTTATATTTTATCTGGTTTGAATTTGTAGATGCTAACAGAACTACCACGAGTTCCTATCTACAGCATTGTGTTTTCTCCTCAAAAGTAAGTATTTACATTCAACTACAGACTTTGGATCTTTCAATCTTTTCACACATTCTTTCATAATGATTATTGACTTTGGAGAGATAATACTGTGAATTAGTTTTTTCATTTAGAGCTGAGCATTCCACAGTTTCCAATTCTCTGAGCATGGACGGGTTGTATATTAATCACTATGTACTGCAAAAAGAAGCTGTGCTAACGATGGTTGGGAAATGTACTGATCTATAAGTACAATGAAAAGCCACTGTAAATGGTGTTGTCCTATGTCCAGTTAGCAGGATAATGGTTGTAGATTCTTCCCTAGGACCCGTGACTTCTCCAGAACAGGTTTAAGCCCTAATATTGTTAGATGTGGGTTTCATATTACTGAGTTAGCCTTAGTCTGAGTCAGAAAGTAGTTGATTACTCCCATGACATTTGTGCCACTATAATAATAGTGGAAGTGTCTTGTCACACTGATTAGTTTATAGAAGTCACATGACAAATTTCCTATACTACACATATGATATTTAAAATTATGTTCATAAGAGGCTACTCTTAATTTATCATTTTAATTCATTCTATCCACTTCAAAATAGAATCCAGAGATACTCTTCTATCTTCCCAGTTCCTTCTTGAATTACCCTTACTTGCTTTTTTCTTGAGGATAATCCTGATAGCACTATTATCCATATGGCCATGTTTTGCCCATTCTCTATATCCAAGACTGTCTTAGTTTTCTGCTCAAATATCACTTGCCCCATGGTACTTTCATTGATAGGCTTCTCAAGCTAATGTCATGCACCTCCACCACATTGCCACAACTACCTTTACCACCTCATATCAGTTCTATTTTTTCTTCTCTACCACATTTCTTGGTTTCTTTTCTAGTGTACTATCTATTGCAGTACCAGTTTGATCAGAATTATTTTATTCAGTAACATCTTTAGTATTGGTCCTATAATATAATAAATACTCAGTATCTGGATACAATGCTTTAATGGTTATCCTGCATCTATAAATAAATCAATTTTAATCTCTGCCATACTATTTCTGAAAGAATTTGAATTCACAAATGCAGATACAATTGGTTTTATAATACCTTTCCCCTTCCTTCTTCTTAAACTATCTTCAAACATGTCAAGAAAGAGCTATAACTTTTCAGATAAATAAATTGCTATTTTATATTAGTCATTAACTTGTTATGTCTCAAGTATCAAAGCTCAGATAATGTAAAATTCAAAAAATAGTTGAACCCTCCATTGTACTTCAGACATACAAATACACTGCTAATTAGAAAGTTAATATTTATGTTCAGGCATTTGGAGTTTACATTACTAAGGTTCTAAGGTCTCATGTATTCAGAAGCATCTTAAAATTTTACCCAATATTTTGAGGTGTTTGTCAAGTAATAAAGACTAGGAACAAGCTTTCAGAAGAAATATGTATACAAGAGTTGTTCAAATGTTAAGTGTCTCAGTGGGAAAAGTCAATGTCACCTTGCCTAGTCATCTGGCTTTGCCTTTATGACCTACATGGTTCAAAGGAAAATAATAAATCACACAATTGTGCACACACTCTCTCTCTCTCCCTCTTCTTCTCCCTCTCTCTCTGTCTTTTTCATACACACACACACACACACACATACACACACTTTGTAAAAGAAAAGAAATTAAAGAAGCAGACTAAATGGACAAAAAATAAAGGGAATAGAATTAAGAGTAGACTGGGAGATTGAATGGATTGGACTGGAGATACAGCTCAGTGATTAAGAGCACATCTTCCTGCGGCAGAATACCTGCGTTCAGTGTCCTGAACCTATGTTCTGGCTCACAACCATCTACAATTCCAAAACATGGGGATTCAACACACTCTCTGCCTTCTTTATGGAACAAACATTCACATAAAAGGTAAAAATTATTCTTAAAAAAAGGAAAGAAAGGATCCATCCAGCATTGAAGACAACTGGTCTATGGAAATTTAAAGAATCACTCTTCTTTTTATCCTGGTCTTGAAATTCACAGTGTCTGTTCCTTTGAAAACAATGGCCACAGTATTAGTAACAAAATTTACTGATACATAATTAGCCTCTGCTTTCCTACTTTATATGAGAATATCAACAGTAGAGTAGTATATATCATAGCACCCATTCACCACATCTGGACCATGAAATTTGTGATCCCTCTTCTGTTTGTTTGTTTGCTGTTTTTTCTCTTTTTCATGTCCTTTTTTGTTTATTTTTGTTTTTGCTAATTGTTTTTTAAAATTTTTTTCTGAATCTTCTTTTATGCCATTTTAATTACATGCAAGTATTAAGGTCAGTTCTTGGTTGAGGACTAGCAATACAATAGATGCAAATAGTCAAGGAACAAGCAAGACAATAAACACAAATAGTCAAAAAAAAAAAAAGAGCAAAGCAATAAACAAAGTTCCATGATCACTCCCTTGAGTTTTTAAGGGTTTATCAGGATGACCAAAACATCTGAGTCTACTTCCCTGTCCTAGCCCAAAATCATTTTCATGCCTGAAGCCTACTTCTTTGTTCTAGCCTAAGATTTAGATTCCTGCCTGAAATCACTTCTTTGCTCAAGCCTAATGTCAGATTCCTTCCTGAAGCCAATTTCCTAGTCCTTGGCCAATTTTCAGTCCCTTAATATTTTTCTATTTGTAATTTTCTCATTTTATAACTTTTCTACATAATTTACATGGTCTGATTTACATGCTCTGTGACTTCTGGTGACACAAACTTTGCTTCCTAGTCAATCTACTAGAATTATAAGTGTTAACATTTTCTAATACAACTAACCATTTTATTACCTTGCATGAATCCTTTTAGTACTTCTGAATGGATAAATATATCTTCACATATAATTTACAACTTCTGAAAGCCTATGTACAGTGGACAACATCTGTCACCACTTCCCATCTTCAATCTAATTCTCATATCTTTTTCATTAGTAAATAGATATTCATAGAATGGCTCTAGCTTTGACAATCACTGTGTGATTGTGTGATTATAACACACTGAGAAAATGCCACTCCTTTTACCCCCTATCACCCTTAATGCTTCACAAAGGCCCTCCACATACCCCTTTTTTTCTAATATGCTATTTCTAATGCTGTTGCTTATACATTCATTTTCCTAATCTTGCTTTTATCTATTCATATTGTAAGATATTTTTTGTGAGCAATGTTTTCTAAAAAGTGCTATGTTATAAACCTGTTGAAGAAAAATGTACCCCCTTGGGTTTATTACTTTCATGTTAAATTTAATACATGTCACATTTAAGAACCAAAATATCTCTAGAAAGGGAAACATGTGAGTTCATACTATATTGAAATACTTTGGAGTCATATGAAGACTTGGACATTTTATCTTTCACACAATTCCTGTTGTTCAATAAATGCTGAGTAAGGAGCTAAAATGAATTGAAGTATCTCAAACTACACTGTAAAAACTTTGTTTTTCAATGATGTGCAAGATGCTTGGAGAGAGAGAGAGAGAGAGAGAGAGAGAGAGAGAGAGAGAGAGAGAGAGAGAAACAGCCTTTCTTTTTCAGGTTATATACTTCTATGTGACTATTGCTCTCCTCTCTATGGCTAAAAAGTGGAATTTTATGCCATTATCCAAAGCAGAAATTCAAACATTTGTACTCTGTTTCTTGAAGCAGATGTAAAATTTGCACCTGATATGTATCAATTCTTTCCTTATATTTTTCTGTTTCCTTATGTTTTTCAATTTAACTGTGTGTGTGTGTGTGTGTGTGTGTGTGTGTGTGTGTGTGTGTGTGTG